>JAWWLZ010000001.1:46117011-46132357 GCA_035041345.1 Poliocrania exsul | reverse complement strand
GAGGCTTTAGACACGGTGAGGGTTTTATATTTATACAGAGAAAAGGAAAGCTTAACACAGAGTATGAAATAGCACATGGTAACAGGGAACAACAACAGCTTCACCGAGATCGCCCCAGCTAACAAGCGAAACTCCAAACCACCCAAACCTCCTCCCCAAAGGAAACCTCCCAGCAAGAGGCTAAGAGGAGTTAACAGGAATATGCTCACTTCCCTGGGTAAACAGCCACGCGGACCGGCAGCAGGGCCTAATCTCAGCAGTCAGGGAGCGGGAACCCTCTTGGTCAAAAGCATGTGCTTCAGACCCTTCACCAGCTTTATTGCCCTTCTCTGGGCATGCTCCAGCACCTCAATGTCCTACTTGTAAGTGGCTCAGAAATGGAAACAAAATTCAAGGTGTGGCTTCACTAGTGCCAAGTAAAGAGGGACAATCCTGCTGGCCACTCTATTGCTGATACAGGCCAGGATGCCATTGGCTTTCTTGGCCACCTGGGCACACTGCTGGCTCATGTTCAGCTGCTGTCAGCCAGCATCCCAAGGTCCTTTTCTACGGGGCTACTTTCCAGCCACATTCCCCCAGCCCGCAGAGCTGCACAGGGTTGTTGTGGCCAAAGTACAAAATCTGGCACCTGGTCTTCTTGAATCTCACATCATTGGTCTCAGCCTATCTATCCAGCCTGTCCACATCCCTCTGTCCTCCAGCAGATCAACATACCAGCCCAATGTGGTATCATCTGCGAATCTGCTACTGGTAGACTTAATCTCCATGTGCAGGTCATCAGTAAAGATATTAAGCATGGCCAAACCCAAAATTGATTACTGGGGGACAGCAATGGGATGTAGTACAATTCACCACCACTCTCTGGGCCCAGCCATTCAGCCAATTCTTAATCCCGTGAAGGCTGACCTGTCAAAGCCATGGGCTGCAACTTTTCCAGGAGAATGCTGTGGAGACGGTGTGAAAAGCTTTGCTGAAGTACAGGTGGACTACATACACAGCCTTCCCCTCATGCCCTGGGTGGGCCACCTGGCCATAAAAGCAGATCAAGGTTGTCAGGCAGGACCTGCCCTTGTTAAACCCATGCCAACTGGGTCTGTTCTCTTGGTTATCCTGAATGTGCTATGTTATTGCACTCAAGATGATCTGTTCCATAACTTTGCCAGGCACTGAGATCAGGTTGATAGGCCTGTGGTTTCCTGGACCCTCCTTCCAGTCCTTCTTGTGGATGGACATCACATAGGTCAACTTCCAGGAATCTGGGACCTCCCCATTTAGCCAGGACTGGTGATAAATGATGGTGAATAGCTTAGCAAGCTCTTCTGCCAGCTCTCTCATCACTTAGGATGAATCCCACCTGGCTCCATAGACTTCTCAGCTTCTAAGTGGCTCACCAAGTCACTAGCTTCTTACTCCTGGCTCCTGCTGTAAGTGGTGAAGATCCTCCTTGGTATCAGCTGCACCCCTTCATTTTGAGTCATTAGCAAATTTGTCAGCATAAGATGTGCAGTTTGAGTCATAGGAGCAAAAATGATAAGGCTGAGATGTAATTCACAGCAATGTCTGCAATGTCCACAAGGACTCTATTTTTATACTCCCTTTCCACATTTACATACTGCCACCTCCTCTTAATTTGGCCCCTTAATATCCTCCAGCTGTTCATCTTGCAGTGACCCAGATCATATTTTTCTGTCTTCTTAAGTATGAGTAGTACTTTTAGTACCCTCTAGTCATATGGGATATTGCTCTTCAGACAATGGATATGAAACACTGGATAACACTATCTAGTACTTGTAATTTTGAGCAGCAGTGTGTGAGATGGGTTTTTTTAGAAGGACTTGCAGAACAGCAGCTCCACATGCAACCATGCCATGTGTGCCAATCATCCACAGAATGATTTCTTATAATAATGTTAAGACCTGCAGTAAAAGATAAAAAGTCAATGTTTTTTAACTGCAATGACAAATCAGAGGAAACAAACTACCAATGTCCTGGATTTTCTTTTTTGTTAAACATGGTAAACATTTATTTAACAAGATAAGCAATACAATGTTAGAAAAACCTTACTGCAGAATCTGCAAGTTGATATGGCAGCTCTTACAAAGCTTTGGTCAAAATTCACTAATATCTTGGGGATTTCTTCCACTAAAGTTGAAATGATTTCTATTCCTATTATCAGTCCTGCTTTGCCCTCAAATTCAACATCATTAACTGCATTGACAAGTGAAGCAAGTGTTCATTTAGTTTTGAGGACCTTTCAAGATTATTTTTAATCCTGACCTTCTCAACAAATTTCTTTTTCCTTGCTTTATTTTAATTAAAATGTTTGAGAAATGTTTGCTACTATTTCAAATAACCTTTGAAATCTCTAGCAGAGCTTGACTCGCTGTCCCCTTGAACTCTGATATATGGCTGTTTATTCTAGCATTTCAGTGGGAGTTGAATGCTAACCTCTTCTGAAAATCTAGCTCCAGGAATGAGTTTCAACCTCATAAAAATTCTAGTCTGAATCCTTAAGTGTTTTCAAAAGCATGCAAGAAATGAAGAACGTTAATTACCAGTGACTTCATGTAAGTCATTTAGAGATTTCTGAAATTCTTTTCTAGAGTGTAAAAAATGTCAGTCATGTAATCCAAATCTTTTGTAGTTGGCTCATTTTGTAAACGATGAAGAACTACTAATTCATACCTTCTGTATTTTCAAGTGTAAAATTTTTAAGAAACAGATTTCCATATTGTACTTATGATCAGTATTTGTTCACTACACATGCTCCTTATTTATCATTTCACACTTTTGTGTTAATACAAAAATTACAACCTATGAGCTTGTTACATTTTCAATTCCTGGTTTATCTTAAATTTATTAACTTTTTTAATTACAAATTAGTAAAAATTTTATTATTTAATATTTTAATAATTATTTTATATTCAGTGTTTACACAAAAAATTATAAGACAGTTCTATCAAGTTATTTTGAGGCATTTTGTAAACTTAAGTACCTTTTCATGATTCTACATTCTGGATTATTACTGGGAAAGCAGCTGCAAATGTACTGTCGTTTTTAATACAGGCAATATTTTTTACTTCTGTTTCGTATATAAACACTGGCAGTAAACTGGAGATTTAAAATGTTTTTTAAAAAGAAGTCTCTTGGTATTTATCACAGAGTATATACACCTTGAGATTCTGACAGCTGGATAAACACTAAATAGACTTTTTCATAAAATACAATAACTTTATAGAAATTAGAAAGTGAGAATCTGACATATTCTCAAGGTTACAAAAAGACAAAGCAATTAACTACCAAGATTATATACATAAAGACTTCCTGGCTCTAGACACAACCTGCATATATTAGGATGAAAAGCAGATGACTATTCTGCCAGTACCAACATATTTGCTGGAGATGTGGATGCTCAAGTATTGAGGAACAAATCACTACAATTTGGTTACTGATCCTCCACCGATTGGCATAGAGTAACAGTGACACAGAAGAGAGGACATTAGTTCAACGGCTTCCATATTGTCTGGGAGTCAAACTCAGGATTGGAATGGTTATTTTATTAAAAACTAGTAATTTCTGCACAACTAGAGATAAGTTTCATATGCAGTTCTGTTTTTATTTGACATTATGTGAATGTGACATATGAGAATGCTGAACTGTGATGCTTTTGAGAGGTGCCCTGTCATTCCCAAGCCATGGGATGTGTTTTGTGAGTGTCTATACTCCTGACACCTCAGTCTGCTTGGTGAAGATACAGCATGCTTCTCTGGCACATAACAGGAGTGGCTGTCCCTGCTTTTACTGTCCTGTAGTCCTTGTACCATGACTACATTGATTTCTTTTAATACACCCTACCCTGAGAAGTCTGCATCATGCCCTGTGTGGTGCCACTGGCCTGCATTGGGGAGCAAGTCTGACATGACCAGTCCCTCATCCCTCACTGAGGTCCTTCTGACTCCTGCTGCACCCAAAGGCTGGTGTCTGGATTTTGTTTGAACTGAGGTTGTTTTGATCTTTGCATCTCAGAGCAAGTGGTAGAGGTGGGCACTGAGATGCTGCACCAAACCTGGAGCCAGGGACCTCATCCCACTCCTGGAAGTGGGATCTCCACCTGTATAGGATATGGGGTCTCCACCTGTGTACTTCTCTTCACCATCCCCAAACTCCCTCCCACGTGTCAGTGAAGGCCATGGTCATGATCCTACTCCATTTTACCCACACAGAGATGCAGCTTTGGCAGAAGGCTGTGAGGGACTGTTCTATAGGTATAGGGCAACCAGACATACGGTCTTATTAAAACTTACCCTCCTCAGTGCAAAGAGGCCACATTCCCAGATCTATGCAAAGATCTAGTTATTGCCCAGCAGCACCCGAACAACACCTTCTGAGGCCCTACTTCTTGGTCAAGAAGGTCACCATGGTCCTGCATTGCACAGTCACTCTCATTGATTCACTTATGTTAAGGTGAGAAAAATTCTCGTTGGCTTGAATGTAACCAAAATACAAAGCCAAAACTCTGTCTTTTAAAAGCTAATTGCAAGTGTTTTGCTGAGCTCAGTAGTCTGGAGCAACAGGGAAGCAGAGATGGCAAGAAAAATACACCACTGATCCAGTTATCTTCTGTATTAGAGAGGTCAGCCCTGGGAGGCTCATCTGACCTTCCAATCCCCAGATATGCAAAGCCACCAACAGCTGAGGGTGTAAGTTTGGGAACTTGCAATCTGTACACATAGGCACAATTATTGACTCCGTAGTTCCAAATGACACAACATATCTTGATGCACAAACTTGGTAACAAGGCAGCTTTAAACAGAAACTTTTCCTTGGTGGCTTGATCCTTTCTCTTATGCATGTAGGGTGTGATGTCTTGTGTCAGTGGCTTTGTAGCCAGGTTGCTCAATGAACCTGAGCAAGTATTGCTATCCGGTCACTGCATCACATTTGGCTACTGACAGGACAGAAGGATGATCTGAGTCCTGTGGGGAACTTCTGGATTGGAGACAAAATCTCCTCAGACATAACTGATGTCCCTTTGCCAACCAAATAGTAGTTAATGGTAATTATTACCTCTATTTTTAAAAGCGAGGGAAGGATCTATAAAGAACATGATCTTCACTCAGTGACAAACTTCAGATTATCTCTAAAGCCTGTGAAATCAGTGAGATCTGATGATTTATCGTGGTTGAAAATTTGAGTTCTAATACCTGTAAATAGCCCCATAAACACCACTGAAATCAAGTAGTGTCTTTCTCTTTCCTATGCCTGCACAGGAACCTACAGTTTGGTACTGACATAACTATTGGTCTTGTGCTTTATTTCATGATCTAAATTCTAGATATTGAAGTAAGTGTTATTGTCTTGGTTGTCCAGTACCATGGAAGTGTCTTCCAATATTCTCATCTTATTAATTAAAAAATTTTTAGGAATGCAAAAAGCTTCCTATTTGAGTAATTTTTTACTATTTAAAAATGTGGCTAACTTTTTTTTTGGTATGAAATAACCATGAAAACAAAGAAAACCCACAAAAAAAAAAGCATATAATTCCTTTTGGTATTTTGCTCTTAAAAACTAATATGAGCCACTGGAAAATATTATAGTGTCTGACCTTACTGAATAGTAATTTATAATGCAAATATCGGTAATTTTCCTTAAATGTAATGGACTTAGGGGGGGGGGAAATGTAAGGCATGCAGTCCTGCCCTGTAAATACATGAAGAAAACTGCCCTTGAAGCTACCACTTCAACCTTGTTTTTCTTTATCAACACTATTTTCATTAAGATTACATTGCATTGTTGGTTTTTAGTGACTATCCTGTCCATTTTATGCGGAGAATCTAAGCAGTGGTAAAAATGAATAAATTACTCTTAAAGTAGATCTCAAAGAGCAGAAAGGAATTGATTCCATTTAACAAATTTTACAGGAGCAGTTCCAAATGAACAGGCTTATATTGTCTCCCAAGTTTTAAGCCATGGAGTGTTGGTAATTGAAGGTCTCAATGGCTGTCCCAGAAGAATGAGAGCTCTAGGCTATTTTGTGTGTTTGCTCTGAAGTGTTTGAAGGAAGGATGGAGGACCAGAGGAGAGGTAGTAGGGTCTATGTATGTGCTTCCCCCAGGGTGGCAAGAAAAAAATGTGGCTGTAGGAGTTAACTGAAATATATCTTTATACCAGTCTCCTTTCCCTGCACATGGAGCTCAGCATTCCTCATCTCCAGCTGGCTGTATGCAAGAAACTGGGAAACATTTGATCAAAAATATTGTAGTCTGTGAAATTTTCTCAGTGATCAGATTAGTTTCTCCCTTTCCCTTTCACTCATTGTTAGTGTTAGCATATGTCTTGACCGTGGCATCTCTCAGACTTTTAGGATTTGCAGAGTTATGTGAAACCTAGTATTGGCATACTGACTAATAACCCAATAAAACATCTCTCTGTTCTTTTCAAACCTAAGGCAAATAATTCCAGTGGCCTTTGTCCCATTGAGACCCTGTGGCTTTCATCTCCATTATGGCTTTGGGTTAGAAGAACAGTGTGAGCCTGAAGGGAAGTCCCAAGTGTACTCATTTCCCATGTCTCAGAACCTGTAAAGCAGTTTGGGAGATTGGAACTGGATTTCTTTTGAAGGAAACTCAATGGGAAGTTCATCTCCCAAGTGTATTCCATGCACTGCAATCACAAGTGCATGCAAACATAGGAAGCAGGGACTGGCCTTTCAAACCTCTTCAAGCTACATGTTTTGTGACCATGTTCAATCCAGAAGACCAGACTATATCTAACGAGATAATATCTGAGAGCCACAGGTTATGTGGGATTAGGGGGCTCAATACTGCCTCTTTTGATCTTTAGTGTAAAATTAGGTGCTTGCATAGACATACCCTTAATCTTACAGCTAGATTCCCCTCTTAGAGGAGCCATCGTTTATATATATATATATATATATATATATATATTTGTATATATAGATAAAATACTGAGGGTAAGCACAGGGATTATCAGCAAAATTGAAATGAAATCTTTTGCTACTTCATAAAAAGACTGTAAGTTTTTCCATGGAAATTCAGTGCTTACAGAGTATGATTTTCAGTGAGACTGTTATTTACTCAATTTTCCAGAGGGACTGATTGATGATGAGCGGGTGGCAATCGAGTAACCTGCCAAGGTCATACATTGAGTCATTGCTTTTCCTAAGACTGCAGCCCAGCATCTTGCTGACTAGCAGTCCTGCTTAATAGAGGCAGCCTCCACTTTTAGAAATTACTAGAAATGACCGTATAACTACCAACTACTAAAGCAAAATGTAACAACATTGAATGATCTCCACATTAATGGATCTAGTTTTCAGGTGAATGCTACACAAAGACAAAAAATAATTCTGTCAGCTGGATTACTGAATGGTGTTTTCTTCTGTGTTGATCACAGACACATTATTTTGTTGGCCAATTTAATTTGAGCAATGAGTTTTTAGAGTACATTCTGAAATACTTCTAAAAAATAATATTAGGTATTTAAGATTGAAAATATAATTTTGTGCTCTTCTTAGTCCTGATCCACTTGGGTAAAGATGAATGTTTAAGTTGCTCTGTGTACATTACAATGTGTAGAGAAGCAACTGTCTTTTATCTTTGGTTCTTGTCATGAAATTGTTTCTTAATGATGTCTCATCTCCTATTGCCTAGGTATGCTGGTTTGCTCCATATGAAATCTGTATGTGAAGAAAATGATACTCTTTGGCATTCAGACCAGAATAATCAAAGTGTTTTTCTTTTCAGTCAGAATTACTGGAAATATTTCATGCACTTTAGTCTTCCTTGCACTCAGAATCATCAATAAATGGGTGAGAAAAGGGTAGTGTAGAGAAGACTGTAAACATGTTAAGAGAAAATAATTATGAAATGCTTGATTATGTCACTCAGTGGCAGTGTAAGCATACTTGGAAGGTAAGTATCAACCTAAGGTTCCAAAATCAGGGATAATGTAGAAAAAATAGAGAACAGTTACACAAAAATAAAAAGAGCTTTACACAGCTTGTAATTGTTAAATAGTTTAGATTAAAAAAATTTTGACAGAAAAACATCTTTCCTTTTTAAAAAAAAAAAACACCAAACCTTGTTCAAGCATAAAGTGGCCACTTTAGGTGTTTAAATACTAATATCACTTTTTTCTGCACGATATACATTTTTTTCTTGACTAATTAAAAATAATGCTTTCAAATGCAGATATGGCTGTAAACAATATTATCTCTTAATGAAATTAACAAAATACGGTATTAGGGCCCCAAATTCAGTCAATGATATTTGGAAATGCTGACTATAAAGCATCTGTTTGCCTAATATTCAAATCACTGCACTGTGTAGTCACACTGAGGGGAGTTGACCCTGACTGGCACCAGGTGCACACCAAAGCCAATCTATCACTGTCCTCCTCAGATGGAGGGAGGAGAGAAAATATAACAGAAGACTCATGGGTTAAGATAAGGGCAGGGAGAGATTACTCACCAATTACCATATTGGAAAAACTGGGGAAAATTAATTTAATTTATTATCAATGATGTAGTAGTATGATAATGAGAAATAAGACCAAATCTTAAAATACCTTTCCTCCACCTTTCCCTTTTCAACAGACTTAACTCCCAAATTGTCTATCTCCTCCCCACCAGTGGCACAGGGGGACAGAGTGAGACTACAGTCAGTTCATCACATCTTGTCTCTGCTGCTCCTTTCTCTTCAAGGGAGGACTCCTGACACTCCTTCTGTACTCCAGCCTAGGTCCCTCCCATGGGAGACAGTTCTCCACAAACTTTTGTGACATGAGTCCTTTCCAGAGGCTGCAGTTCCTCACTAACTGCTCCAAGCATGGATCCCTTCCATGGGGTGCAGTCCTTTAGGAACAAACTGTTCCAGCGTGAGTCCCTCATGGGATCACAACTCCGTCCAGCAAATCTGCTCCAGCATGGGCTTCTCACTTCATGAGCCCACAGGCACACCATGAGCCTGCCCCAGTGCTTCCCACAGGGTCACAGCCTCCTGCAGGCATCCACTTGCCCCAGTGTGGGATCCTCCAGTGTCTGCAGATGGGTCTCTATGGGCTGCAGGGGCATAGCTGCCTCACCATGGTCTGCATTACAAGCTGCAGTGGAATCTCAGCTCTGGTGCTTGGAGAACCTCCTTCCCGTCCTTCTTCACTGAACTTGGTGTCTGCACAGCTTTTCTCTCACATATTCTCCCAGCTTCTGCTTCTGCTTTTCCCTGCCTTCTTGTGTCTGTTATCCCAGAGGTGCCACCACTGTCATAGATGTGCTTGGGCTTGGCCAGCAGAGTGTCCATCTTGAAGCTAGCTGGCATTGACTCTGTTGGACATGGGGAAAGCTTCCGGCTGCTTCTCACAGAAACCACCCCTGTAGCCTTCCTACTACCCAAACCTTGCCATGCAAACCCAACACAAACATAAAAAAACATCCACAAAGGAACAGGTTGTGCCTGACTGGTTTTGAACACTTGCCTATAAGCAATTCCTTACTAATGTTGAGCATCTCTTTACTCAGTGTTCTGTTTTAAATCCAAATCACCAAGAGACATCTTCTCAGAACAAGTATTCCAAGTAACTAATATTCTCCTGTTCCCAAAAAAGAATTAAGTATTTTCTTGTTACTTTGAGTCGATTCTAACATGTCTTTAAAACAGATGATTTAATGTTAGCTATTACATAAAGACTTTTTTGCATCATTCCTGAAGTTTGTTTTGCTATATTCCTAAGAAGAATTCTTATGCATAGCACAATTTTCACAATTCAAGACACACTCTGTAAGTAACATTGTCACTTTAGAAATTCCAATACAAACAACCCAAAATTTAGAAGAATAGGATAATGCAAGCTGTGCAGGAAAACCTACAGAAGTTTCAGACTAGCCTGATCTAAGGGATCTTTCAGACACCACTGTGGAGTGTTCCTAAACAACTGTGAATGTATGCAACTTTATCAGTTTCAGCTAAAGCTAGTTAATCATCTGAGAGACTATCCTCTTAAGAAGATAAAAACATGAAACCAGATTTTTTTTTCCAAAGCCTCTCCCTTTTGGGCTGTCTATCAGTACAGGAACTGCAGAGATCTCTCTAGCTCCACAGTCAAGACAAGGATAGATAAAGCTGCTTTACCAGGAAATCTTTGTACCTGGTGTGAAGAGCCATGTATTCCCCTTGTAATTCACATCAGTACTTCAGCTACTAAAGGTCTGGGGTGCTTTCAACTCATAGCAAATGTGTTGCTGTATTCAGAATTGGTTTGTGTGGATGAAGAGTGTACTCAGATCCGTCAGAGAAAAACAAAAGTGAGGAGGCCAAGAATTTTAGATGCTGTCTGAGAATATTTTGCTAGTCATCTGCAGTAAATCCAAAACACATCCTGCCTAGTGCATTGTGTTCTTTGCTGCAACCAGGTGTCTAAATCTATAACAGCATGCTTTACAGTTTTTACTGGAGCCTTTCTTTCCTCCCATCAAATATCTAAACTGAAAACTGCTCCTATTAAGGAAGTACAGATAATTTATTAATTACTATAGCTAATAAATAAGTTCATGTAGAGAGATAGTGACGAGAACCTCACTCCCTAAAAATGTTTTGGTAGAGCAATACTCATTTGTGTGGATGCAATAATCTGCCAAAACCAATCAGATCAAAACAGCCAATGAGAAGCAACAAGTCTGCTTTTAATGATTTTTTTTTTCCACGGGAGAGCTGTGATACAAACTTGCATCATGCTTAAAAGATCAGTAGTCTCATAAATCTGGGGCAAATTGGATCATTTACCAAACATGTAGTTATCAGGTACAGCCTAATGGGATGCTCAAAAGAACACCTGAAAGTGTGGTATTTTTAATGCAGTAGATAATGTTCAAAAATAGTTTAAATGAACCAAGTTGTTTGAAAAAGATGTATTCACATTCTCAAAGCTTTCCAGAGCTTTGTTCATTCAAAGACAATAGTTGGCAGGCTGCCTAAGAAAGAGAATGTGATAAAGAGAAAACTATTATATCTGGCACTTCTTCTGCAGGAAACAGTAACTCCTATGTCTCATTTTTCTGCTCTGCTTGATAATGTAATAATTCTCATGAAAGTAATGCACAGAAATATAATGAAAAATAATATGATAGTGCAGTGAAAGATAAAGCAATTTGAAACTTGGCTATTTCAGAGTACTGCACCGTGCTATAGTGGGGTGCCTGTCCATTGAAGTCCATGCAACTCATTGGCCTCCAAGTATTCACACTGCCTCGAATATTGAGTTGAGTTCATTTGAGCCTTAGTCTCTGTCTACCTGGACATATCTCAAAGTGAGTCATTTCCACTGCTGTGCAAGCATGGAGCAAGTGCCATGGAACTGTATCTAAATTTTACTTCTCGTCACAGGCAAAGCCCATTTGAAAGAGGAGGGTGTATGTTTGTGTTTGTGTTTGATGCTCCAGTGTTAAGAGTTCAACTCTCTCCTTTAGCACACTAAATTTCTTCCACACCTGAGCCTCTTTTAAAATATGAAACATGAACATATACAAAATGTTTCAAAATAACATAAAAATGCAATGCGCAGCTGGTATTGGGCTGTTATCATTAGTGATATTGTTATTAATAAAACAGCTACATGCAAACTGCTGGTTTACTTGTAGGCATTTCTGGGGAATAATTCATTCAAAATTTAATCCAGATTGTACCAAGATCACCAGCAGGGGGTTTTTATTTACCTCAGTAATTAGCTTTTAAATAAACTCTTGACATGTCCCATCAGATGAGTACCTTGAGAATTTGATCTACTATATTTATTAAAAGAAGCACTGAGCAAGTGGCATTCAAATCTGGAAAATATCATCAACTGTCATGACATCTCTATCTCTCAAAATACAGAAGCATTTGGAAAGGCTTGAAAGCCTCTGCACTAATAAGGACATAGTTCCTTTTGCAGGAGAACTCTCACTACAAGGTAACTCATCCTCCTGCATGCTCTACAGTGGGATGTGCTGCCCAGTCTCTTCCTTTGAGCAAACAAAATTTTCCCACTGGGTTGCAGGACTGTGGAATGAGCGATGTGCTGCAAAGTCAGTGAGAAGCAGAAGGAAGTCTGAGAGCTGCAGAGTATTCCTGCCATAATGGAGCACAGGACCCAAGTTCAAGTGTCAAAGATTGATTTCATTTAGACACATCCTTGTAGCACTCAGAATACAGAGCAGCCTCAGGCAAAGCCCTTCAAAACAAGTGCTATCTGCTACTGCACCCAAACATTGCTCTTCAGGAGATAAACTGAGTGTCTGTATTTTTGCGACATTATAGCTACTAGATTCATTTTAAGCTAATATGAAAAACTCTGAAAACAATAACAAGGAGAAAATATCAAAGTCATTTAAGGGCATTCCTGAACCCATCAATAACAGTTTCTCGTACAGATAGGTGGCACTTGGGACCTAAGTTAAAAAGATCAAATCAGCATCACTAATATATGACCCCAAGGAGCAACAACTCAAGAACTTATCCTTGAAAGACTGATTCAAGGCTATAAGAAGCTTCAGATCACTGATCTTCAAAAAATAGTTATTTTATGTGGGCCTGATTAATAACACTTCAGCCAGGTTAAGGCCAGTTCTGGTACGTGCCTATCCTATTGCTGTCAGATATGCTGGCAAAAATTATGCTTAATAAAATAATCAAATGAAGAAATATATTTCTCTATGACCATCTGTTACATTAGGATCAAAAAGCGTCAGTCATAAGAAGAGACAAAGATAATGCACTGTGGAGATGCAAGTCAAAATCTTGGAACATTAAAAATACATTAGTAATTGTATTACCAGTATTGTAAATTACAGTATGGAAGCACTTTGCGACTGCCAGTACAGAAGAGAGATCATTCCAACAGAAACAACAGCCTGATCTGGGACAGTACATCCAGCAGCCTCAGCTAGACAAGTAAATAGGACAGCTGGGAATGACAGTTTTATGAGCAACTTTGTTTAAAGGCTTAAAGAAATTTTCTTTTTTTGTAGAGGTAGAGATTGAAAAAAACCCACTTCCTTACTTCAGAGGAAAAGTAAATACTGTATGTTAAGGACTAAGAGTTACAAAAAAATTCTCACTGAATAAGGAGCTCTTAGTCATAAAATGAGTAAGAGTTGTGGAAGCCAGCTTCATGTAAAGCAGAGGAATCATACTAAAAAATTGTAGTTCACAGTTTCATTATGAGTGTAATGAAATGTGAGCTTGCAGATCAAACAAACTCTTCATTA
This sequence comes from Poliocrania exsul, assembly GCA_035041345.1. NCBI lineage: Eukaryota > Metazoa > Chordata > Aves > Passeriformes > Thamnophilidae > Poliocrania > Poliocrania exsul. The sequence goes on along the minus strand of JAWWLZ010000001.1, from coordinate 46,119,096 downwards.
AAAGCCATGAATCAAAGAAGCATTAAAGCAAACACACATTTGAGAATCTGATGCAGATATTGAAATTGGTGTTGGGCTAATTAAAATGTTCGCTGTAATACAGAATATTTTAGATATAAAAATGTTATCATAAGCTGCCAAAAATAAAGTTTCAAAAACTGATAAAGCAATTCCCTAAAAGACTCAAATCTCCCACAGTCTTCTTGTAGAGTTATGAGGTTTACTTCAACCCTGTGTTTAGAACAGAATAAGAAGATGCTTGGAAAAAGACGTTTATTACAAGTATTGATTTTTAAAAAAAATCACAAAGTGGTACAGTTGGAAGTGACCTCTTGAAACTGTCTAGGCTCAAGCAGAGTCAGCTGGACTTGGTTGCCCAGAGTGGTGTCCAGTTGAGTTTTGATTATCTCTACAGGCACAGCACAACCTCTCTGGGCAACCTGTTCCAGTGCTTAATGTTCCTTAGAGCAAAAAAACCAGTTTCCTTGAATTTGGGTGGAATTTAATGTGTTGTAATTTGTGCCCGTTGCCTTTCATCCTGTCACTGGACAATGCTGAGTAAATTCCATCTCTCTTATCTTAATTCCCTCCCAAGAGGTATTAATGCACATTGATAGGATCACCCCAGCCTTCTCTTTCCTTTTAAGCTCAGCAGAAGAATTTTTTTTTTAATTCAATAGGACATTGAGTAAATCCCACAAAATATTCTAGAGTTAAAATACTTGGAAATTGTGCCCCCCATTGCAGACTTCGGATCCAAGAGGGATTCGCAGAGTTTGTTCCATCCCATGTTTTGTGGGGCATTTTGAGAAATCTTTGAGAGGGTTTCTGGTCTTGACTCTTTAATCGTAACAAATTGCTAATGAAAAACTGTGAGCATAGTTAACTTCAAAAGGGTTGGTTTCCTTTGCCGAAGAGAGGATCCCAAATAGTGTCTCTTTATAGTGTTATGTCTGTCAGGAGAGCAACATTCTACCCTGAAATCCTTACATAGAAGGAAGGAAAAAAAGCAGTGAACATCCAGATGAAAATATGAAGCAGTATGTGTTACCTTGCCAGACATGCTGGAAATACACTTTTGTTAGAGAATTTACCTGATAGTTTATTCAGCTGCTTTCCTGGCAGGAGGAATGCAATGATGATATTTCAAAGTGGCTGAAAAACAGTCAGAGCAGTGTCACATAGCTGAGTATTCAAAATGAGATAATAGAAATCTTGGCATTTAAATCTGTGAGCATATTCATTGCTTTTATATTTAACTTCATTATTACCTGTTCATTGTAATTTTAAAATCTATGTTCTCTTGAAGTAAACAAGGGCAATAAGATCCCTTCAACAAAGTAAATAATAGTTTAATTTCTTTAAAATCAAATTTCATATTCTCTACCTTATCTGATTCACAGTTTAAAGTAGCTATCAGAGCATTTGAGTAAAGATGTTCTTGTTTTAGATAAAAGTGATAATTATAATGAAGATAAAAGAGTCAAAGACAAAAATTCTCAGAAATAAAGTAGATTTTCTATTTTGGAAAAAAATTAAAGACTTAGGAACACTGAATACATTCTTCTGTGTACCTACACACTTGTGTAGGCAGCTAACAGTTTAATAATTATTAGAAATAGTACACGGTCACTTAGTACATTAATTATGATGTCTACTCAGTGTAAATATAGATTGCATCAACTACAGAAATACCAGGGAAGATTATCTAGGGAATGGAAATCACATTAATTAAATGTGAAGATGGTACCAATCTCAGAGCTTTTCTTAATATTACAGAAGAAAGGAAAACTGACATGAGAATACAGAAGTATTAATACATTGAGTAAATGAGAATTCAGAATTCCTATTGGAGAAAGGCAAGCTAACAGATCTGCTTGAAAATCATCTGTGATAATCAATATGAGAGAAACATGAAAGGCAGAGGAAATAGTGGGCATCAAATGATATGTTAATTTATAACATGATACAACAAGAAAATAGATGAAGACTGCCTGTGCAGTCTGCTAGTGATGGTCTGATGCTACACAGCTCTATCAGATCAGTTCCTGAAATATTGCCCTTACTTTAGAACCTCTCTTTAAA
>JAWWLZ010000001.1:46088158-46115295 GCA_035041345.1 Poliocrania exsul | reverse complement strand
CCACGGCTGAGCAAGCTTGGACAGTGACAGTGAAGTCCTCGGGACTGTCACAGCACCTGGTACTAACTGGGGCTGACTCTGCTGAGCATCCGAGATCTGATGGGATGGGATGGCAGGGAGGCTTGAACTGCCAGGGGATGGTTCCCACTGAGACTCGAACTCATGACCTTGGGATTCAGAGTCCAGAGTGCTCTCCTTTACTCCACAGGACTGTCCCTGGTATTTGTATAGTAAGATTCTGATTCAACATGATTGTTAAACAGACAGGGGATAGTGAGCCTAAAGTACAATCATAGTACTTAAAGTACTTGAGTACATACCAGTGCAGTTGATGTCATGTTTTATACTCAAGTACTTTGGACCTTATGTATTGGGTCTGACTGATACGGAGTTAATTTTCCATGTAGCAGCCCTCCCAGTGCTGTGCTTTGCATTGATAGCTAGAAAGCTGTTGATAACACAAGTGTTTTGGCCACTGAGTGCTGGCACAGCACCAGTGTTGTCTCTCCAACATTCCCTCCTCACTAGCAGGCTAGGGGTGGGCAAGACCTTGGGAGGGGACTTAGTCAGGACAGCTGACCCAAACTGACCAAAGGGATATTACATACTATATGATATTTGTGCAGCAATAAAAGCTCAGAAAAGGAGAGAAAGGGGAGGCAGACATTTATTGTAGTGCTTGTCTTCCAGAGGACAGAAATATTTCTGGTGGACAGAAATATTTCTAAAAGTAGAATTTGAATTTATTTAAATAATTTCCAAATAATATGAAATATATAACACTATTTTTTTTTCAGTTCTAGAAGGAATTTCCCCCTAAAATAAAGCATATGAATAAAGACTATGCATATTACAGGAGATGTCAGTTTTGAATGAGAAGTATTCAGACTTGCTCTGTGTTATATATTTAAAATTTTTTAATTGTTTTTTTGCTTCAGTTTCTAAATAAATGGCAAATTGAAGAGACATGAATACAAGTTATAACAGATTGATTCCGTACTAACTTTTAAAAAGGATAGTCCTAAAAACATCTGTTGAAAGAAATTGTGTCTGGTTTCTCTGCTAGGTGCTCCATGGTAACTATGGAAACTGCAGACTTGCCCAGGACATAAAAGAGAAGTATATTGCATTGGACACATTTATTTGTTTAGATTAGAAGTTTTACAGCAATGAAAGCCGTATAACATTGCATGGTGGTTCTCTGTCAGGACCGTGACCTCCACACTGCAGCAATAGTCCTTGGAAATAAGGAACTCTGTAAATCTCTGGTGATCTGGTACAAAAACAGCTGTTACTGCTGTCACGTCTGTGTTCCTGTGAAGCAGAAAATCATTACAGATCAATAAATCAGACTTCTGAGGAATTATTGGAAGATGATGGTATCACATTTCTCTCTTCTAGCCTTGCAGTGAAGAGAGATACAGTGAACACAGGAGATGTCCCAGCAGCATCTTATCCTTGCAGAGATGCACAAGAGAAGTAGACCTCAAGCACTCATCCCCTCTTTATGAAAATGGTATGTCTCATTCAAGAATTATTAGCTCATAAAGACAGCCCACACTCCTGTTGTCTGGAAACACAGACTCACATCTATTCTACAGGTACTGCTATGATACACAATGATTCTGCTTTGTTCATGGGAGTGAAGAACTGGCCAGATGAAATTCAACATGCTAAGAAGGCTGTTCCTAAAGAAGAGAAGTTAAAAATTAGCTTTAATACAGTTTTGTCTGAGAATTGTTCCCTGCAATGTTCAGTGATGAGGCAGTTGCACAAATGTTTTTTTTCCAAATAACATAACAAGAAGGGATACTACTTTAATTATTGATTTTGTACAATGACATTTAGAAAAAAAATACTTAAGGTATTTTAAGAATTTTGGGTTAACTGTTGTTTATCCATGTACACCCCATTATTAGACTGCTAGATAATTGCTAACATTCACCCCAAAATCCTGAATGCATTAAGGATTACTGAAATTAATTGAGGGTTAGCCTAAGGAATGAAAACTTAGTATTTCTTCTTAATTTAACTTAAACAATTTTTGAATACACTGTGGAGAGAACAATATTTATTCCCTGAGGACTAAAAGGGACTAACTGCTGCTGTGCCCTATGCATTACAGACCAAACCAAAGGTATTCTGAACTGGAGACACTGCTTGCTTTACTTGAAGTATTCTCTACTGCCTCAAGAAACAGGCAGCCAGGTGAGCTGTGTAGACAACAGAATTTGCAGCTCTGTGACCAGACAAAAGAACAACAACAACAGACAAAATCCTCAAACAAACAAACAAATGAAAACATAATGAAAAACCCCAACCAACAAAAAAAAATTACTTTAGGAATCCAATAAAACCCATTAGGTAAAAATTCTTGGGTTTAAAAAAAATTCTAAGTCAGGTTGAATTGAAAACTGGAAACATTATACAAAACAAAATAGCTAAGATTTTTAAAGTTTGTGTTTTTATTTGCCTGAAAAATATTTAGAAAAATCTTATTTATAGCATGAGTAGTTTGGGATATACTTTGTATAATTATACAAACCTGTTAGTTGTGTACTTCATCACATATGTTTTTCTGATATCTGTTGAGCACTTTGCAATATCCCAAAAATCTTTGCACAAAGCACAGAATTGTAAAGAGTTAGTTCCAAAGCAGCAAATTTGTTTCCTTTGTATGATTCTGCACTGAATGATTGTTTAGTGGGGTTTGTTTCATTAAATATCAAGGACATTAATTTGGAAAATAAAATCCCATCCTTTTTAATTAGCAAAGTTACTTTTCTTCCTTTTACATTCCAGCTTGTAGGAATACAATGTTCCTAAGTGGTGCAGGCAACACCTTTCCACTTAGTGGTATGGCTTAATTTTTCTCTTTAACCATTTAAACACTTTTTCATATTTTAAGTGAAAAGATACTTCATAGGTTTAGTTATGAAATGCATATGTAAACAGAGAAACAATATTGGTGCAGGCAGCTTATTTATGACTTGAAGAGTTTCAATATAATCTTTAAAATCTTATTCCCGCAATTGTTTCTTAGCTTTAATATGAGTTTGGCCTGAATATGAATCTGGGCAAGAGTCCAAGTAGGAGGAAAGAGAGGGTGAATTTTCTGCTATTATGGAGGATAAGAATGAAAATTAATAAAATTATCTGGAAATCTGCCAATACTGAGAGATGTATTTATTAATTTTGAATAACTTTGAAAGAAAACAAAATAAATACAAAATAAATAAGGAGATTGCCAAGAGCAAACATACAGAATCTCAACATGAAAAATAAATTAAAACTTAATTTAAATTTCAGATATGAGAGATATATGAAATCTTTCATCACACTGGACAAACAAAATTCTTCTGTTGTTTATGGTCTTTCAGGTAATTTGAGAAAAAGAGTAAATGAATGTTCTAAAGAGCGAAGACAAAAGGGAAATATTTTGTGAAGATTGTAGAAACTAATTAAATGCCTACTCCCTTGGCAATTAGCAATATGAAAACCCTGTAAACATGCTGTTAGGATTATGGGATTATTATAATTTACTAGTTCAATGCATTCCTTTGTCTTTACATGCAGGAAAAGCATTTGACAAGGTTGAGTGGTCAGTTTTTAATCAAGTAAATATTTTTAAAGTGTTTCAAGGATACAGAAGTGCAAAATGAGTTTTAAAAAGCAGTGGCCTTGACAAGTTTTCCAAAGAAATTTACTTTCAAAGAGAAAGTCAAATATTTCAGATGTTCACAGCTGTTTTGAAAGTTATATTTCATTCCATTTCCTGTATCTACGGGTATTTTTCAAAGTAATAATAGCAAAAATAAAGCATTCTGTTAGGAAGCTCTTGATGTCTACAAGAGCCATTTACATTGCGAATTCTGTTACTATGAGGATGTACATTATATAAAGTAATTTAAATTGTGGTATGTGAGCTGAAACCATATTAAAACTACCCCAAACACATGGACTGTACTTGTCAGAGGACAGGAACATACCTGTTACAGAGCTGCTAAAGAGCTGAACATCAGTAAGCTCCACCATGCCAGGCAACCAAGTCTTTGCTGGGATGAGCTGTAGAATGGGAACTTTGATGATTCTGACCTTCATTCAGAGTGTAACTTGTTGAGTTGTTGGTATTAGGGGAAAGTGGGAAAAATCCTGATTGTATCATCAATCCTGCTATCAGGAATCAAGGAGCAAAGAAACATTAAATTAAATTCTCTGGTGCTTCTCATGAGAGGAAGAGCACAGCATGCAGAGCTTGGGGGGTGAGGTTGTTTAAGGAAATGGATGTGTAATGAAACCCTCTAGAGCAGATTAAGCGAATCATGTGGGAACACAATGCTGCATACATCAACACAATGCTGCCCAGATGTTGAAGGGACTTCTACCTACCCTGTTGGCAAGCCTAATACACTGATAGGATTGTGTACAGGCTTGGAATAGAAGACAGTATCTGGTCCATTTATTTTAACTATGAACTTTACTCCTGTTTATTTTTTTAGTTTTTCAAGGAAATTTATGGTAGTAAGTATTTACTGTAGTTTTATTTTAAAAGCTTCATTAAGTTCTATTATAACTGAGAATTGTGGCAGAGAAAAAGAAAAATTAGTCCTAAGGTATTTAATGTTAAAAATGATGTATTTAATGTTCACTTATTTAAATTTTTGCAACACTTGTTACAGATTAAAATAACTTGTTTTCACTAAACTAGAAGCTGAAGTAGTGTGTGATTCCTCTGAGATTTGGGATTGCTGTTGGCTTGTATATGTCATTCTCTTTGTGCGTAAATGAGAGAATCACATTGTGTTGCTCATAAATGCGCCATTGTGATATACAGTAGACTTTAAGTCTCTGAATGCAGCAACACATTCATGTCTTTTTGTTAATCATGAACTGAAATTAAGCTTGTTCAGCTCATCTCTTAGCATAATAGAGGCATCCTCCCCTCTAATTGCAGAAAAAAAGAAAATTCAAAGCATCTCCCTTGCTTAAAAGACTCTATTAGATTTTTCAAGGTGTATTAAGTTGAATAAGGGTTATGTCAAGTGATTTTTCACTCTCAGCAAGCCAGCATGGGAGGAACAGTAGATTTATTCAGGGTATTTTTCCAGTCAGTGTATTTACAGTCTCCATATTTATTTGAGATAAAGCTAAGCCAATTCCTAAAGGCTTTTTGGTTTTTTAAAAACTGATTTACAGCAGAGCTCTCCTGCATATTTTCATGTTTTCTCTCTTAATTTCTATGTCTCCATCTCTTCTTTTCATTGAAAAATCATACCCAGGTGAGTGGTCCTGGTTCCTCTAAGAACATCTCTGGGTTTTTTTGTGTCACTTCAGAGGACACAGATGCTATGTTTGGGGCAGCAACTGTTTTAGGCTTTCATTTGCCTTTTATTCCAGCAGGTGAGGGTTTTTTGGTTTTTTTTTTTTTTTTTTACTGCCTCAGCTGAACATTTCTGCACAGTTGTGCATGTTCAGAAGTTCCAGCTGATGGGAGGTAGTATGAAAGTCTGATTGCACAGTGTAGTAGTTTGAGTACAAAACTAGGTCAAATTCCATCCTAGGCTCCGATGACAGGGCCTCTAGGCAGACTTAGATTGGAGTCGTGTCTATAATGCTGGAAAAATAGTGGAGGTAATTCAGATACACTGGCTATGAAAGCCAAAGATGGAGAGTAAGTAACACAGCAGTACATGTGCTGCTCCATCTACCCTCCTCCCAGTCTAAGGTTTTAATAATTTTCTCTCAGTACTGAAGAGAGTATTTGGATGCTTGTGACTTTAAAAAAACCCAAAAACAAAACAGAGAAAATGGCTGTTAACTTGTAAATAACCTTATAACCCTGCTATTTCCTGCTTTTAGCAATTAACCGGCGAGGGGGTCTCCTTGAATGGGGGCAAGAGGGCAGGTTGGGATGCATTCATAAACAGTCCAGTAATTCCTCTTTGCCTATATGTATTTTTTTTCTTTGGCATGGAAGAGGTTCAGAATAGACACAGGGAGAAACTTCTTTCCCATAAGGACAATTACACTTTGACAGGTTTCCTAGAGAAGTTGTGCAGTCTAGGTCTTTGGGGCATTTTCCAGACCTGTCCCTTTTAGCCTAGATTAGATTGTCCTGTGATCCTGCAGAAAGAGAGGAACGGCTTTTTGCCTGTCAGAATGTTGGAAGAGCCTTAAGTCAAGATTATTCTCCTTGTATGGATGGATACACATGTAATAAAAACACCTTCCTTAAAGAATTGCTTTATAGTGTAAACACTGGTGCAACATACAGTAAAAATCAAATACTGGATATATTTATTGTGAACTGATAACACAGCCAAGATTACTCAAAGAAATGGCTTTTCCAATATTTCCCTTTCTTGGCACAATAGGCTGGTATTACTATGTAATTTCACAGTAAATCTAAGTAATAGTCTTGCTAGCTGGCAGCTGAAGGTCTAGAAAATTTCAGGCTCTGGGTGATGTATATATTTCTATATTCACAGTTGTAATACTGTAAAGTACACATTTACGCTGAGATAAATGAACAGCCAAAGTTGCCAGCTTTTGTGCAACAGAAAGGCATACAGCTGAGGGTGACTGTAGCTAAATATGGAAGACCTACTAGACTATGGGGTGTTTTCTAAATACAGCACTGCTACTTACATCAGTAGACCACATGGCTAAGAAAGAATAAAAAGATGGTCTGGCCTTGAGACAAGCAGTTTTTCAGGATTTTCTCAGAGAGTTCCGAGTCCAGGGCACTTACACAAAAAAAGTCACCTCTCTCCAAGCTCCTAAACCTTAAGGATAAGAATATGCTTAGATATTCTGCTGGATCAGGACTGGATTAGATGTTACACTTTCAGTCTGATCTCACCAGAATCTGAATGAATGTTATTTCCATCATTTCAGAATTCGTTCTTATCAGCCCATTGTGAGTTTCTACCAATGTGACTATACCAGGAAATAAAGCACATTATGCTCAATAAACTGAAAACCTGCAAGAAGTTCTTCTTCATCACAGACCTTGAAATGTCAGGACTGCTAATACTCACAAGAGCTATAGATTTTAATTATGTGAACACTTTATGTTCTGTACTATGTGAACCATACAACATCTTTCTGAAATCTACTTTAATTCAATGTATTATTCATCAGGTTTTCCTTTTGTCTGGAAATGTTGCAATAACATTGGCTGAAAAGGTTGGATATTACAGCCTCACAATGCACGTGGAGAACAGCAGCACCGCTCTGTTACAAGAGAAACATTACCCATTGTCCTGCATATAATCCTACCAAAACACATTGGAAACCTGATGATGAGAAGACTGCATGTATGTATCTGAAGAATTATACCTCTATTAATAATTGCTCCCACAGATTGCATTTCCAAACCAAAGTTTAAACCTTTTACAGTTTAATTTATGTCTGATGTACTCATATATTTCCAATTTGCATACCAATCACTGTACCACAGTGATTTTGAGAGCTATGAATGTCCTACAAAAGTCCTATTGAAGTCAATGGTAATTGAGAACCCTCAGCATAGGGGGGATCAGGATGTATAGACAGTACAGTATAATGTAACTCCTCTATGTTGGGGAAATTTGAACAGCACAGGCCATAGCCTGCTGTTAGAAGTCTGTACGCCCAACCCAGTCTATGCAGAGAATAGCAAGGCCTGTGTCCTTGAGATAGTTTCAAAAGGGAACAGACTTGCAATAAACAGCAGCAAGCAGAGACAAATCAAATCGTGTTGTGAGGCACATGGACATTAGCTATTAACCAATAATGCGCTTGTATTATTCGCGTGCTTTTAGAAGTATGAGATATAAGTGTGTAATAAACAATAAACTGAGCATTGATCATTACCTCTGTGAGGAGAAATCATTGACTCGGTGCTGCAACCTTGGTGGCTCTTTACCTCTATACTAATGTCTTTGTTCTTCTGCTAAAAGAAAGCTTTTTCTATTCATTTCTCATCAGTTATTTGCTTTATCCAGTTTTGTCTCTCTAGATTTTGAGCAAAATTCTGTGCTGACACAGATGAGTACATCCTCTTTCGTTCATGTTGTGCTTATCTGCACTACCAAATCATTTATCCCAACCTCAAGAACAATAATAATTCCATTATATGAATAGGCTGTATTCATTTGCTCCCAAATATGTGAACAGTGAACTAAGAAGCACCTACCTTAATTTTATGATTTGTGGCACACAGTTTGTGTTCCTGATGAACTGGTTGCTGCGGTGTTACACAAAAGAGGCTGTTAAAGAAGCCAGAAGGTAGGGTGAGATGATGGCCTTGGTATGGGGTAGGTCACAAAGAGTGGCCAGGTACAGACTTGGCACTGGTAAACCTTGAGCCCCAAGATGAGTGACAGTGGCACACTGAAAAGTAGATGCAACTGAAAGACCAGATTTTCTTTACAGCCCAGGCAAATGCTGTGGGGCCTCTGTCATGTCATAAAAGCAAGTTGTGGGCAGGCACAGACACTGTGCTGCCAGGTATGGCTACATGAATGGTAAAACTAAGAAGAAATTCAAGTTCATTTCTGTGCAGCTTGTTTGCTATTTTGAGAATCCAACATGTAAAACAACTTGTAACCACAAACCCAAAAATATTAGCTTGTGAGCTTGTGAGTAGATAGCTGGTCATACAGGATGAGACAGAAAGGGGACAACTGGCTATCCTGCAACAATCTCTCAACATAGTAAGACAAGGAGAAAGTTTTGATTCCTTAATTTTGGTCATGCCAAGAGAAATTCACCTAGTCAGAAGGACCTAAGAAACCCAGACAAGGACAGGGAACAGCAATGGATGTCTAATAACAGCAAAATGACTCCTCTGTAGTACAATTAATTGTTTTGCTCCCAATATTCCTCCTGAAACTGCTTACAAACCCATGCTATTCAATGTCCTGCTTTAGTTTTTAAATACTAGGATTATAGCTTGTGGAAAACCGCTTGGAATAATACCTGCTATCTCTACTTCTTGCTGACACTGAAAAGATAATATTTGTCTAATAATGTGTTAATAGATTTGAAGAATTCATTTTTAAAAAATAAAATTCATATTACAAGTTTTACTTAACCTTTCTTTTCTTGGCAATTTAAGAGATGCATTAAAGTACTTTCAATTCACTATTGCTTTAAAGTGGTTGATTTGATAATGTCAGATAGTATTTAAACCTCTTCACTATTCAGTGAGTGTCAGTCTTATTTTAACAGCCCAATGGCATTCTCTGCTTTATCTGGAATAATTATGGAGAAACTGTAAAGACAAAAAATGTCCTTGATAAAATACAATTTTTTTTTATTATTTCCTCTTTGTTCATTGAACAAGAAGTTATTTCTGTTTGGTCTGTTAGTCTGCAAGTAATAATCATTCAATGTGATCTCATCTTTGCTGATCCTCAGTGATTCTGGTTCAGTCATGGCTTCTGCACTCTCGGGAAGTGGTTTAAATCAAGTTAGAGAAATTCCAGACTAACCAATTTGTTTGCATGAACCCTTTTTTTTCAATCCAACAATAGCAAGACCAGATGAGATGGCTGTATAGAACATTGATCACACTAAAATATCCTGACCCAAAATAGGTCGTCTTGTCTTTGGACAGAGAGATTAATTAAAAGGCCTTTTCAAGTAGTCTTTCAGACTTTTCCCAGTAGCTTGAAGAGTCCAAACCAGTAGGTTCTCACAATAAATTATTCATTTTTTTCCCCCAGTATAATACCATTACAACTATTTACAGGCTAATTTTACCTAGAATACCTCAAAATGCTCTTAGAAAACAAACAAATTTCTGGAGTTTTGCCAGGGTTTGCATTGAATCCTCCCTTGAGGTTGCCTTGGTTAGCTTGTTGCTCAGAAACAGTGAAAACATCAATTAAATTGATAATTACTGATAGTGAAAGCATAGAGGCAGAAATAAAGATGATCAAAGTTACGAAAAAGCTTCTGCAGAGGAAACAATACAGACAAAGAATCTGCAGCTTGGAAAAAGGTCAGTGAAAGATAGATACAATGCAGTTCTGTGAAACTGTAAGTGGCAAAAATGAGATAAATAGAGAAAGAAAATGTTTGTTGTGTTTTTGAAGAAAAGTGAAATGAAATCAGAAGGTGAGTATTTCAAGATAGATAGAACTTTTGTTCAGTCAGCAATGGTAAGCTTTGAAAACCCTCTGTGCAAGACAGAGTGGACCACAACTTGCAGAGGTTTGCACCAAGTTACAAAAAAAAAAAGGTAAGACAAATGCTCAGTAGAAGTTGTTACACAGGACTAATAAATAAAATCAACAGTAAAATACTTCAAACCTTAGGCTCAGGAAATCTCCCATCCATTATTTTTGGATATGAGAAGAATATGTACAAGAGGTATCACTATTTTATTTTCCTCTTTTTTTGCTCTTTCCTAGGCATTCACAATTAGTCATTGCCAGGGACAAGAAACTGGGTTAGAGGAATATTTAGTCTTACAGTAGGACTTCTTTTTGTGCTACTCTTCTACAAGTTTCACATTGATTTGGAAATTTTGCTATTTCTAGAAATTACTTCTCATTTCTTAGAGGAATGATGTACAGAATTTTCTTCATAAAAAGCTACAAAAGTAGCATATACTGTGTTAGAAAAGGTAAATAACCCTTACAAGTTGATTTTGTATATAAAATAAGAGTTACTTCTCAAGTAATTTTAAGCTTTAGTGTCAATAACTTGCACATTTAATTTCCTTTTTCAGAAAATCTTTTGTATGCCTGAGGGTTTTTCTAATGGTTTCTGTCATCATATGCTGTTTCCCTCTAGTATCAGTGACTTCTCAATATACTGTTTTGCATCAGCATTCCTGTGAACCACTTAGACATTTTATCTTTTGTCCTAGTTTTAACTTTTCTTCAGCTCTGTTTATCAGCTGACTGTCAAAGGCTGTTTTATATCCATTAGAAGATCTTTCTCTTCTTTCTCTTCTTATGAATTATTTGAAAGCAATGTCCTCTAGTTTTTTGCAAGTGAATCACAATCCTGGAGAAGATTAAATATCATAAACATGTGATCTCACTTTCACTGCAATGTGATCCCAATTCCACTGCGATGTTATCCAACCATGCTAAAACATGCTAAACAAATTCAGTTAGACTGGTATAAATGTATAGTGTGAATAAATTACACAGTCTTACACTTCTAGGAGAAACAATTGATAAACTATGAAAATAAAAAGGCTAAATACTTCATTATCTGTTTTTATTTCCCATAATTTTATAATCATATAATACAAAACTAAAGTCCTTCTATGGACATAATTTTGTTTTTCAGGAAATTGCAATAACTCAAGGAAACACCAAATATAAGAGTTTCATTTTAATTTGGAATGTAATTTATTGTTACTAATAACTGAAAACTGTGCCTCTTAATAAGACCAGTTATAACTTATTTTTCTTAAACATATATTTGGTTTCAAAAATATACATTTGACAGTGTTTCTTATTTTTTCCAAAGCAATAAATGTCTGCCGAAAAAGGCTGTCTTGCACACCCCCTGAAAAATGGTAAAATAATTTTACTAAGGATATTTTAGTGTTTTCAGGGTTTTCTTCCCTTTAATAGTACTAATTAGAAGCTCTTCCTTTAAAAGAAAGAGTTACAATCAATAATTTATCAAAAAAAACTGGAAAGCCTTTAGTTATTTGATAAGATTAGGCCTTATTGGCAAAAGATCTGTTGTGGGGGTTTTGGGTTGTTTTTTTGTTTGTTTGTTTGTTTCATTGGTTTGATTTTGATTTGGAGCTTTTGGTTTTGTTTTGCTTTCGGGTTTTTTTTTTTTTGGTTGGTTGGTTGATTGCTTTTTGGGTTTTTTTTGGTGTGTGTGTATGTACATAAGGAACATTCCTGAATATGATTTGGCTGTAAACTTAGAATACTGATTCCTCACTTTATCCCAATCCCTGCTTCTTCTGCAGCCACTTCAAGTTGGGGGAAAAAAAAATATTCTAAATCATCTCTAAATGGCTGAAAATTGCTGAACTATAACTTTCTAGCAAATATGCCTGGATGTGTGAACTATTTCTTTTGCAGTATAGAAAGGGTACATTTTCTGCCTACAGTGTTACTTGTGCTAGGGTAAAATTACCTCCAAGTTCTGCTGGGTGCTTCGTCCTCTCTCTTGTCTGATATCATACCACAGGCTACTCTTTCTAGCCTATATTTTCTGTGTTTTGACACACGCGGACTTGTTTAAACAAGCTGTAAGGATGTATGAAGTCACAGTCAGCAGCAACTGGTAGAGTTTGACAGTCACTCAAAACCTGTAAGATTTTGGAAATAGCAGACACAGTTGCTGCAGCACTACCATGCCACTATTAAATAAAAATTCTTACAGGTTTCTCTAGAGCTTTACTCTAATTTTGATTCAAGTGTTTGACACGTGACTTGATATTCATCATGCCTATCTCTCTCTGTCTAGACACTGGGTGTTTAATATAAGCAGGCTGTCTTGGTCCTGTTCATAGGAGATATCTCCTTAGCATGATTCATCCCGACTGTGTTAAGTATTATCTTAAAAGAGCATGAATTTCTTCTGTCATCTCTCTGTCCTTTGAAATGCAGAAACACCCAAGAAAACTACAAGTAAGTGACAAAGCAAGGCTGTATGTAATGACCCCATTGTAATGACCCTGACCAGAAGACTACTGCATATGGAGCAGTTGGATGTGCAGCCAGCAGTTAACCTGAGCACTCCCATACGCAGTGCAGCTTTCAGTCCTGTGTGGGGCTGCCAAAACCCTGGCCTGCAGGATGAGCTCAACCACCTTACCATGACAGAGCATCCTGCAGACAGCTCCCACCACCTACCATAAATTAGGCTACCTGCTTGGCCCTGCCTTGATCTAAAAGTGAGCAAGAAGTTCTCAGGTGAACATGTTTTGACTGTAGAAATGTTAGAGTTGTTTACTTTCAAGAAAATCCTGCAATAGATTGAGTTACAGAGAGAGAATCTCCCCTATTGGTGTGGGCAGGGTCTGTGTGGCTTGACACACATGAATTAGGATGCTCAGGCGTCCCGCCAGATAAAGAGATATAGATCATCTATAATGTTCACTTCTTATAATGCTAGCTCTAATAGATAATAGCATTGTGAATGATGCCTTACAAAGCCTGAGTGCCCTTCTTAATGGTATCAAAAGGGACCAGCACCTCCTGGAGTGAAACATCGTAGTAGGCAATATTAATGCATGAAGGCAATAGCTGCTTCTACTGCAGTGTAAAGAAAACAGAATACCTGGTTCTCTTTAACAAATGCTGTTTTTCAGACTGTTGTTGTGTAGGTCGACCAAAGCTTTTAAAATTTTGGCACTTATACTTTTATTCTTTAACAGAGAATTCTAAGCAAATGTGACAAGATTAAGACCATGGTTAAAGAGACTTGAGTAGGTTCATATGCAGATGCTAGCTTTTAATTACCAAAGTATTAATATAGCATCTGAAAGAAAGTTCTTAAAACATGAAAGAGATTTTTGACTTTTGATTTTTTTTTATTTTAACTTCTCTATCTCAATCAGTCAAATGGCATTGACTAATATTTCCAAACCCATTATTGGACCAATAAAAATTATGAGAAACTACATCCTAAATATACTTTGATTCAGGAAGGAATTTTTTGTTTGAAATTGTGGTACTGCAAGAAAGACATTTCCAGAAGCTCAAGGCCACTCTGTTGAAGATAGGATCAGGAAATGAATTCAACCATGAAAAATTATTGCACAGATTGACCAAAGGCATTTAGCAAAATTGGTCACTTGGGGTTTTTTTAACCACTGAAGATATACTCTTGCATTTAACCACAGTGAACAGAACACTGATATGGTGGGAAGCAGATGACCTAATTTCCTAGTAGTGAATCCTTACATAGTAATTAAGATCTGTAAGTTCTAGAATAATGGAAGAAGTTGTCTCTCTAGTCCCTTGATTCAATCCTTTGTAATCTAGTATGAATCACATTTAGCAGCGTTTGTGCCCAGTGCCAGCTATTTCTCCAGAATGAAAGCTGAGAAAGGTACAGATGGCTACGTCAGTCCTGTTAAAATTATTAAAAAATTAAGCCTTGCCAAACTGAAAAGGAAAGTAATTATTTGTATATATCTAAAACATCATATTAGATAGTGCAGAATAAAATCAGACTGATTCTCAGTAGTACTGAATACTGCAGCAAGATGATCATTTTATCTGTCACGTAGGTGTCACGTGAAAGGAGGGGCAGAAATGCAAAGATTTCTTGTCCCACCTGCATTAATATAAAGTTATTAACTATAAGAGTGCCCAGAACAATTGAAGTCTTATGAACCCAGAACTGCCTGCCTGCCACTGGACAGAAACACAGACTGGAAGGGTCTTTGACCTTCCTATGAGTACCACACTTGAGCCAGGGAGAACTTTCTCTATGAAGATATTAGCTATAAGCATCCCTGGAACAATAGAAGCTGTATGAACCCAGCACTGCTTGCCTGACACTGCACAGAACACAGACTGAATGGGTCTCCAGCATTCTGCTATAAGACCATACTTAATAGAAAGAAAGAACTTTCTCTATAACAGCTCCTGAAATAACTTTTATTAATACAAATATGTGACAATGCCTATATGGGTTGCTTAGTCGATGATAACATTTTACTGCACGATTACCCTTTGCTACTAGAAAAAACCCACCACCAGAAATACTCTACATAAAGCAGAGCAACAACCTAAATCTCAATACTGAATGCAAACAGCAGTACATTACGGAACTCAAGCAGCATTTCCCCCCTGTGTCAGACTTAACTAGAAATGCAATCTAACTACCAGAAACACAACAGCTTAGCACCAAATTTAAACACAGTAACACAAAGCAAAAGCAACAGGAATAATATAGCTGCTACCCACTAACGTGTATTTTAAAGGAAGCAAACTACTTACAAGGAACAACAAAACAGAACTGCAAGTAGAAACAAGATATGTACCTGGTGAGTTATAGCAAAGTACAATTAGTAAGGTATTGGAAAACAAAGTAAGAATTAGTTGCTCACCCCTACAGTGTCCAATGGGGTGGGGGGGACAGGATAACTTGTTGGTGACCCTCCCAGAGATGGTGGAAGTTTTGTCCCCAATTTTTGCTCATGTCCAATCTCTTTTTATACCTTTTCCTTAGGTAGGTTGAGTGATAGTCAATAATAGTTTTTATTTTGGGGGTGATAGACAGATTGACATAAGCCTCAGGGTTGTCTCCCTGTGTCTCCATAGGATGTAGCAAAGAAGGGCCATGCCATTTCCATAACACTCTATTCTTTGGTAATCCTATTGATATGACTTGAGCACTTTCAGGAAGCCACTGGAGTCTCTTTGTCCCCTGACATTGGTTCCTGGGAGCACCCCTCCAGGAGCTGAGGTGTTCCCGTAAACCTTCAAGAAGTTATCTGGGCTATCACCCCACAGCGGTTTTTTTCTAGACACATCATGACACATCCACGTGTGATGCCTGTAGGTGTCCAGCCACCATGACACCACAAGGCAGTGTTCCTGTACCCTTAGGCACCTCTGAGTGGCATGTTTATTTAGGCAATCATGTTAAGTTTAGAAAGCTGCCTGGAACAGGTGTTGGCCTTAGAAAGACAGATGGTTTTCCTCCAGCATGCCTTTGAAGTGAGCTTTGGCTTTGAACCAGGCTCATAACATCTCAATCTGGAAACATCTGTGATAACTGCTAACCAAACTGAGTTGCTCAGTTTTACTATCATAATTGAAAATGAGTATGAAATAAATAAAGACGTGCTATCGCTAATATGAAATGTGGGCCTGACCTACCTTGACCTATGTTAAGATTTTTTTTGTAATTTAAATTTGCTTTATCTGCAAACCCTCAGGAATTTTCAGGTGAGACTCTGAGGTCAGGAAATAATTATCTGTCAAAAGCAAAACTCAGTAGGAGAGGAGTGGGCTTTGAAGCCTTCTGATGTCATACTGACATAGTTGAAAGATGCCTTTTCAACTTTAAAATAAAAATTACAGTACCTTTCCAAATTTTATCTAATACTTTTCTGAAGATTTGAAGGACGTTTTTAGTAAAGGGAAAATGAAATAGAATTTTTCAGATATATTAAGGCAGACTTATCTGTAGCTGAGCTTTATTGTTCTTTCAGTATATACGAGTCATGTAAAATGTCAATATTTCACCTTTTTATTCTATTTAGTCAGAAATAAAATTTTCAAAACCTCAGAAGATCTCACAGAATGGAAAGATCAACCTGTTAGACCCAGATCTAGTTTTGAGGAGCTTTAGCATAGATTTACTTTGAACAAACTTGAACAAGACTCCTAGTCTTATTACTTTGGAAATAAATGTTAGAAACCTTAGAAAAACAAGGTCACTGGTGGCAGTAAGAACTTGACTAGATGCAGAAGGCAGGATTTATCTAAGTAAGAAATAGACACTTCTAAGGCATAGGACACTTCATCCTTAAATAGACACTCAAAATAGGTCAGATAAAGGCTACCCTGAAAGTGCTTGTTTCTTTTGGCTGCCTATAAGAAAGGTGACTAATTTGACTCCAGACAGCTACTCTTTAGATACAGAGATGAGATGAATCCCACCCACAGAGACTAAAAAGAATTAAAATAGCCAGTATCATCTGCTTTGGAACCAAGTGAGGATATCTGAAGGGCCTGAAATTTTGTTACTGTCCATTCACGACAAGCAGTGTGGGACATGCAATAAAAATGCAACTGTTCACTAGTAGAATGGTCAGAGAAGTTTGAGAAACAGATGGAGAGATGAAACCAGATATTGACTGATTTATGGTCAAAATTTTAATAAATGGAGAAACAATGGTGAGGCTTGAATTTTATACAGTCATAGAATGGTTTAGAGAAGGCTTCAGGGTGACCTAATGGCAGCCTTCGAGTGCCTGAAGGGAACCTACAAGAAAAGTGGAGAAGGGTACTTAGAAGGTCATGCAGTGACAGGACAAGGGGGAACAGCTTCAAGCTGAGAGTAGGTTTAGATTACATGTTAGGATGAAATTCTTTACTGTGAAGGTGGTGAGGCACTGGCACAGGTTGCCCAGAGAAGCTGTAGATGCTCCATCTCTGGAAGTGTTCAAAGACAGGTTGGATGGAGCTTTGAGCAACCTGGTCTAGTGAAAGGTATCTCAGACCACAGCAGGGGACTTGGAACAAGATAATCTTTAAGGTCCCTTTCAACCCAAGTCATTCTGTGATTCCATGATTCTATGAATCAAGGACATCTTCAACTAGAACAGATTACTCAAATGTCTGTTCAACCTGACCTTGAACCCTTCCAATGATGGGACATCCATAACCACTTTTTCAGAAGTTTTGATTTTAAAATGACATTGTTCCTTTCCAAAGCAGATAGAAGAGAGGCAGAGAGAGGTGACATCACCTTATAAGCTTTTATGGAGCTGTGGTCTGATGGGGCATTTCTCTTGAAAATACTTAGAAAAATGTTCACATGACAAAATGGCCAGACTCAGCCAGCCATTTAGATAGTTGTCACACATTTGTTTGATTTTTTTTTTTTCAAATAAAGGTGCAGTTGCTCCATTTAAGCTTCAGAGAATTTATTGTGTAGTCACTTTTTTGTATTTGGAGTTCAACACCCTCAGTATAGAGGATTTTATCCATGGACAGTACCCCAGACACAAAAGCAACAACAGTTTTTCTTGTAATGCAGTGCATTGAGCATAATTAGAGTGATTGAAACATATCTAAAAATAATTTGTAGGACAACAGTGTCTAATTATGTTGGATGCAGAAGTCTGGCAAGTAGCACTAACTACTGTCAATTGTAGCACTGAAAGAACTCTAAATGAAAAAGAAATGTAATTTACATGGCAACATCAGGATGACAAAATCAGTTTATATAAATGAAGGAAAACAAGAACTAATTAAAAATACTGTGGACTGTGCACAAAGTCTCTCTATAACTTAACATAAAAGTTAATTGTCACAGTTGTTGTGGCTGTTGGTAAGTTTTGGGTTTTTTTTTTTTTTGAAACAAGACTCATTAGCCCATGTAAATTTCTGTGGTTATATAAAAATTACTGTTCTTTGTGGTCCTTTGGTTTCCCAGCATTATGTGTTTTGCAGGACTAATCCCTTCCACAGTCTGTCACATAATTAGTGTTGATGCACATCTGCATTGACATTTTGAGAAACTGGTGGTATATAATTTTATCTGGAAATATTTATTGGGACAAACAAGCTATACAGTGATCGCTTGCTGGTCTTTTTTTTGTTGTATTTCCCATTTGCAAAACAGTTAATGAGCCCTAATGAGTCCTGAGAAGATGCCTTTTTTTCCCCCAAATAGAGATTTTCCAAATATTTCCAAATTACTTTGAGCAAACTCTCTGCTAAGAGCAAGAACAGGTGGCTGTTTGGGGCAGCCAACTTCCAGGGGCAACAGAAGTGCACAGGTACTGTTTCCAGAAGTTGGCAAGGTTGACTGGCCATTCAGTATCACACGAGTTGGGCTGGGCAGTTTGCCTAGGGCAGCAGACTTCTCTGGAGCTTACTCTGTTTGATTTGACCAGGCAAATAAGGACGAATGCTCATTGAACATAAGGCTAATGTGTAGGTCCTCCTCTGATAAGAAGTAATTTTGAGCAGCTGTGTAGTCTTGGATTTAGTAAGTGGCTGGTTTTTTTCTTAGACAAAAAAAAATGAGTAGGTACTGAATAAATAAATTATCCCATTTAAGTTTTATTCTTGGTATTGCATTGGGTGAACACTGATATTAAGGCCAAATTTCAAGTATAAATTCAAGACTATATAGGAGGGTTCAGTAGGGTACAGAAAGAGAAACCTTGCCTCTAAAGTATGGTAGGCACAGGGCCATCACGTGTTTTCTTCTACTACATGGTAAGTGTGGGATCTTGATAGTTGCCCAGGTCCTGTAATCTATCAAGAAAATCAGATTATGAAATTATTGTAGGAATCTCCCTCCCCTCCCAAGGACTTCTGGCTCATAGTCTTTATGACCATGAAGAAAAATCTCAGGCTCAATCGACCCCACACTTTTCTCATTACTTTCCTAGAAGGGGTTGATGAGTTGTTCATGTAATAAGTTATTGTGATCTAAGACACTGGGATGCTTTTAACAATGCAAAAACTACAACAGGATATATTTGCTCAAGAACAGATTAAATTTGCAAGAGTTTTTTTGGGTTTTGTTTTGTGTATGTTTTTTGTTCTTTGTTTTTGTTTTTTCTTTTGTCTGGGGGAAGATAAGACAGAACACAATATTACTCTGTATAACAGGTAGATCCTTCAGGGAAAGAAGAGTGAAAATTCATGACAAGACTGAAATTCCCACAAAGACTGGAGATAAAAGAGGAATATCAGGCCAATTATCTGATGCTGATGTAACAAAACTGTTATCTGAAATAGAGTGTTTGTTAAGCACAGCTTCAGTGGCAGGTGGAAAGCTCTGCAACCTCTGCCTGGTAGACAGTGCTAAACTGCTAATTTAACAGCACTGAAATGAGCAGGAATGTCAACAATATTTGGACAGGTTGACTGTTGAGGTAGACAAGACAAAACAGAAGGAAATTTTGATGATGTTTTCAATACCACCTTTGTGGTTTTAAATACTGAACATTTACAGAAGGAAAAGAGCTATGGTACCATATACAGCACATGGGCTGAACACTTTGCCAGATATAAATACTTATCATGGTTATATTATCAGTAACTGATTCTCAGGAGTAAATGTCCTGGTTGTAAACTGAATGTCAGGAGTAAAGATACAGTGGATATGAGAAGATGTAAAGGTAAAATATCACAATTCCTCAGAAAACCATCAATCACAGAAGGTCAAGAAGCCTCATACAAACAGCTTTGCAGGAAATCACCACTGTCCAAGAAACAGCTTCTCTGCTTTTCTACCTCTACAGAAAAAGAAATTCTGCAAAATGGTGTTGTGTCATATGAAAATAGTCTGTACAAGAATCATCATCTTGGAGAGCTGTCACAGGGGAGAAGAGGAAATCCTAATTCCTAAAACCAGCTTATAATTAAAGGACAGGAGAAAGATCATATCAAAATTCTCAAATACCTTATATTTCACATTTGTAACTACTACCTTCTTTTTTCGCTGCATCTTTAACAAAAAACTCTAAAGGTTTACTAACATATATTAGACATGGCATTAAGAAAGAGAAAAAAAATTTGAGACCTTAAATAACATTCAAAAGTGTAATGATATATGGAGGAAGGGACATAACATATCCATGGCTCTCATTTATTCCAAAGGTATTAGCATGACCTATTGAATATGTAGTTGTAGTAATTGCTTAAATGATGCCAAGGCATGCTATTTAAAAATCAAAGGAACAAGAATTTTCCTGTTTTGTTTCTATAATATTATGGAACTAAGAAAAAAAATCCTCTAAAAAGGCTTTTAACAAAGAATTGTCATTTGGTACACCACCTCTACTAGTAAGGCAGAACTTGCTTTAGAAAAATGTTTATAGTAAAAACGTGTTTTTATTAGACTTCAATTCTATTCTGGAATTTCATAGTTATTCTCATAGGAAATTTTCATATAACTTCAAGGTGAGTTTTTGTACCTTGGACTGTATCTTCAAAACACCATAAAGTGAAGGATTGTGCATTTTATTTCCACGAAGTTAGACAGCTGGGAGTTGAATGTTATATTGAGTTTTGGGTAATGCCTAGGGATCTGTAAACAGGGTCAAATAAACCTCTACTGAGGTAATATAAATTAGGAACTGTTGACAGTGGAAGTATTTTTAATGTGCTTTTAACAGAGGGACTGTTCAACTAATGAGGTACAATGTCAATAGTGTAATTGGAATTATTAATATATAATGCTCACATATTTTTAAACCATAATATCCAACAAAGATTCTCTTGCTATTTAATTAGGCATTTAGCTAGGTTACAGTAAACAGGCTATTTAATCTCATAGTTTATATTTAATCAAATAGCTACATTCTTGTAAACATTTGTCATTGACACTAAAATAATACAATTACTATCTTGTAAATACCAAGTAAGGTGCCTGATAAAAATATTGAAGAAAAAGGTCACAGCCCTGTGCTTCTATAATTTTTCCTCCTTTTTTTAGTGGCTTAAAACCAAATTCAGGATCCCAGTGCTCTGTGTGAGAATGGTCAGTGTCCACTAAAAACAGAGAGTCACTGCCTGGCCAGCATCTAAACACAGATCTGCTGGTCAAAAGATTCCTGGCTGGAGCAGCTTTCTCCTCAAGTAGAGAAGCCTTCAATAGTTCAGTGTCCCGCTATGCTCTACTGCAGCTCCAGCCCCTTGGTGCTGGTATAGCTCCCTGTGAGTGCAGGTGCCCCAGGGTGTTGGAGAACACTGCAGTGGCCCTTCACACGTTGCCTGAGGGAGCTGGGAGGGCTCACTTTGGCCCTCCACTTCCCACTTTTGTAATAGTTTATGTAAATTCTGTGCATTTTCTGAATAAAGTCCCATGACTAGAGTATCTTTTATTATGCAACTCCAGATCTCTTCTTCAAGCATTCCAGTTTAGACTGAAAAAAATGGTGGTGTGGTTTCACTCCATCTGGCCCTGCTCAGCAGTAATGAAAACATCTCTATGTTATCAACTCTTTTTTCAGCACATATCAAAACTCCAACTCTGTACTAATTATGGTGAAGAAAATTAATTTTACCCAAGGCAAAATCGGCACAAGTAATAATAAAATAACCCACACAATAATGAATCAGAAGTTGTTTTGCTCCAAGTTACTCTATTATAGCAGATGAAGTTGCAGCTAGCAGAGCCTCATTCCCTGATTTCAGTATCAAACAAACTTTGTGATAAAGACATTGTGCCCATGTAATGTGATTTGAAAAGCCTTTTGGCTTCCCAATCATCTCCATGGAGCTGAGAACCTTCCCAGGGAGTCAGAGCCAAGAGTATCATTCCAGCCTTCAGCTGGCTCGAGGCAGCGTGATGGGAAGCTGTCCCTGGGCAAAGGGAGCAGGGTGCTCCCTAACACAGGACTTGCAAAAGAGAATGAAAGTACTTCAAGGAGGATCTGTGTGGTCTACATGATGACATAGCCTGCAGGGCAGCAGTTGGTTCCGAAGAGATCTCAGTCTGTGTGAGAACAGAGGGGTCCCTAGATGGGTATTGAACCTAGATATGTTTACTTGATGTCTCTGATGTCTTTCTCTTATACAGAATATCAAGCTTTGAGTAAGACCCTTCCCACCCTGGTAAGGAAGACAAGTAAAGAAAGGAGGAGGATGCTGAGGAAACCAGAAGATTCTGAGAAAGTGACAGAAGATGAAAGCAAATTGGACTACAAGTAATAGAGAAAGTTTAAATCAAAAACTAAAAAAAGGATCTGTAACATTGTAAGAAAGATAAGGAACAAAACTGCATCTTTTCAGGATAAGGGTTGGAAGAAGAATATGAATTGCTGAATAAGGAGTAATAATTGACTGCGCCTCAGAAAGTGGTGTGGAGAAAGTGGCATCAGTCTACAAAAAATAAGAAAAATGAAAATAAAATATTGTATCTCTGTAGTAACAATGCTAATGTAGAATTAATGCTTCTTAAATTACTTGGTTTGAAAGTAGAATTAAAAAATGAAGCATATAGTTCACCACCAAAGTTGCAAAATTAAATATTGCCTATGAAAATGTAGTGGATCAGAGTAAAAAGATGAAAAATAATTTAATTCTTCAATTTAGCATGGAAAATATTTGAAAAAGAATGCAGTAAAGATCGGATTATTTCTTTACATAGCCTTTTTTCCTCATCTACTGACTTCTTTGTCATTTCCCCTACTTACTTTCTTTTCACTAATTTAAAAGAAAATTATTTTTACTGCGAATAATTTCATTTAACCTTTTATTGAAGGCAGTAGTTTAAAACAATGTAAAGATTACCTCTGAATCATTCATAAAATTTAAGGTATAAAAGTCTTCTGAACATAAAAAATATTTCCAATATATTTTTTATTAATTTTTCCTATGCCATTGATAGCTCTCAGCTTGGCATTTAGGATCAAAAATTTTGGTATAATTTGATAAAAAAGAAGTGGACATTTCACATGGTAATTTCCTGGGCTGCCTTTTGCCCTTTGTCCAGCTACAGATTGTTCTCCGAAAATACTTTCTCTTCCTAAAAACCATTGTTAGAAAACCATATCTCAAACTTTATAAAAGTATAATATAATTTTTAATTATATGATGTAGTTTAAGAATCACAATGGATAATTTCATTGCATGTTCCATTCTCCCTCCCTTAGCAAGAATTCACAGTGATAGCCATAGGAATTCCACAAACAAAATAAATGCCTTATATGACAGATGTCTTCTGAGGCAGACTTTGTCTTGAAGAAAAAGGTGGTATCATCTAGGGGCTCTCTTTGTTTAGGCTGCAATTATCTGGACATATGTTGCCTAGAAATTGCCTAGAAGATTCATTTAAATTTCAAAATTTGTTTTGTTTGGGTCCATGAACATATTGTATTTGTTTTCTGTAAAGAATAAATTTCTACCTTGTGCCCAACTGAAAAGCTTTTATTCTGATTTACAAACAACAGACACTGAATGTTTTGCAAATGAGACACAGAAATGATTAATCTGATATTTTGTGACTTTATTACTAAACTTACTACAGTTTTCTCAAATGTAATTTTTTGGGGGAAGTTATTTGCAGAAAATATGTTTTACCAAAAATATGATTTGCTATCAGTTATTTGCCTGGTGTTAGCTCTAAGAAGAAGGAAGCAAGCACAGGCTTTTGCCTTGTTTGTACATCATGTTCCCTCTGCAAGGTCAGGCACTGCCAGAGCTTGGATGAAACTTTCAGAACAAGTAGTATGATCAATATGAGAACTAAGGATGCCTAGTTCCCCACAGATTTCTTTTGAGGTTGGTTGACTTTGATGTCTAAGCAGGCAAGATCTATGAATGAAGCTTTTCACTTCTTGACAATATTAAGAATGGCTCGCTCCACATGAATCCTCTGATGTCTAATCAAGGTTAAACCTCCACTTTCATCAGGGGAGGCCTTTAACAGGCTGCCTCAGCTGCTTTTTTTTCACTTGGCACTTGTAAGAAGGAGATTGCCTTAGGGACCAGAAAACTTGGACCAGTTTAGATGTCACTGGCCAGTGTTTATTGGAGAGGTAAGTTATTCGTGTGGCAAGGCAGACAAGTAGAGCTAGAATAGGACCAATAAAATTTTCCCTGGAAAACAAAGTAAAACCCACAGTTTTTAGAAAGTGGTACTGAAGCTGAGGTCCTCCCCTCTCAATCTGAATTAAAGCTAAGGCTTCTTGCTGTTACAAGTAGGCAAAATGTCCCTGCATGTCTCACAATAGACAAGATGAAGTGCTGACCTCTGATGGCTTTCTCTGCTCATGTAAGAGGAGGTGTTACGGATTTCTCTTTCAAAGAGGAGAGGTCTCTGCCCATGATTAACCTATGTGGTTTCTTGCACAGAGAGACACTGGTATCCAGTAATGACTTCAGCTATTTTGTAGCAGACAATGGAATTTTTCTCAGTAGGATGGAGGTAAGTCACTAATAGAAAGATTTGGAAACACAACTGCAAAAACGTTTCCAATGTCAACCCCTATTTCCAATGGCAGCAGCATTCTGGCAGAGTCACAAAGTGAACAAACACAGAGTCAGTGCTAATACAGCTTATGAAAACTCAGGTTATTGCTAGAAGGTGATGAGACAATCCTTATCAGGCATGAGCAGGAGCTAAGAAAACGTTCCCATTTATGACAGCCCTTATCGACATACTGAACAGATCAAGCTCTTCTGTCCTTCTGCTTTTTACTGAGAAACTTTTGAACTGCGCACTTAAAGTTATGGGTTTTTTCAACTTCAGACAGGTGATTCCTTTATAAAAATATATCAGCATTTCAGTGATAAAAATAAACCTTCTTTCGTGCTGCAAAATTTAACTGAGAGATTAAAAAGAAGTTGGTTTGCTGTGTTTTTTTTTTATTTTCATCTCCTTTTCATGATCTTGCCAATTTGTCATTTCTCTTTTACTTTCCAAGCTTGACCAACCTTCACATGGAGCAAAAGGAGCTGCTGTAGTGCTTTACTTCATTTTGGCTTGCAGAATTGCACCATGAGCTCCTGGTGTAATCCAAAGTAACTTGAAGACAATTAGCATCTTTCTAATGATTTCAGGGAGCACTAGATCAAGCTTCAAATTCTTACAGACAGGGGATATGATGTTATATTCAGATCTCATACTCCTAGTTGCAAAAGATCATAAATTCTATTTAAGGTCATTAGAAATTAGGCTTTCTGCATATTTAGAATCCAGTCTTGGTGCAGGCTACTTCTTCATCTGTTCAAGTGGAAAGAGACCCTGCGCTTCAGAAGCTGAAATAGTTATTGATCTAAGATGTTGCCACTGCTTTTCTGTTTTTGTTGGTTTTTGTTTGTTGTTTTGGGGGTTTTTTTTGTTTGTTTGTGTTTTGGTTTTTGGTGGTTGTCTGTTTGTTGGTTTTTTGTTTGTTTGTGTCTGTGTGGGTTTTTTTGTTTTTGTTTTTTTTTGCATAAAGGCAACAGGGACATTAAGTTGTACCAGTGATGCCACCAGAAGTCAGACAAATGCAAGACACTGCCTGAGTTCTTTGAGCTAATTGGAAAATTAGATAACATATACATTCAAATTTCTAACAATACCAAGTGATCATTCACTGTTTATGAAATGCAGTTTAAAACAAATGAACTAGCTAAATGGAAAAGGAGGGAAAAGTGCCTGCAAGTTAGTTTTCTTGTATTTTTCAAAAAAATTTCCCTGACTTGTTAGCAAAGGGAAAAGGACAGTACACAGAACATGATTCTGCTGTAGTCAGCAACATCTAAAAGAAGAAAGCAGTTTGGCTAAAAAATTGAGATTGTTATATTTATACAGCAGCATGTGGGGCAGTGTATTTTATTTGACTTTCAATTGCAGCTGTTGCAATTGGTCTCTGTGAATCCTATAGACAAGTATAAAAATATTTGACTTTAATCTGCAGATTGCTCATGCACTGAGGAGAATCCACCAGAGTTCTATTTCTCCTATTTTAAAGTATAATAACTCACCTTCAAATTTTCAACAAAGAAAGGCTTTATAAGGCACCTTCCAGTTGTCGCGGAATCACACACTGCTTTTTTAAATAGCATATTGCTTCCAGGCACAAGCAGCAATGATCATAAATCACATACAGGTTAGAAAAAATGACACTGTCATTGGTGAGAAAAGTGTGATCTACATTTCTAGGAGTATATGCTCTTTCTGCTCAAACTGAAGAATTTGAGTTCTTTGCTTGTTCTCTTATAAAGAAAAGGTACTCCAAGTACAGTTTTCTTCTTTCTTTCCTCACAGAAAAAATAAAAAACAAAAGGCATTTTTATGAGTGTAATTTTCAGTGCATCATAAACATTTTTCCATATAACATATATTTATAAATGTTGTTTTTAAGATTCCACAGAATCCCAGGAAACACAAAACATCTAAGCTTCTCATATGAAAAATCTTTCAAAATGAGCCTACGGGAAGTGGTAGTCAAATATTTAGGTCCTAAAAACTTGAAATGTCATGTAAAAGAGCCAGCCCTAGGAACATTTCAGAATACTCAGCTGAGTATCTCAGTGCTTTAGTCATCATAATGGCTAGGCTTCGTGAATGAAGTTTTGGGAAGGGCTTTACCCATGCTTGCTGCAAGCGTGCTGGTGGCTAAAAAGGCTGATATGGGATAGGCAAGTCCAATCACAAAAGGCACAGCAGAACATCTCCTTTGGCGATATTGGTGACGAACGGTTCTTTCTTCATTGTCTTTTCCCCTTGAGACTGACCCTGTGTACGTTCTCAAAGGAAGCAGCAGCGTCATGAATGGTGTGTCTCCATGAATCCCAACTGGAGGCCAGAGTGGACCATTTATGGCAGTCAATATTGCCAAGACTGAGGTGTTGTTTCAGGGAGTCCTTGTATCTCTTCTTCGGGACTCCTCTCTTGTGTCAGCCAGTGGCGAGTTCACCATAGAGCACAATCTTCGGGAGGGGATGATCCTCCATCCTGGAGACGTGCCCTGCCCAGCACAGCTGCGTTCTCATCAGCATGGCCTCGATACTGGTGACCCC
>JAWWLZ010000001.1:45974432-46088058 GCA_035041345.1 Poliocrania exsul | reverse complement strand
TGACCCATGATTCAGACCCATATAAAAGAGTAGACAGTACAATGGCTCTGTAGACACTGATCTTTGTACTTTTCTTCTAGTGTTTGTTGGACCAGACTGTTTTATGCAGTTTTCTGAAGGCTCTGTATACCTTTGCTAACCTGTTTTCTATCTCTTAGTCAATCTTACCATCTGAGGAAATGATGCTTCGCAGACAGGTGAACTGCTGGACGGAAGACTTCCTGAGGTGCAGATTGGTAGAGAACTTCTGTCTTCCTCAAGCTGACCTACAGTCCAAAAAGCTCAGCAACCTCTGCAAAGCAAGATTTTAAGCACTGCAGAGCTGCTTCTGTGTGAGCAGCGAGGTCGGCATTATCAGCAAAAAGCAGCGAATACCTCAGGACGAAGGCTTGGTTAGAGTATCCTTCTCTTAGATGGATGGCCTTACAGGGCTCCATCTGCCTGGGTTTTGGAGTTAGAGTTGTCCTTCTCCTAGGATGGTTTCCATCCTGCCATCCTGCCCATGGACACACTTTGTCTGACCCTTCAGCTGAGAACTGTCTGGCATGGGAGACCCTACCGGAGGCACATACCACTGCCAGTATAGCACCCAACCTCATGAGGGATAGCAAGCTTCTCCCCTGTGACAAGGGGGTGGCTGTGGAGAAGCAGTGCTTTAGTAGAATGAAGGAAATTCCATGAAAAGTTCATAATGTTATTTCAAAATTCACAGTACTACTAATAAACTAGCAATAGATAAAAGTAATGTATATAGATTTAAGCAGTACTGTCCATACTGTCTCTTTCTTAATCTACCTGAGCAATAAACAGTCTAAGGCAAGGGTGTGCAAGTAAATTGAGAGGTATGTTTTTGGTACATTGAGCATGAGAAGTGAATATAACTTGCAAAATTAAAGCCTTTTTTATTGCATATATATAAAACAGACAATGGATACAATGTTTAAACAAATATTTTTAAGTCTAATAAATGTAACCAATGTTAAAGAGTAAATCAGCAGAAACACCTCTCAAAAATAAACTCCTCTCAGCCAAATTAGACATTTTACTTCTTACTTAATACTTCCTTATAGATAAAGGTATTCAGGAAACTTCCATAGAAATGTTTTAACATGCAAGGGAGTAACCTTTAATACTTTTTGGTAGCATGAGAAATCACTAGCTATACCCAAGGCACTCTGCATTAGGCAAGAACTTTAAAATAAATGGTAGAGGAGATAAGGGGTTCCACCTGGAAGACAGAGAAATTCATTATACAGTTTTTCATAACAAAAATTAAAGTCAAATATTTGTTTCCTTCAGGTTTTGATAGCAAGCAGAAACAGTATCTACATTCTCATAGATGAGAACAGATTATTAAGTTCACTGGACCTGTTTGAAATTCAAAGATATATTACTAATAATGAATTAAAATAACTGAGACCTGATTCTGATGTAAATCAGTATCATTAGGACTTGCCTTTATTTACACTGGCCTCTTTTTTTTTTTAACTAAATGATGACATTTACTCAAGTAGTGTTATTCATCCTTCACAACAAAGTAGCTTAGAGCAGAAATACACCTTGCAGAGATTTCTCATTTTAGTCACCTTTTCTTGTCAACTTCATTTCTAAAATATAGCAGATAGAAAATAAAAACTTCCATCAGATACTTTGATTTGACCAAAGGGAAAACCAGTTGCTTCTTTCTGTTTGTTTCTATTGCAGATGCTAAAGCACTATTATTTGGATCACAGTATTGACTCATAGTGTCTCGGTTACCTGTAAAACAGAAGGAACTGGTATCTTAACCCAGAGATTAGCTCAGCTGGTTGGAGAATCATGCTAATAACACCAAGGTTGTGGGTTCAGTCCACATATAGGCCATTCACTTAAGAGCTGGATCCAATGATCCTTCTGGGTCTCTTCCAACTCAGAATATTCTGTGAAAAGTGAAGAGCTGTAGAAATATTCTGTGAAATTTGTGTCTTGAAAAAATGTTCTTACTAGAAACAGTTTAAGTCTTGTTTCCTTATAGGGTTGCTCATTTTTGTTACTGATTTTCAGATCTTTATGTTAAATGTAGATCCCTAGTCTTAAAGCAAGAGTGAAACATTTCCACTCTGTTCATGGATGGCTGGGCAGTCCGGCAAATAATCGGATGAGAATGGGGGAAAATGAAAGGGACTCCTGCTGGACGTAAAATATATTCAGCTTCATTACATGAAAGACATTTCTGTTAAAGGAAACATAAAAGAAGTGTAGAAAAGTTTCTTATTTCAATAGTACAAGGGAATTCACATCAGCTACCTTTGCTTAGATGAATCTGCCATAGGTGATCACAGCCACCAGCACTTGGGTCCAAAAACTGTCTGCAACTAAAATCAAGGGTCATCTGTCATCTTTAAAGCAGGTGAAGTTGTTTAAATGTCTTCTTCACGCAAGCCTTGCAAGTCCTCAGTGATATAAGCATGCTTGCCAAGCACTGAAATCACAGCAACATCAACTCAGGAGCTAGCAGAGCAGGAAAAAAGGCTCATAGGAGAAATGAGCCTTGCTACATGGCTGGCAGTGCCAGTCCCAAGATGGTCTTTGGCATTGCAGGGCTGACACAACTTTGTCTGTGAGCATAAGGCATGACTGTGCAATTCTTACAGCTCTGCCTTGGGCAATGATTAATGGAATGAAATTTCAGAAGTCCAAATGCTGGATTCTGCACCTAGCACAGAGTAACACCAGGAACAAGTATAAACTGAGAGAGATGTGTCTGGAGAGTAGTCCTGCAGAGAGGGATCTGGGGGTGCTGGTGGGCAGGAGCTCACTGTGAGTCAACAGTGAGCCCTGGCAGCCAGGAGGGCAAACCCCACCCCAAGGCTACATCAAACAGCATCATCAGCCAGGTGAAAAAGGGCACCGTCCTGCTGTATTCAGCATTGGTGTGATCTCACCTTGAGCACTGTGAGCAGTTCTGGGCCCTGTAGTTTAAGAAGGCCCTTGAATGCAGGCAGAGGAGGGCAACAAAGCTGGTGAAATGGCTGGAATGGATGTCCTGAGTGGAGTAGCTCAGGACTTTGAGCTTTTCTAGTTTGGAGAAAAGAAGGGTGAGGACTGACCTCACTCTCTACAGATTCCTGAGTTGGGGAAGCAGAGAGGGAAATACTGAGCTTTTCTCCTGGGACCCAGTGACAGAAAATGTGGGAATGGTTTAAACCTGTATCAGAGTAGGTTCAGTCCGGGCATAAGGAAGCATTTCTTTACTGTGAAGGTGGTCAAACACTGGAAAAGTTCTAGAGTGGTGGTGAATGTGACAATCTTCACCAAGGTCACACCTAGGAAAACTACCCTGTACTTTAACCTTCTTTTAGCGAAATTTTGGTCATCAGGGGTCTGATATGCAGAAATTATTAAAATTGCTTTAAATTTCGTGCTACACATTCCATGAAATGCTTTAGGTATCATTTATTTCAGAATATGTGACAATTATAATAATGATTATTAGTTTAATTATATTATGGTGCAGACAAGGACAAGGAAGGAAGATGGTTTTGGGTGTGCTGAAGCTTTTCAAAAAAAGATATCCTATATCAGTCTTGTTATCTCAAATGTTCAAAACCTTCAGTATGTCCATCCATCATCACCTAAAATTGTGAGACACAAAAAAAAGTTAGGTTTTTTTCATTACATGATTCTGAATTTTCCATTTTAGACTAAGAGATTTCAAATTTTTCTTTGAGGTTTCTTCTGAGGAGTAAATATTGTTCTTGACAGACTTCATGACAGTGAATGAAGAGTTTCATGGTTTTCTATATAGGTTAAGATATTGGTAATTTTGTCTTCTGTCTGAAAACATCTGCTGTGCTTTAAACCACTGTAGGAATCTCTTTCCTGCTGGACCCCGCATCCCACTGGGATCCCACGCTGTTCACAGAATGGTTAAAATTAGAAAGGACCTTTTAAGGTCACCTTGTCTTTCATCTTGAAGGTGTTAAACAGAACTGGACCCAGTATTGACTTCTAAGATGCACAGCTAGCTACTGACATCTAACAAGACTTAATGCCACAGGTGACCAATCTCTGGGCCTGTCCATTCAGCCAGTTTTCAATCCACCTCTCTTCTCAACCAGTCTCTACTTTATCAGCTTCCCTATGAGGATCTTAGAGTAGATAGCATCCATTATCTGGACTTCAGTCTTTACTGGCTTGTTCTCAGTAGTCTGAAGTCCTAACAGACAATGTCCACATATCTCCCTGCATTTGCCAAGCCAGTCATTTCATGACAGAAGGTTATCAGGTGGTTTGGGCACAACTTCCCCTCTGTTCATGCCAGCCTGTTGCTGGCTGCTACTGGATTGTCTCAGCTGGGCTGAAGCTGACTGGGGAGAGATACCACCAAGCTGCTGCAATCGCTGTAATCTGCTTATTCTGATCAGGGACCAATCTGAAGATTGCACAGGTCTCTTTGCCCTCTGACCATCTAGTTTAATTCCCTGAGAAGTGACATCAGAAGTGATGCAGCCAATGGTACATGCTGGGGCATCTGAGCTTTAACTCAGTGTGGAGTATTGATATAGACTGATGAACACAGACCTGAAAAATCAGGAATATGATTAAACATGGCTCCTTTGAAGAAAGAGAATGCATGCTGTTTCAGATGATAATCCAAAAAGGCCAAAATGTCCTGGAAATGAGCATTTTTCTGTTATGAATAATATTTAAGAAGCACTACAGTACATTGCAATTAAAAAATTTCAACTGACAGATGTGTGACAATTTCTTCTGCTCACATAATATTTTTGAGTAACTGTATTGTCTACAAACTTGCATTGGAAAAAAAAGTCATCGTAAACATCTGAAAATAGAGAGAGAAAGAAATAGCTAATTTATCTTTTCTTATCTTCTTGTGGTTTTAATGACCAGAGAAGAGGAGAGAGATGAGGTGGTAAGAAAGCTTTTCATTTACACACCTGTTTTTGGAATCAGGAAAAACACATTTACTGTGTAATGAGAGCAAAAGATGTGCATGTGGTGTGATTAATGTATGGGTAACACTACAAGTAGGACAAGGATTTTTATTTTTTTTTGTTCTCAAAAAGAAAACAAAGCCATAAACCAAAATATTTTCAATGAGGAAATAAAATGATGAATGATCTTGTGTGTCCCAAGGAAAGGTTTTGGATCATCATATTAACACATGAAAAATCAAATCTCCCTCGGCAAAATCAGGACTGGATATAATGTCTTCAGTCAAAGTCACACAATTATCAGAAAGATAACTTCTTGTACTCTTACAGTCTACAGGAGCAGTCCAATCTGAGAGATGTAACTGCTGATGAAACAAACCCATGAAAAAGATGCTGTAAAATAGTCTCAGACCACTCAGACCCTAGCACTTTGCAGTAAATGTGTTGCTTTGAAATAGTGGAGATAAGTCTCTTGATGAGTCTCTTGATTCTTTTGAGACAACTCTCATGAAAAAGAAATTAATCAAACAAGTCAATCTAAAACAATGCCTCTCATGCTTTATATGAGAAGGACATTGATTCAAGAAAGCATGCACGATGCTAGAGACTGTTCAAACCATCTTTGGTAAAGCCTGGTGATCTACTCACTGCTCTAGTTCTGGCTTGGCTGAAACTGAGTCACAGTTTTGCTGCACTACCAGCAACATGCCTTGGAGATGCCCCTGTGAAGTTTTCACAAATTGAGAGTATTTGATTGTGCTTTTGGTTCTTTTCCTACCACAATAGTATCACATTCTGGGGCATTTTCCAGGTCAAACTGAGGAGACAGATGGTCAGTGTTGGCATGGTGGCGAGCCAGTGCCTTGCAGAAATGGGCCTTCAAAGCACTCATTTTAATGGAGACTCCACCTGTGATCAAATCTATTCAGAGTCAAATGCTGAATGATTGAGTCATTGTCCTGAATAACCATTGCAACTTCTGTAATACTTCCAATAAAGAAGGCAAATAAACTCTTCAGAATCACAGCTTTAATGACAGTTGTGCAATTCATACATTGTAAGTGAAGTCCCTAATTGGCTGGCTGTGAAGTAGAAAGAGAACTGGTGCAGTGAATGGCTTAAATGCAGCAATTACTGTATTTCTTATTCTTAGCCAACCTAAAATTAATGAAAAACCTTTCTTGCTGTGACCTTGACAAATGGTGGTGTAACCTTTTCCAATTCTCAGAGGGTGCTGAATTCTATTCTGTGAGAAAGTGATGTAAAGGAATTGCAGATGAACATTTATAATTAGTAAACTGAAACTCTGTGACAGGGAAGAAAGCTAAAAGACACTGATTGGATTTAACATATATTAGACACCATCCCCAAGGAATAGAATTTTAAGATAGCTCTGAGTATTTTAATTTTTGCATACCTGATTATCTCTGGGCATTACTGACTCATGCATTATTGGATTGTCTGCAGAACTCACATAAACTTTCTGGTTTTCACTCAAAGTTTGATCCTGTAAAAAGTTGTGTATGTTCAATTCCTGCTGCTTTGAGGAGGGGCTTAACTCCTCAGAGAACGGGATGCAGATTGCGGCTTCCCAATTAAAGGTCTAACATTTGCACTGGAGACATTTCACTTATTACTGTCATTACTTAGGGGTTTTGACATGGAGGTACAGCACAGTTAAACCATCTTTAAACCCTTCCAAGTTGTGTTGTGTTTCATCAGCTCTATTTTTATTCCTCCTAAGAGACAAAGAATCTTTGGGTGATATATAAAGGAGCATGAGTTTTTGCTTTGTCCTACTTATTTGAGCAAAAGGAGATTTTGGACCTTCACCATGCTAGAGCAATCTAAAGAAAAAGCGAACTATATTTATTTTGCATATAGCAGTAGGTTTCAGAAATACCTGGATTTTCTATGGTTCCTTCTGGTAATGGTGAGCCATTTCTCTGGCTGGACGAGTTGTGCAAAGCTAACATAAGCCAGCCAGAGTGCCCACAGGCACAGTCCATTAATAGAGGGAAGAAAAGGTTCATAATGAGCAGTCTTGAAGACTACTAGCTGTGGTTTTAAAGATTAGCATAAAAAGAAATAACATTTTAAAAAATTGTATTCTACATTCTGCTCTTCCTGACATTTATAATAGGTACAGAAGGGAATAACACTGCTGAAGTCATTGGGACATATGAACAAGAGAATACAGTTAAAACATGAACTTTACCCTTCATGTTTTTTATGTTGCTAAATCTTATTTTCAACCACCAGACTGCCTAAAATCTCTGGGTGTGTAATAAGTGCTGGTATGATTTCTTCTATGATTATTTCCTAATTTCTTGGATAATTAAGAAAAGTTTTCAATCCCTTTTGAGAAGCTGAACATCTTATGTTTTATTCAGTAATTTATATCCTGACAATGCTTCCTTATTATGTGTCCCTCCTCCTTGACTTCTTTCTGCTAAGTAAACCAAGTGCAAATGTAGGTCAAGAGAACTAATACCCAAATTCCCTTCCTGTCCTGTGAATGCAGCATATTAAAATTTTCAGTGTAATTAGAGAGACTGCAAGGTTAGTGGAGAAGATCTTTCTGAGATTCGTTTTTATTATATGCTGTTTTTTGCAAGTTCATTTAATTTTTTAATTTTAAATTCAAAATAGATATTTTTTAATTTCTAATAGCAACTGGCTATGTTTGTCCTTAGTTCTGTCACTAAAATAATCAACCCTGTGGCAACAAATGGTTATTATGTGAGAATGAATAGAGATTGAAAGTAAATTAGAAAATTTAAGTGCTTTTTGAGAAGTTATCAGTGAAAAGATGTATCATATGAAATGATCTGTGCTGTAATGTGTTCTTCAAAAATCTCTTCAGATGATAATTTTTTCTTTATTATCCCCGATTCTCAGTTGAAGGATTGATATTTTTTTTTTTTTTGCTAATTCAAGACAGAAGTGATTTCAGACAGGGCTTTTAATTATGTTAGCAATCCTTCACTGCAAGTGAAAATGACAGAAATGGCTTGTGCTTCAGTTTTATATCCTTCCATCCTTTCTTCCTTCTCATGCTCCCTGACCTCCTCCCTCGAATTTTCCTTAGCTTTGGCTATGTCTGATTTTTTTGAGTGGTGTAACTGTAACACTGATTTACGGAATAATTATAAGTGCATTGTGTATGTACATTTGTGCATGAAAAATAATATGCAAAATAATTGAACCTTAGAAGTAGGAACATAAGAAAAATAATCACTCTGCTATATGAAAATACTTTTACTTATGTGCAATGAACTTTCCTGTGAAGTGTCTTCAATACTAATTGAGAAATGTTAAGAAAATATCAGTACAATGGTGAAATTAGTAGAGACTAAATTATTGAATCATAGTAACTGCAATTCTAGATTGTATTCAAATGGATGGAACTGCCTTCTGCATGAAGACATGATTCAGATTAAATTATAATAACATATTTCCCTTCCAATATTGCATAGAAATCCAGTTGTCGGTGTTACTACAACAAAGTTGTATAAAAGGAACAATTGGCCATATTATTGTTCTCATGTTTGTTATCACTAACTTCATCCCATGGGGCACTGAATAACTGCAGCATTTTGAAGCATTTCTATAGTTTTTGTAAAAAAAATTTCATAATGTTTACTGAAATGGCAAGAGTAGTGAAGCTGAGAGGGAAGCGGTTCCTTAAAATTAAGCTGTTCTGCAGTCTCTGATGTGCTGTCTTCAGTATTCTTTTTGTCAGGATCTCTTCTTTCTGATCCTTCCACTTTTTTCTTTTTTTTTTTTTTTAAAGCTGTGCCAATTTTCCTATGTATAAATACATTTAATTGCACCTAGGAGTGCTCTCACATAACTTCCCATGAGATTAAGCTCCCCTAAGCAATTGTTGGTATTATTTTTATTGTGGTTGGACTGGTGAGGCTGGAGTTATAATTGGCTGAAGGTCAGTTTGCTATGTCTCCTTTTAAAAATGGAAAATTAGTCAAATTTTCCTTTCGTATGACTTACCTTGTCATTGAAGCAGGTGTCAATTTTTAAGGTTTCATAATCACAGAACAGAGACCTATCTGAACTAAAGTCAGAAGTGGCCGTGAGGCACTGACGTTATAACTTGTACTGGTGCCTCTGTCAGCCCCTTAAGTCAGCTTTGCATCATAGCTAAGGTTCTTCTACTTTCCTGTAGTTTTGAGGGCAGTAGAACAGTTCTATCATGTGGTACCAGCTGTTCATTCACACCAGTGTTTTTCAATAATTGCACTGTCAGTAATAAATTCCACCAGTATTTCCACTTAAACTTAGTCCAAAATCCATTATTGTCAATGAAAATCACTCCTTATTAATTACAAGGGCCCTACCAGACCTTGAATCAATCTAAATGTTTTCAAATTCTTCATCATTTATTGATAACTCCTATGAATGTTGACACCCCGAAGGAAAAAAAGAAAAGAGGTCTTAAATTCCTAAATTGAAAAAGAGTTCTTTTTTCCAATTAGTACAAATTTGTATAAAAAGGTAATGAAAAATTCACTATTTAGCTCAAAAACCTTAAAATAATACTGGAATCAGGTCTTTATTCTCAATTACAGCTTCCTGAAGAGGGTAAGTGGAGAGAGAGGTGCTGAGCTCTTCTCCCTGGTACCTAAAGACAGGATATGTGGGAATGATTCAGAGCTGCACCAAGGGAGGTTCAAACTGAATATTCGGAAGCATTTCTTTACCGAGAGGGTGGTCAACTGTGGAACAGGCTTCCTAGAGAGGTGGTGGATGCCCCAAGCCTGTCAGTGTTTAGGAGGCATTTGGAGGATGCACTTAACAACATGCTGTAACTTTTAATCAGCCCTGGAGTGGTCAGGAAGTTGGACCAGATGATTACTGTACGTCTATTCTATTCTATTCTATTCTATTCTATTCTATTCTATTCTATTCTATTCTATTCTATTCTATTCTATTCTATTCTCTAAGGTTAAAATCTGGAAAATTTCTGCTGAAAAATGTTGTTTCCTTTGTCTTCACATGTTGCAGAGATCAGAAGTTGGAGCCAACTTTCACCTTCTGCTTTCTCCTTTTTAGAGGTGGACTGCTGTATCCAGGAAGGACTGGGTAAAATTTCTTGCTGCTTATTGTACCTAAAACCTTAGGGAAGTTATCAGACATTTCTAAAGTTCAGTAGTTTTAAGCCCCATGGAATGGTAAAACCACTTATACTTTCTATAGTAAAATAAGTTTCTCCACTTCATTTCTCCACTGAAACTATTTATATAATGTCTGTGTTCTTTTATGCCTTGTACAAGATAATAGTGCCATACTAAATTTGCATGGGATAAGGAAGACTACTGAAACAGGAAAAAGTAATAAATTCATATGCCAGTCATTTATCTTAGTTTTAGCCATCTCATACATTATAAACTTCATAGAAGTTTCAAAGTAATAATTTCTAACAACTGAAGAATGCCTATTTCCTCGTGAACTTTCATATACTTCCATTTAACATTTAGTGGCCCAATTTTCTTTGCATATTTCAAGAGCATTTTTTTCACATCTTGTTACATGGAAAAGGGTACTTGAGTGGAAAAGGTGCACTCTCTATTATTACCACAGAATTTCAAGTAGCTGAACATAATCATTAAAAGCTGGAGAACTTTAGCACAGATATGAGATATTAGAACAAATCTTGCACACTCTTATTCTAATAAAAATTGATTATAGTTGAACTGATATAAAGGACAAAACTCATATGCCAAGTATGTTTGAGGTTTAGTTGAGCTTTACATATCCCACTTTATAACATTTGTTAGTCTTTAAGAAAAAATATATCACAAAAGTCCCAGTGATGCCAATGTGTTCCAGCTCCAGGCATACATTACCACATGATGTCATGAATTAGCTCATTCAAGCTGGCATTGTGAAACCATGGAGACCTCTGTTCTTGAGTATTAGAATGCTGGGGAGAAAATCTAGGGGTTGGAAGGAAAGCAGAAAGCTGAGTCAAAAAGTAAATGAGCAAGATACTTAAAATGAATGCTGTAAAAGGTTAAGTTCCTTTCTTGAGTTTGGATCCCTTGAGTCGTTTAAAAAGTAAGAAAAATAGTTTCATTCAAAACTGAGTAAAACTCAGATGTTTTGCCATCTGCCTAATAATTTTAATGTATTTTAGCATATTAAATAATTGACTTTAATGAAATTCAGATCTTAGAGCTCAGAGAGACATTTTCTTCCTTCAGTTTTGTCTAAGTTGGCCTTGAACAATTAAATTTCTCATTAGTTTTCCAAAGGATAGTTGACATTTAGGAATTAGTCAGAAATTACAGTTTTATTGCTCATGTTATTGCAGTGTAATATGCATTTGGAGAGAAACACATTGTCCTATTTAAGTAGACTGCATTTAAATTATCCATTTTGTTTTATTCTGTAAAGTATTTGCATGATGATAAATGAATAAAGAATAATGATTTCCAAGGAGACACTCTATCCCTGAATTAGAGAAATGAAGGCCAAAGTTGGAACAAATGATGCCATTTCTAAAGTAAAAGAAAACACTGTTATCTGAAGGATGTCTCCTTAGGTAACAAATCACTGTCTGAGAGGGGTTGAAGAATAACATGACTTAAAAGGACTAAAATTCTAACCCAAATATACTTTGGGGTTTTTTTATTATGGCAGAATAATTACAGATGCCACAGCTTGTTGATTTGTCTCCTTAAGTCTTCATACATACTGCTGACATTTTTATTTTCCATAATTAACTGTAATTTTATTGTGCCAAATAAAGCAAGAAAACACCTTTTAAAATTTCAGACACCATGCAGCTTAATGGACAGTACAGCTAAACAGTCAACACTTAATGTATTTATCTGGAATTAGCAAGAAAAACTCCTACAGAACTACCATTGCCTTCATCATTATGGTGTGTGCACATCTATCCACATGCACAGGTTTTTCCAACAATCTGAACAGACAACTCTTCCACCGTTATCACAGCACATGATTTGAGCTCTCTAGAAGGGAACACTATCCACCAAATACAGATGAGGACAGAATAAAAACTTTCTTTGGAAAGGAAACCACTTTTCTTGAGAAGAAACACTGGGAAATTTCAAATTTTTTTTTGTATTTTATTATCTAGATTATAATAAAATATCTAGTACACTGCTAACTGGGAAAATACAAGTTTGGAGAAGGAAGGAATTAAGAGGACAAAGGTCACCTGACTGAAGGGAGACAGCAGATGATGTCAGTAAACTAGATTACTGAATGAAGTCACTATTGTACTTTCTCAGGGATTAATCTTTGGACAAATATTTTGAATAGTTTCATTAATGATCTTGACTTAAAACCAATAAGTGCATGCATAAAATTTGCAGTATCATAAACACAAGAGTGAGATATCAAATGACTAAAGGTATAGACAACTGTAATTTCAAGAATGCCAGAAAGGGAATCCAAGAAGAATGGAATTCAAGGACAGGCATCTAAGGATTAATAACAATACAATTGGCAATTAGGTAATTGTTTGGAAACCACTGAAGAAGATAAAAACTTGGTATATTATTTGCAAATGATCATCTAGAGACTAAAATTAATCTGTGGAAGACTCAATGCTGTTGGTGAGACTACATCTGAACTACTAGGTGAATTCTTATCAGTTCCCTCCCTTAAAGCTGAACCCACATTCGAACAAGTACATAAAAGGTACTGTGACAAAGGATGGAGTGGAAAACTTCAGGATGCAAGAAGAGATAAAGAGCATGTATTAACCAGCATGGCAAACTGAAATATGATCTTTAAGTACATTGGGAAGTATATCTAGAAAAGAAGAGTCCCCTAAATTTAAAGAGCAGGACTGGCATGAAAGCTAACTGGTCATAAGTATGCTCAGGGTGGAAATGATAGGAAGATCTCTAACTAGCAGGGGAGTGAAATTCTTGAATTACCTTCAAGCAGAGTGGTAGAAGCACCTATACAGTTGCTTTCAGGCTGGTATTTGACTAACTTAGAGGCCATTTTGGGAGACATCTCAGTGCTGTTCAGTTCAGCCTCCAGCATAAGAAGGACATGGACCTGTTGGAATGAGCCCAGAGGAGGGCCATGAGGATGATCAGAGGGCTGGAGAACCTCTCTGTGAAGATGGGCTCAGAGAACTGGGGCTGTTCAGCCTGAAAAGAAGGCTTTGGGGTGACCTTAGAGCAGCCTTAAAGTACTTAAAGGGGACCTACAAAAAAGCTGGAGAGGGGTGTTTTACAATGGCATGGAGTGACAGGACAATGGGGAATGGCTGTAAACTGAAAGGCAGCAGGTTTAGATTAGATATTAGGAAGAAATTCTTCACTGTGAGGGTGGTAAGGCACTGGGACAGGTTTCCCTGAGCAGCTGTGGATACCACATCCCTGGCACTGTTCAAGGCAGGTTGGATGAGGCTTTGAGCAAACTCTTCCAGAGGAAGGTGTCCCTGCCCATGGCAGGGGGACTGGAACTAAATGACCTTTAAGGTCCCTTTAGACCCCTAACTTTTCTTGATTCTATGATTTTTTGATAACTGGGATTACACCACAAGATCCTCTTGAGTCCTATCCTCCTTATCACTGCATAGTTTTTTATAAAGGGACAGGTATTTTTAAATCATAAATCATGAAAAACACCTTCTTCAGTGTTAGGAGAGGGCCTCATGGGTTTACATTTTAAAGGAAGAAAAAAGAAAAGAAATAGGTAAACCTGTTCCCCAAACAAGTTCACCTTCTGTATTTTCAGCTGTTTGCCTTTTTCTGTTATTCTTTAAAGAGAAATGATAGACAAGAATACATCAGGCTACTATAGAGTTGTCTGAGGATAAAAAGAGCAGAAATATAATAAAAAGAACAGTGAATATTTGTATTTTTTATGATTTCCTATGTTCTTTCCTTTGGTTGTGGTATGTGTCTAGTGATAGATAACCCTCTGAAGTAATTTTAGATTTGTTTTAATTTAGATTTTAGTATGGACACTTATCTGAATTATCCAAAGTACTTGGATATGCATTACTGGACTGGAAAATTCATGTAAACATAATCTAATAAGATTTCAGATGCTTTTTGTTTCCAGAAACAAGAAATTCCATGTAGAAAAGTGCATCTGGGACAAAGGGTGTCCAGAGATAGACAGAAGAGTGGGGAGAAAAACAAATGAAGGATTGGTATTCCGCCAGAGTTATAGTGAGCCTTGTAAAGGTTGAAATTCTCATTGTTTGTCTAACAAACTTCTTAGGTGACTGTAGTCACATTGTGTTTCAAAATGGAGGTACCCTTTAAATAGCATTTTCTAATCCTCATCACTTTTTCCATTAGCTAACAGAAGGATTAGGCTTTTTAGCATGGATAGTATTTTTCTCTTAGCATCTTTAATCAACAGGCAAACCAATGTCAGGCAATTACCTCTTTCCACAGGGATGCTCCCTAAGGAACAGAAGTCAGGAAAACTGACATCACTTACCTGGAAATGAAGTTTCAGTCATCTAGTGTACAGATGCCTATGCCTCAGTGAGTGACTGTGAGCTCCTTATACACTTAGTAGAGAGAAACAGGCATGACTCTGATACCTAGTTAATGAAGAGAGAGGTGTCACTTTAAAAGTGAGGATTACTCTCCACTGTGGACAGTTGAATTTCGGTGCTGTGAATGACAGTTCATACAAGAGGTTCATACTTTGTTGCCTAGCTGAATGATGAGCTGTGTTTCATGCCCTCAGGCCTGAGAGGTACAGCTTGTAGGATGCTGATGTTATCTGGACTAAAATTACATTAAGGACTTCTCAAACTATTAACTTAACATGTGATTTTAACAGTCTTTGCAATGTCGTATTCCTAATTAATACATCCCTTCCAGC
Organism: Poliocrania exsul; assembly: GCA_035041345.1. Lineage (NCBI taxonomy): Eukaryota > Metazoa > Chordata > Aves > Passeriformes > Thamnophilidae > Poliocrania > Poliocrania exsul. The sequence continues at coordinate 46,073,263 of JAWWLZ010000001.1, read as the reverse complement.
CTGGTGGTCTTTTCTGTGTACAATAAAAGATTAAATTCACAAAAACTCCCTAGGAGTGGGAGATGGAGGGAGTTCAGCTCCAGAGTTTACAGGGAAAAGAAATAGAAATATCAATTTCCAAGATTTAATAATTGTTTCTCTATATATTAGTTGATCCTTAATTAATTAATAAAAGATTTATCTTGCTAAATACAGATTCGCGCCAGATAATAGAGTCAGGAAATATGCACATTTAAGAGAGAACCATAATCCACCTTGGATGGAGGAAGAGTGATAACAAACTGTTATAAGTAGCCCTGGGGAGAAGATTAAAGGGTGAAGGGAGCAGTTAAGACACAGGACTGACTGGCTAATGACTGAGAAACTGTAAATCATAAAAGAGCTGGTTCTGTGAAGTGCTGCTGAGAATTTGCTTGGACTCTCAGTAGAGTTGCTGTGACACATGCTGAAGCAAAAATTTGGATAAAAGAAGGACAAGGTACAAGATTTAGAGAGGAGCTAATAAGGCATTTTGTTATTTTTTCCCTTTTGTAGCTTTGATTACAGTTTTGGGATTAAGCACAAATCCTGTTTTTCTACAAAAAACTTCATTTATTGTTTTCTACAATCTCATCCCCAAGTTGAAAGGATGGTCATGGAGTACACGATTCTCAAGGAATAGCAAAATTAAGAGCATTTTTTGCTGCTTTATTCCTGTGAAGGGCCTGAGGTTTCAGAGAAGCTGGAGTGTACTGCTTCTACCAAGCTGAAAGGATCAGTTTAGGAGCTGTTGGTCCCAGAGTTTAGGTCAGTGGGACACCCCCTCCCCACCCCCCCTATATCACAACACATCAGTGTCTTACATGGTAGGCAAACAACTTGTGACTTTACGGACAGTACATGTGACATCAGCTTTTTCCTACTTTGTAAACAGAGTAGGAAGATGCACCTGCTTAAAAGAGCCTTTTGAATTTGCCATTTTTTCCAGAAGCAATGATGGAAGCACTGCAGACCTCTGTGGCTCCTCTGTGGTACCACTAGGGAAAGCTATACTAGGACTTCTAAGATGGAAGCTGCTATAAAATTTCTCCTCTGAGCAATATGTAAGTTTGGCAGCACATTACAATGAACTGATTTTATACCAAATCTTCCTGTACTAAGATCTACGTTTCTTAGTGATTAAATGTTTGTCATTTTAATGATTGTATATAAAAAGATGTGTTTAACTTTCATGGTAAATGATCTCTGTGTTTCTACTTTTAATCCCTGCCTATTACACTAATGGATTCAAATTACTACAGTGTTCAAGAGGCCATTAAGCTCTTTCATAGGACATCAAATGCTAATGAAAATTTGGTGTGAAAACTCAAGCATTTTGCTCTTTTACTGTAATAAGTAGTCTTCACTTCTGAAATAATAAAAAATAAAGTTTTCTGTTTTAGTAGAGTTTGTAGAATAAATGTCTTTTAAAAATTGTCACTGAGCTTATTCTGTCACGTATGGAAGCATTGATGTATTAAATGTTCTCCTCTGTATGTTTTCTGGAACATGAATCTAACCTTTAAGTGGAAGTTAAAAACTCTGGGCCTCCTGCCTAAAGAACCTAAACATTTCACTCATACCTGGGCAATAGCATTATTGCTATCACAAATAATCACTGTAGGCAAAACCAATCCTGAACAGGAAAAGTAAAATCTGACAGTAAATGTAATAAAATTTACTGAGCCTCCAATGGGTAATCAACTTGCAAATTATTTAATGAGATGCAAGATTATGAGGAATCCCATCTCTTGACGAGTAGCTATATGTCCACTAGTCCTTTGGTTATCCATTTGGTGTCAGCCTGTTTAATACTTGGAAAGGTTATCAGTCTCTCTTTACAACTGGCCAATTATCTAGGCTGATTTTATATATATGTTTACCAGCAGATGGTCTAATAATAATTACTAGAGTTGCCAGGCCATTTATGCATAACTCCTTCCCTAAGTCACTGATCAGAATAGATATTTTAAAGTTTTACCTTGTATGTTTTACTCAGAAAATGTAAAAAGGGAGTTAGAAAAGTAAAGAAAAACTGTAACTGGAAAAAACCCCCAGACCTAAAACTAAACCTCAAATTAATGACAGTAGACAGGCACTACTGAAATCCAAGAAGAAGTGAAGGAGGAGACCCTTTCTGGGCAAGTGAAGATTCATTAAATGTCTGGTCCCCATAGGAGATAGGTTCTTTCTGGTCCTGCGTCACACGTGCTATATTTATCCAAATTTCATGGGTCCTAAGACTCATAAGTGATAGAAGAAAATGCATTGGATTTGGGCCAATGCAATAAAAATAAGTGGAACTGTTTCTATAGGAGAACGGTGAGCCCAGTTCAGCTCGGAAGACTATAAAACCTTTTATGTTATGCAAAAGGAGAATAGGTAATGTTTATTCATCACAGCAGAGAAACTCAGTGGCAGGCAGTGAGATCATGAGGCCAAAACCAAAAGCTTTTTCATAGAACATTTTGCTAAATTACAGAGGTTATTATCAAAGAACAGTGGCCAGTCCCAAATTTAAACTCACAGAGAACAGACAAATTTATGGAGAATGTGTCAGTCAGTGGGCAGTAAACTCAGCCAGGTGGAGGAAATCACCGTCTGCAGCACTGTCTAGATGTGCGATTGACAAAAGCTACAAAGGTTTCTAATGGCAAGCTTTGTCCTTGATGGACTTGTTAGAGGTGTCTTTTCTCTAAATTAGACATTGTCATTGCTGATTTTCTCATGGAGATGGTAGATTGAAACAAAAGGCTGTCCTTGATTTTGGGAACTGAGGAGCAGACCTAGCACCTAGCATAGAATGATGAATCAAAATGGTTCTAAAAAGGACCCAGTAAACAAAGAAACATATTGAATAAAACAGATTAAAAATGAGGAAATTGTGAAAGAATTATTTAGCACTCAAGCTACTTATAGACAAAAGACTAGGGCAATTACCTTGAACATGTTCAGAGAAACATGAATCAGTATTTATGAACCCCACAAGGACAGCATAGAGAAGCAAGGAAGAGGCAAGATGTAGTCACAACCTTGTATGAGGCCTGGACAAACCTGATAGCAGTAGAAGTAGATGCAGTAGAAGCCCTACAAAGGCTTAGGCATGGCCTGGCTGAACCTGACTGGGCTCTCTGCATCACGGACCAGAGCCTGAAGAAATTCCTCAGGGAAGGGCTGAGGCCAGAAATGTGTTATACAAGATTCATCCTTTCAAAAATCTTCGCCTGGTCTAGGGACTGGAGGGAAGGCAACAGATGCCTCCTAAGACACCAAATGGAAAAGTCACCTGGTCTGAAAGCAGTTGATGACACTGTGGGCATAGAGCAGAACTCTGCTCACCTAGGCTGATAAATTTTGCCCTAGTGGGATGACCTTTATCATGCACTTGTGGTTTGTTCTGAGAATGACTGGGACTTCCTTGAACTGTGCATATTCCTCTCCTTGGGCAGATATAGAAGTGACCCACCCATGGGAGAACCTGGCCTGCCTGAGACCATGTGAGGGCAGGAGGCCACCAGTATGGCTAAACTCTGCTGCTGGGCTGCCAGGGGCTGGAAACAGGTTGACAGGTGCCCCAAGGGTCCCTTCTGAGAATTCACCCAAGTTAGAGGGAACTCCAGCTGAATCTGCTCTCCTACTCCCACTTGTCAAAGCCTATCCTGTAGAACGCAGTGGAATTGGCTGGATTTAGGGGACAATGGGTACCCAAATACCATGGACCCATAGGAAGGGGTCTGAAGATTCCCTAAAGTGACTAGTGATGTTAGTTTTACAGCCCACAGAAGGCAATATATAGCTAAACACAAGTTTTGCAGGACCTATGGCCATTCAAGGGACGTATGGCCATTCACTTAAGTATTTGCAGAGGAAGAGATCAGCATGAGAAGTCTCTTTTAAACTGTTAGCATCCTTTGTCACTTAGTGACACTGGCAGAGCTACAATTTTTTAGACTAAGGGGCAGGATCTGTGGAGTCCCTCAGGCATGAAGTCAACTTACTCCCCATTTTGCCTTTAGCAGTGAAACAATCAGATTGCTTTCTAGTTTAAGGAGCTCAGCAGGTACAGCCTGCAGCCTGTATTCACCACTGAGAGGGCAAACAGACTTGTCTTTCCTCTGTTGGCTGTTGCTCTAGCCCACAAGTTTTACATTTTTCTTAAACTATTTCCAAGATAAAGCAGTGAAATGAGATACCCTTCATATGATCAAGCTTATTGCCAGAACCAGTCGTTGTCCTGTAAATCACGGGACATAGGATCAATCCCCTGCAAAGGTACAGGAACATGGGTGGACAATATCTTCCTGAAATATATAGGGAGGAAATTTGTCTTCATGTTCCCAGGGAAACCTAAGGAAGCATTTCAATAACAGCACTGTTGAAAAATTATTATTTCCCCCTAATATGTCTTCCTAAGCTCTTGCTTTCAGGCAGAATATGAGAATTTGATATTGAGAACATCTAATGCCTAAAAATATGCTTTGCTTAAAAAAATAAGCATTTCTTCTATGGATGCTGCATGATTTATTTTAAGCTTGTAAATATGTGTCATATTCTAGTGAGTTCAACATGTGACACTTTTATATTTGAAGGTGTTCAGACAGTTGTGTACTGGGTTTGCATGGCAAGGTTTTGGTTGTGGTGGCTACAGGGGTGGCTTCTGTGAGAAGCTGCCAGAAGCTTCCGCTGTGTCAGATAGAGCCCATGCTAGCTGATTCCAAGACAGATCCCACCACTGAGCCAATCAGTGATGCTGGTAGGACCACTGGAATAACCAAAGGACATAAATATCTTAAATTATGGTACTCTAAATTAGTCTATAGAATTCTTCAATTACGATCAGAATTCTTTACATCTGGGCTAAGACTTCTAGATGCTGTAGCACCATTTTGCATAAAAGACTTCAAAGTAAAATGAAGTTTTATATAGATATGTATTTAAATAGGCTGGTGCTTTTTCAACAGCCTAAAAACTTTGCTGGTAAGACAACTAAAGATGATAAAACCTAATAGAGTGCTAATGAGAATGGACTATCTGAACTATACCAGGTAAAGGTTCATTTCCTCAGCAGGGTTTTGGGGTTGTATTTACTGCTTGAGTACTTTGCCTGCTGCGTTCTGTGACTGGGGCAATAATGGGTCCTGCTGGACTCTACTATAAACACTTCCAATCAATCAACACTGGCATCTTCCTGCAGCTTTACTATTAAAAAACAGAGGGAATTTTGTAAGCAAAGGCTATTCATGTAATTAAAATAATACTAATAATTTTTAATGAGTACAGTTTATGGCAAGTCACTAAAAAGCTTATTTTCTTTCAAAAGTTTGGGATAATGGGATGCTACAAATTGATACCTTTTTATGCCTTCTGGGTTCTTGTGCTGTTGTGTATTATCAGTATGTTGGCAATGCATGTAAGGCAGGAAAACACATGTATTAAATGGGTTCTTTTTGTCTTGCATCAATGAGTTCATCCGTATGCAGGAAAAAATATCCTAAACATCATCATCATCATCAGTGGTGCATACTAGGGACTGGAGATAACTACTCTAAAAAGTAACTTGTTCAAAATGTAACATAAGCTTCACTGTAAGAACACAGTCTCAAGCTCAGAAATTGTGGTGTGACAGACTATATCAGGGGCAAAATGTTTATGGAAGATTGGGTTAGAAAGACACAAATAAACCTGAGAACACTCATATGTTTTCAATTATTTTAACTGTAAGACTTTGTGTTGGAAGTCCTGTAGCATTCGTGCTTTTGTATAACAAAGGTGCCTTTATGTGACCAGTCTGATCAATCTTGAAATAAGCAGTGCTGCTGACGTGTATCGGTGCAATTATATAGATTATATTTGCAAAATGTGTACTACTGAACTATGCCACACTCAGCCTGTGCTTTTGAATATGCTGCAAGAGCTGCAAGAGATGAATGAATACAATTAATTACTCTGAATTATCTTGGTTACAAATTCTAATCTAAGTTACATGTTCCTTTTGCTTTACATTTTCCCATTAGTACTGCTATTGGCACAGATATATTTTTCTTGCTCTTCTAGATGCTGTCAGATGTAATTTCTGACTAACCATCATTAAAAAGTGCAGCAAAAGGCAGAAGCAACAGCTGAGCATATTTGGGAGTGAATTATCTGAATATTTAAACTGATTGCTAGATGGCTCAATACTGATGTTTCTCATGTTGAGAGACTTGATATTTTTCTGTGTAATTTTCGTTAGACATTGACTTGTAGTAGGAAGCAGATGACATAATCAGAGAGTGAACTCCGGTTAAAGGAGTGAACCCTCCAAACTATTTGTTTTCTCATTGAGACTAAAACCTCCCTAACATTTAAGCAAGGACTGTGAACTATGTGAATGCAATGTGGCAATCACATATTGCAGAGGAAAAAGTAACACAAGAATTTTGGATTACAAATATATAAAGGGGAAAACAAGACTATTTTAAATAAAAAAGTAATGTTTATTGCCTTAAAGGAATTGAAACTCTGGAAGGTTAAGGTTGTAACATTACCCTAGCACTGAACTTGAACCTGTAAGATTACAGAACTGCTCCAAAATATGTCAAGACCAGCTAGACTATAATCCTTCTGGTTATATTTTAAAACTATCTTAATTTGTATAAGCCTGGTTTGTCTATCCTCCTCTTACCCTTTTTGTGTGAGAACAGACAGAAAATTTTGAAGCAATGCTTCTGTTTAGAGTGAGTAAAAAAATGTGCATTTTTGAGATCTGGGTGGAAAACTGGGCTTACAAAATGAAGACATTTACTACTGTAAAAGTAACAACCCCAGTAACACCCAGGAGTGTGTCTATATTAAGCCTTAATTCAAAGCCAAACTTGAACTAACATTTTATTTTCTGCTCCTGAAATTAAAACTAATGTGCCAATATTATGTACAAACCACACCTTTCATAGAGAGAGAGAAAAAAAATAGTTTGCTTTGGGTTTTGGGAAGTGCAGGCAGGCTTTTGAGCAATATGTGACCAAAGCTTTACATGTGACAGCATCCCAAACTCTTGTATGTAGTTGTAAAAAAAAAAAATCACATTTTCTTGTTTTGTTAGCACTTTTTGTGTGACTTCTCCACTGATCAATGAAATAATTAGCACTGTTTCCATTAATTTAATGTGGGAGTGTATCATGTATATCAATTAGCTGTTGTAATATAGTGTAATACTGCATGATTTCCTTTCACTTTGCCAAATGTCACTGAGGTTATACAACTAGATTTTTCCAATGAGTAAATAATAGCAATATTTAGAATTTAAAAACTCACACCTAGTGATTTCTAGTACTTAAAAGACAAAGCTTAGAGCAACCATCCCAGAAAACAGTGCAAGTCAGTAACACAGAACCTACATGTAGCAAATCTTTTCAGACAAAATGTTGAATATCTATTTCTTGTTGCCCTTTCAGTTCCACTTCATAAGTTAATATGCACAGCAGAAAACCTAGAATTTGAAGGCGTAGTTTGTGCATGAGGAAAGCCAGACTTTGCCTGCAAGTTTCCTCATCTTATACTCTCCTCAGCCTCTCTCAAAAGTAATTAATCTGGTTTATTTTCTAGAGCTGAAAACAAGAGATTTGTCTCCACTTTAATCTTCTTTTTATCATCCTTTTCACACAATTCACTTTTTATTTAACAAAACTTCCTTAGTTGGAGGGTTTATGCTAACCCAATTGCTAAAGTTACATTGGTAGTTAATACGTATCAGAAGCTTCTCTTATACTATATGTATTGTAAAGGTGTTAATTAAATATTGATTCTCTTGTCACTTTTTTGCGTTTTAGCATCCACAAATTCAGGGTTGTTATTTACTCATTTGTGTAGACAACCTACATGAAGATAACCAGAGGGCTGGACCCACTCTCCTATAAAGGCTCTCTGAGGGTGTTGGAATTGTTCAGCCTGGAGAGGAGAAGGCGCTAGGAAGACCTTATAGCACCTTCCAGTACTTGAGAGAGCAAATTTTTACACATGCAGATAGTGATAGGACTAGGGGGAACAGCTTTAAACTAAAAGAGGAGAGATTCAGATTAGATATTGGGAAGAAATTCTTTACTCAAATGGTAGTAAGGCACCAGGACAGGTTGCCCAGAGAAGTTGTGGGTGCTCCATCCCTGGAAGCGTTCAAGACCAGGTTGAATGGGGCTTTAAGTAACCTGGTCTAGTAGAAGGTGTCCCTGTCCCATGGCAAGATGGATGGAACTAGACCCAAATCATTCTAATTCTATATTTTTCTTCCTCTATCTTCAATAAATACTACTGCAAGTGAGAAGTGTGACTGTGGTAAAGGAGACCATAAAGGGTACATTTACCATAGTTAGTAACTCATTTAGAGCAATTTGGGCTGTCTTTTCCAACCTATACCTGTACCTCCTATATCTATAAATCTCTACATCCATTAATGCAAGTTGGTAAATAAGCTGTTAGTTTTCTTTAAATACATACGTTACATATATGGGATCACTCTTCTCTACAGCTCAGAAGATTTAATAGTTGCCTTTGAGAATTTTTCCATGTATATTTAATTGTCTTAAGAGGAAAACATGAAGATTTGTATGACAGTGATTATCTGGAACATGTGACTCACTATAAGCATGCTCAGCAATTTACTGAAAACAATAATTTCAGCCATTTTTAACTGGTCTGTCAGTATATCTTGCCTGAGAGGGTGTGCACCCACATTAGCCTTACTAACAAAAGATCTTATTTTTTCACCTAATTTTGCAGATGTTTCAGAAGTAATCCATGGCTCCCAAGACTGGGTGGTTTACAGATTAAAAATCCTTCATAAAATCCATTTGTCCAGACTCAGTGGACAAATGTAACTTTTCTTTCTTCAGTAATAGAATGGCAAAGCAATAAAATATTGTGAAATAATTGACTAGTTTTTAATTTTATTTTTTTTTTTAGAATAGGCCTTTTCTAAAAAGGGCCGCTCGTAACAGTCGATTAGGTTGCATGAAATCACTCTGATTGGAAAAGTTAATTGAACATGACTAAATGATGAGTCAGACCCAATAGGAGTCAATGGTAAGATACACTTGCCAGAAAAGAAAGTCAGGTTCTGGGAAGTATTAATAGCAGTGTCATATGCAAGACATCAGAGGTAATTATTCTGCTCTGTTTGGTTGAGGTGAGGATGCAGGTGATGATAGACTGCCTGATTTGGTCACCTTATATAATGCATGATAACAAATTGAAGGGTCTGGAAGAAACAGACCAGAATAATAAAAGGTTTAAGAATTATTATCTTCTAGCAAAAGGGACTGTAAGACTATTATCTTAGTTATTTTAGGCACTTTTGTTGTCACTTGTTCACTGATGAGAGAAGAAGTAAGCAACTTACATCACAGCAGTGGCTGTGCCTGCTGTCCTGAAGTGTGTTTATTTGACCCAGAGAGGCATCCCTGGCTTCTAGCTGTGGATATGGGGTGTAGACTCGCAGGTGCTGGCCAGGGCCACTGAAGTGCTCAGTGAAACATATCATGGCTCAGCTCCTATCCCACTGCATGTTGTACCTTCTCACTCCCACATCCTGTAGCATGACTTTCAGCTCCACTCCCACTTCATATGCTTCTGGCCCTCAGTGTGGATTCCTACCGTGGCCTGGTAGTGATGGATCCTCTTCAGGTATCTGTGTGAAAAAAAAACCAACTTGCATGTCAGTGTCTAGAATGTGTGGGAGACACACTCCTCTGTTGTCCCTTTTAAGGCACACTCTCATCCTTAAGCAAAAATGTACAGTTGTGCTTGAAAGCATGTGGATTAGACTCATTCTTAATAGTCTAAAGAAAGAACTCCAGAAAAGATAAACTTCTATGTGTTCATGAGATTCTCACAGCCTGGGAGATGCAGACATATCCCAAAAATGCCCTTGTGCCTCCCTGCAAAAGTGAGAGAGCAAAGGTAAGTAATGAAAAGAGCTGAAGGAGGTAGTGATCTGGTGTGTGCATGGCAGGTGTCCTAGACTTCTGTTTCTTTGCTTATGCTTTGCTTGGAATCATGGACTGAAAAAGTTTGGTTGCTTTACTCAAAATGGAAAACACCTTTGAGAAGACTAGCAGAGATTTGTACAGTACTCCAGCAGGATATACCGCGTACCTACCCATTAAGATGCAGCAGCGGTTAAGCACAATGCATTTACAATGCATTTCTGCTAATTACAGGCCTCTCCCAACATATCCTCCTTAGAGTACTTTTTGAGGATAATGAAAGCCAACCTTGCCCATCCCGAGCAGAAATACTGCTTCAGTGTATATTGGGTTTGCACAGTAAGGTTTCAGAAGGGCACAGAGGTGGTTTACAGGGGTGACTTCTGTGAGAAGCTAATAGAAGCTTCCTCACATGTGCCACAGAGCCAATGCAAATGGGCTTCAAGATGGACCCCCTGCTGACCTAGGCTGAGCCCATCAGTGGTTGTGATAGTGGCTCTGGAATAATATTTTTATGAAGGGGAAGAAAAAGCTGCACAAGAATGGCCAGAGAGAAGAGTGAGAATATTTGAGTGGAACAGCTCTTCAGACACTAAGACCACTGAAGGAGGAGGTGGAGGAGGTGCTCCAGGTGCTAGAGCAGAGATTCCTCTGCAGCCCTTGGTGAAGACCATGGTGAGGCAGGATGTCTCCCTGGGGCCCATAGTGGTTTCTGGGGAGCAGATACACACCTGCAGCCCCTGGAGGATCCCATGCCGGAGCAAGTGCATACCCAAAGGCTGTGACCCAATGGGAAGCCTGCACTGGACCTGGTTCATGGCAGGACCTGTGAATCTGTGGAGAGAGAAGCCCACACTGAAGCAGGTTTTCTGGCAGAACTCATGATCCCATGGAAGACCACTGCTGAAGCAGTCTCTTCCTGAAGGACTGCACTCCATGGAAGGGACCCACACTGGACAAGTTCGTGAGGAGCTGTAGCCCTTGAGAAGGACCAATGAAGTTCATGGAGAACTGTCTCCCATGAAAGTGACCCCACACTGGAGCAGTGGAAGAGAGAGGAGGAAGGATCAACACTCATGCTGATTCATATTCACCCATCCAAGTCACAAGCAGCCAGTTTCTCCAGGAAAATATTGTGGGAAACAATGTCAAAAACTGGTTTAGAAGTCCTGGCCAATGACCTAGCCACGCTTGGATCAATGTGTGTAGCATCATTAGGAGGTATCTAACACCACTGTTGCATTGGATTTGAATTACTGTTGTATGCTCATGAAGGTTTTGTGTCCTTTTTCCTCAAACAATTCTGTCTGTCCAGTCTCCTCTGCTGGATACTTCTGAGGACACTAGTAGGGATGCAGACCAGCACAAAATTCAGGGTTTTCCCTCCATAGTCCCTTACCCAGAGCACTTCAAAACTTTCTGTAAAGGCTAAGGCTAAGGAAACATGTATAGCACCGGGCCACACCCATTTTATGGGCAGCTGCAAGCTTCCACCGCTATGGGCAAAGGGACTCCCCCCAACAGTCCCTGATCTGTGTCATACTTATTTCAAAATATGGTTTCTGGCTCATGGGCCAGTTCCTTCAGTCCATGGGGTTCTGCCAGCCAGGAACAGGGTAGAATGAACAGAATGGCAGCTGAAACAACACAGAGGGACTTTATGCTCTGCAGCCCTTTCAACATGACAAGGAAGGAGCAGCTGATCCTTAGAGCATGAGGTGATGAAGTGTCAACAGATGGCCATCAGCAAACCACAGAGAAGTATGAAAACATACAGATTATACTAGTTTACTAATGGAGGCTTCTTGCCATAGGAAGATGAGAGAAACAACCACTGACACTGCCAAGGTGGATAGCAACACTGCTGCAGCCTGGGGGAAGGGCTGGGAGTCACCTCTGATATGGAGGGTTTGCCATTCAGTTGCACTCTCATTTTCCAAAACATTTTGTGTGAGTTGGCAGTGCCCTGTGCTGTGATACAGCAGACCCAAGCTGCCTTGATCCCCACTAGTGGTGTCCAAGCTGAACCTGATGGTACTGGATGCTGCTCCAATGTTCAGCCATCTCCTGGCCTCCTTGGTCAGCATAGGTCCTTACAGGTCAGGCAGACATCTGCCACCACCGCACTGCCATCCTCATTTCTGGCTCAGGTGTGGAAGGTGGAAACACAAACCATGTTCTTGCTTGGGCAACAAAACTCGGTGCATCTGTGCCTCACAGGGTGCAATAGTTGACTCTGTATCAGAAAAGATCTGTCATCTCTGGTTGGATGTCTAAAGAACCACTGGGCTTTGTTCCAGTTGCTTCATGCTACAAGTCATCTTTTTACAGTTGTACCTGAGACATGATTTCTATATATAAATCAGCATTGTTTTTAACATTTTCCAAAGTTAAGTAATGATAGAAGTTTATTTTTCCTTCTGTTTTTGTCTTTTGACAAGGTTCTGCATGCATCTTTCCTACTAAGTGTCAAAGTTTGAGATTATTTTCTTTACCTCAAGAATATTACCTTGAATTTCTTCACAGATGAATCTGTCTTTTTGCATATTCAAGAAGTGTGACAGCCTGGCTATTGTATCCACATTCACCCTTTCCTGATACTTTCCCATTTTTCTAAGGCTTAAATTGACATTAGTGCTTTATTGAGACTTCTGGTATTTAAAGAATTACCACTGTAACTCAGATGCATCTCAGTTGAATTTTCACAGCACTATTAGACATATCCTGCACAGACACTCTATTTCTTGCAGCTTTAAATTACTTTTTCATTTTTTTCTCTGCAAATTTATATCTGAAATACAGTAATCTTGGAGTTCCAGCATTGAAGCTCTGTATCCCAGACACTGAAATGTTGTTGCTGAAGCTTTGAGGCAGGGCAGTGGACTGCATTGTCTGCCTGGAATTCAGGCACCTTAGGGTTAGGTTATGTAATAGAGCATACAAGAGGCAGGATTTGGATATTGTCATGTAGGTACAATTATTCAGCTGATTCATTACTTGGAGGAATAAGAATACCCTACATTTTTTGTAAGATTTAAACAAATGAGAGATTACCTGTATGAGCTACCTGACTGGTACACAAAATTGTGAAGCAGGCACAACAAAATGTTTCAGATTTCAGCCTTATTCTGCCTCAGACCAACAAAAGGAAGAGAAAAGGGAAAAAAGGGACATTTTATGAAAAATATAATTTTTAACAAAAGCTTGCATTTTATACTGGAATTGAAAAAAATTGTTACCAGCAATGGAGTTTTAGTTATGAAGTTAAACTTTAGAGATTAAACTCTTGAATAAATCATGCAAAAACTTACTTAATGTCCTTTAACCCCTAGTCTTTTGTCTCAGGTTATGTACCTTAAACACTTCCATTTTTTCTTGTTATAAAAGATGTTGGGCTATTGAAAAAGGATGTCACTGTAACTGTTACGGCAAGTTGGGAAGGTTGAATTGATCTGAAAAATAATGATGGATATGGGGAACCCCTATGTATGAACCATGTGAACCAATGTTGTAACAAAAGCAGCACACCAAAGAAATAAATACATCTGAAGAGGGAAAAAAGGCACAGGGAGTTAGCGAAGGACCAAAATCTTACAGAATAGAAAATGGCATCAATTGTCTCACTTCATTGAGATAACTATGATTTATACTTGATTAGAGTCCTAGTCACTTCCAAAAAGTGTAGAAATAAAGGACATCAGAGACTCGAGTCAAACCCTTATGTTGAATACTCACTTTTTTCTTACAGAAAGTTTACAGAGAAAAATATAGACAGTATTTTACATGATGATAAAGTTAATTGCATCTAAAATATTCCAGCTTTTTTTTCAATGCATAAATATTGCTCATGAAGTTCCCTTTTCTGAAGACTTTCATAGTAATTTTTCACTTATAGTGAAGTCCTCTTGATTCAGTTAGTTCTAAAGTACTAAAGCTGAGTAGGAACAGATTTAATGTACACAGTACAGTGCAAATAAAGATGCTTCACTGTATTCAAATTACTATTGGACTAACTTAGCCCTATCTAATAAAAAAATTTCCCTTGACCCATCAAACTATCTTTTCTTAAGCAAATTGACTCCAAGTGAATACACAGATTAATGAAAGAGAGTTACATTTTTTATAAAATAAAATAATAGCTTTATGAAGGTTTTTAAGTCAAGTATTATTTTTTCCTCTTAACAGTTTCAGTTTTCCCTTAGTCAATTCTCACAGCCTGAAAAAAGGACTAATTTCTACTGGTAGTAAGAAAAAAATACAGACATAACTTTCTATAACCAAATATGAGCCATATACATTGTCTTCTAGAGAACAATTGATTTTTTTTTTTTGTTTCTATACCTAACTTCCTCTATTATAGATGTTACCTCTCGGAGTGTGGTATTTAATGATATTCAATAAAGTTTCAAAGAAGAATTTCAGAAAGCAGGTGTAAAAGGGCAGACACTTTCCAGAACACATTCTGTTTTCCCAGTGTTCCTTTCTTAGTAACAGTACTCAGGTCACTCTACTAATTCACATTCTGGTTGGTTTGGGATCAGATTTGTATTTATGTATGAATATCAACTGAACAGATTTGTTTCCTGAAATCTCTGGGAGTGGTAGAGGGAACGTAATTGCATATTTGCTGTCAGCTTTAATAGCTCCTGAAGCTTGACAAGAAAAGAATTAATGATATGGCATGGGCTGTTCAGGTCAGATACTGTAGATTTATTGTATGGAAAACACTTGTTGAGAAAATCCATGGAGAGGCAATAGTTTTGCAACCACTTGAATAAGAATTGTCTCTAGGGACATTATATTTTTTAAAATCCTTGCCAAAATCAAGTAGATCTTTTGAATCTTAAACAGAAGCTGGAAGAAATTATATGGAGTAAAAACGGTTTCAAGGGAAAAAAAAACATGCCTAGTTCAGTGCCTTTACCACTTGATAACACAAAATGAATGATTGAGACAAATCAAATTAAAAACTCCCTCCATTTCACCTTCCAGTATGTTTCTATAAGTTTTTATATTTTTAATAAAGAAGTTTCTTTTTGCCCTCTAAATGATTGCAAAATATAGAGGGTACCAAGACTTCAAACTGTACATGCCAACATTTAATGATTATGCTCTCGGTTCTTAAGGTCTAAATCTTTGAATTTTGCTTGTGCAGACTGTTGCCTGTAAACTGTGGCTGATATGAATACAGCAATTTCACAGAGAGATTAGGGCCTGACCACTTGTAATGACTCCTCCAATAAGGAAAGCTGTTCCTGTGAACTAACGTGTTTACTTTTAGGTGTAGTATTGGAGATCTAGGCTGTGATGTCGAACACCCTAGCTTTGGATCGTGCTGAAAACCTAGATAAGACATTGCAGTTTCCCATCTTATACTGTCTAGTGAATAGATCAAGTCTAGAGAATATTTAGAGAGAAATACTCACTTTCCAGTGGTTGACTTAACTTCACTTACTGTTTCCTCATTCTGTCTTCCTTACTCTTTAAGCAATTGCCGACTTACTGAAGTTCAGTGAATAACACATAGTTTCGGACCTCTCAAAGTTGTCCTGGCCTCCAAAGCATCAGTCTGATCTGGGACTCTGATTAGACAGTCCTATTTTTGGCAGAAGAGGCTAACCTGGAGATAGGAAGAGTATTGCCAAGGTAAAAGTCTGACTTTAAGAACTATCTATACACCAAACTTCCAGAAAAGATTTCTTAGTTTAGGGAAATTCTGTTTTAGCTCTGTAGTTTTTAGAAGCATTTTTTTACCATTTGCATGTTTACTATACTTATCTATGATTGCTCTTAAAATTGACTAAAATTGCTAGGTATCCTAAGCACAATGTATTTTTGCTTGTATTTTCTTTATTCTTGGGGCTTACTGGTTGCATGGTTTTGCTCCTGTTTGTTTGGTTTGTGGGGGTTTTTGCCTGTGAATTTGGGAGAACTGAGTTTTGTTCAATGCAGTACACACATTCTTGATACACTGTGGAATCTATTATATTTCCTATAATTATTTTTACCAAGACAAGGAGTCCAAGGCATCTAATGCACAGTTATACATGATAGAACCATAATTACAACCCCTTCATTAACCCTGTCCCTGCTCCCTTGAGAAAAGTAAAAAACCTATTTGGGAAAGATGGAAAACTGAAAATATTGTACAATGGCTATTTAAATAATGAAAAAGCCTGTTAAAAGGCTTTTGGCAGGTCTAGAATGTCAACAGATCACTGCCATCCTGATCTTTGTCTCACGATTTTGACCTTAAATTGGATTTAATTTTTTTTTCATAGCTGAAAGTCCATCTGCAGTCAAAAAAATGTGTTTCCACTTTCAGCTACTAATGATCAATAGTCTGGCTGAGCCAGTCTTTCCTTTAATTGTACCATCACAGTTTGCAAGGTTATAATTTCCATTTTCAGGTCACCCACTTTTATTTTGAAGATAGTTGCAATGTAATTAGCTATTTCCCTTGCATCGCTAACAGAATGTGATAATGAAAGTTGCCAGTGGTTAATTTTCATCACGTCTAAGCTTCTAAACTGCTTATGGTTTGCATGCTTAGCTAATATACTTTGCCAGCATACTGGGCCCCATAATTGCTTTGTGGGCAAAAGAATTCAGCATTAACTTCTATTGAGCTATGGTGAAGCTTTTGTGTAGCATGTTTTTGTTGCTAGCCCTCCACACTTCAGCCATCTAGTAGTTCCACTGCCAGTCTAAGTTAACTGTGTATGTTTTCTGTGGTGGGTTGGCCTCAGCTGGCAACCTAGTTTATCTGTCCAAATCATGATTCACAGGTTTCCTCAGGGAGAAGTTTCTTTGTCCTGCAGTAACCTTTGCTGGCTGGTAGAGACTTTCACATCTCATCACATCGCGAGGCCTAATTCAAGTTGGTCAGCTGGTTTGTCCTTTCCCCTTTACTTACTCCCTCCTTTCTGACTGCCCTGTAGCAGTGCTCACACTGCCAGGTCCCCCTAACCCTGCTTGCACCACTAGCTGTTCTAGCTGCTTTGGTCCCTCCAGCTCTAGGCAAGTGTGTGCATCATGGGAAACGGAACTGGCTGTTAGCTAACTTCTGCTTGAAACCCATAACACATAAAGCTTTCTGCTCGTCTTTCTCCACATTTACACAGAATGGTTCACATATATTTCCATACACCATCTTCATTACAAACTTTCTCCTAATTTATGGTGTATCTTCCTCTGGCAGAGATGCTGTTAAAATGTGGAAGTGTACTACAAGCTAAACAACTGTGTTCAGACATGAACATGGGCTAAACAAGTATGATACAGATGTGTTCATTTACTTTCCTTTCTCTCTGCCAGAAGGGACCTGAGCACACCTTTCTTACAGGCTTCTCCCTTCTCTGGAGCTCTTGGAAAAGAAAGGACATATAGCGATTTTTTCCTTCTCTGTCTATCAGGGCCACATAAGGGTACATGAAATGAAACCCACAAATTAGGAATTTTAAATCACTTTATAATCAGTACCTTGCTACAGAGCAAGCTCAGCTTGAGCTCTCTGAGTTAGGAATTGACTTTTTTCTACTCCAGAGAGGGCATCAAACTACAGAGTGCAGCCACACACAGAGCACTTGATGCTACACTTTTCTCTCCTAGTGAATGCTAAAGTCGACAGACAGGTGTTAAAAAAAAATCTCCCATAGTGATTAAAAAAATCTCCCACAGCTTGCACACG
Organism: Poliocrania exsul; assembly: GCA_035041345.1. Lineage (NCBI taxonomy): Eukaryota > Metazoa > Chordata > Aves > Passeriformes > Thamnophilidae > Poliocrania > Poliocrania exsul. The sequence goes on along the minus strand of JAWWLZ010000001.1, from coordinate 46,055,599 downwards.
TTTTGAAAATTATTCCATTTTTGTTGTTTGGCAAAATAATTCTGGCTAAGGTAGCAGTGACTTGTAAGACTTGGAATCAGCCAGAAAAACTAAATGTTAATTGGTTACTGCTGAAATTTGAATTCACATTGACAGAGAAAGTTGACCTTTAAGTTTTGTTACCCTTGGGTGGCTCTTAGCCTTGGGAAAATGTACCACTGTCAAAACATTACTGTATTCTTAGAAGCTGTGAATTAGAAAAAGCTATTCAAAATGACACTAGCTAAACGTATGCTATAATCATGCAATAGTCTTATCACAGGCTGAATGAATACAAGATCAGATCCAATCATGGTGTAGTTTCAAGAATATTAGGTGATCATTGTGGGGACTAAGGTAATTAAATGTTCAGATAGCATTCTCTGCTCCTCTTATATTGGGCTTTCCTCATTGAAACTGCCTCTGGAAGAATCATGACACTCACTTTTTCATGATTTAAGGAAGGTACCATTTTGACTTCTTAGTTCATGGACCATTAGTTGAGTCTTGCTGTTACCAATAGTGCCTCTGCTATATAAAATACATTATTCTTAAACCAATTCCCCAAAAGTTCAAAGCACTATATTTGTACCTCCCATGTTGCTGTAACTGTAAGGCTTTATCTAGCACATATATACATTTCCACATGACACAATAAAGATATTGATTTTAGGTTTATTCTAAACTCTCAAGTAAATAGGCTTGATCAGAGCAAAGCACAGATCTTATTGACTTTTCTGGGGAGAGACAAATAAAGCTCCTAACCTATACTTGGCCCAAAATAACCTTTCATAGTTCTGATCTGTGGTTAGAAGAAAAACACCCACTGAATTCACACTGAATTTCACTTTAAATTTTTATCAAGGTTGGTTTGGTGTGGGTTATTTTAGTTTTGTTTGCTTGTTTGTTTTCTGGTTTTTTGTTTTTTTTTTTAAACCCCCAGTGATATCAATTAACTGCAAGGAGGAAAAACTATCTACAAGGACACTAGGCTACTTTAGTTCTTTGGGGAAAAAGTGAAGAATTAGAAATGCACGCTCTGTCTTAGAGGAGGAAGTCATCATGAGTGTTCAGAAAGCACAGCAAGCTGCAGCAATGACTCTGCACTGCAAAGCCTGAGGATTCCCACTTCCAGATGGAGTGGGCTGGAGGCTGGGAGGAGGAACAGTCTGCCCTTCCCTCCCCTTGTAACAGCTGCCCTCTGACTCCAGGAGCAAAGACTGCTCGGGGGTGCTACTCTGCTGCTTTGCCTTTCACTGAGTGATAGGCACTGTGTCCTGGTGGTATAGTGCAAGTTTACCCTCTGAAGGGGATGGATCAAATGATTTAATGTGTCTCCTTACATGAATCTGTACAGTGAATACCTCAGAGGAAAAACCATCACAAGTAAATAAAGAGTTGAAAAAAAATCAAAAAAATGTGTAAAACTTGAAAAAAATCCATTTGAAAGAACAGTAGTTTTTTGTTGTTTTTTTTTCAGTCCCTTAAATACACTTATCCAGATAAAGTTGTAGAAGGCCTTTGTTACAATTTCTTTATCTGATACCTGTATTTAATTTTAAATTTCTATCCTATTTAGGGAGCTCACAAGAACTCGGCATGAATTGGGGATTTCTTAAAAGTTGAAATGAACCTCTGAGATTCTACGTAGGAGCAATCTTCACCATAGTTTTTTAAACTCTATCAGCATCAAGTTTAAAAAAACACCTATAATGGCTTGCTCAATGCTCTGTGATGCAGTCTGGGGAGTAAGATGTAGACTTTGCTCTCCTGTAGCAGGGAAGGCAATGTATCCTCAGCCCTCCTTTGTGCTCTCCCTTCTCTGGTGGTTGATGGAGACCCAGGGGAACTTGGGCAGCCCAAGGAACCAATTTACTGTAGCATAGACTGCTCAGATCTGCTTACAGGCAGAAACACTGTCAAGAATTATATTAATAGTGTACAACACAAACTGAGGGGAATGTGGCAAATAAAAAAATAGGAAGGTTGCAAATTTAAATCAGGGCTCTGTGCTTTAACAACATTAGGGAACATGCTGATAGAGAACAAATCATCTACTTTAGTTTATCTAAGATTTACTCAAAAGTCTATGAAGATGAAATAAAGATAGGTTTTACTGCAGTAAAATGTGTCTGTTCTATCACAGATATACATCCTTGTAGAGGATATATATAGCTAAAAGGTGTCCAAAAAATGGCAATTAATTAAATCATGACAGAAACCATTGGCACACAAATATTAATAACACATTTTAGCTGGAATAGAGTACCACTTTTTTTGTTTTTGTTTTAGTAGTGAACTATAAAAATCAAGACATGCAGAAGGAAGTACTTCAGAAAGTTAATTCATTATGAATACATTTGCCTCACAATCCACAGGATAAGTTGAATTCTGGTACCCAGTGTGTTCCTGTGGAATATGCTAGAGTGTACTTCATGTGTTGAAACTGCTGAAAATGTAAAGTTCACTGAAAAAGAAAGAGAGAGTCTCAGGACAGAGAAGGCATGTCAATTACTCTTACTTCCAATCCCTATCTACTCTGTTGGGATAGTTTTCTTTACACCTGCAAGAGGCTTCCAACACTGATGATTGAAACATACTTGTTCAGCTTTAATATACTTTTCTCAGCCCATTTTTTTTAATTTTTTATTAGTTTGAAGTAGGTGCAATGGCTAAAAACACATCTGTTCTTCATCAGCAGTGTGACAGAGAAGACAAGTTTGGAGCTACGACATCCACAAAATATTCAGACATAAAATTTTCTGGAACTGTGGCCATGGGAGTCATGTGCTTAGACAACCAATAGGATTGGAAAATAACACACAAAATTCCAGGTAGAAAAACCTTTGCCTATTTTTTTTCCAGCTGTATCTGTTCCTCAGATAAAAGGTATTGCCTGTCCATACAAATTTTGCTACATATATTTCTTTTGTCATTTTTTTTGTCTGAAGTTATTTCCCAAATTCAACATTACTTTAGAAAAGCTTCTAGACCTCCCAAGTACTGCTGGTTGTATAATCAGTTTCCCCACTCCTGTTCCACACAAAGCTCTTCCTTACCTCCTGTAATCATTCTTTAAAACCTAAGAAATGGTAATTTTAAGACTGGTTTTCAGATGAGACACTACCCGGTGCTCAGCACTGTCACTGAAGAAAAATGAAGCATGGCCTGGGAATTATTGCCTTAGGTGGCCAGCTGTTTACTCCCCTTTAGACCATTAGACCACTGCATCACCAGGCCCACTTTGAATCTGTACTCAGTCCTCAACAGAGAACATCTCCAAAGTACATCTTGGAGAGGATTTCTGCACTGCAAAGATCCCTGAAAAAGAGTGAATGTTGCTGTGTCCTTGTGGTTGAAGAACCAACTCCTGGGTCTGGCTGGTGACCTGTACATCCTCACAGCAGTCTGATGCTCCACAGCTCCACATATCCTACTCCATGATTTACTATGAAATCTTAATCCTCAAACTCTAATCTGTCTTCTTAATTTCAGCTCCATTTTTTCACAGATCCCTGTGGTTTGTAGACATTTTTGTGTGGTTTTATGGGTGTTTGAGACATAGACTGTTCAAGTAAAATTTTGTTTGTTCATGTCCTCTTCCTTTATGTCCATTTTTTGAAACATCAACAGTCTACATTTTCATTTAATATATGATTTATATGTTATATTTCTAGAAGACTGGAGTTCGTGGAGATAATGAGGAAGCAATATCAACATCTCTTCTGAATTGTTCAGTATCATTCCAGAGACTATGTGAATTTTGCAGAGATGATCAGGATCTGTTTGACAGGAGGTTGTATTGCTAGAAGATACTAATAACAATGTACTATGAAAAAATATATACTCTTTTTAGATTGCAGTGGATAGGAAGTGAATAAATAAAAAGTAGATTAATGAACCAGGATATCAAAAATATCAAAAATTGCAAGAATATCCAATTTCTATAGTGGAAAGTCAGTGTTAAGTGTAAAACAATGCAGTTCCAACTAAAATGTGTCAAAAAGAACAAAACAGATACTGTGGATCATTAACAGCGTGATTAGAGGTACACATGTAGTCTGAGTGAAGAACATAAAGGAAACAAGAACAGAAAAAGCCTGTGCAACTGCATAGCTGTTTCAAGTTGCTGGTGTTAAACTGAGTTCAATGGTATAGATCTCACGTGTCTTCAACCAGTTAACTGATTAAGATCACTAAAAGAACTTTGTTCTTCTCTATAGAAACACAGACAGTTCTGCCAGTATCCAAGGAGGACAGTTAAACATCAGCCATCCCTGGCAGATATTTGATCAGGCCACTCAAACACCCCGTATAGATAGAGGCTACTCCTCCTCAGGCACTCTGATCCTTTGCATCCCTTTCCCTATTATTAGAAAGCTTTTCCTAATGTTTAATCTAAATCTGTCTTGTAGAATAATTTCTGTTAGAAAAGACCTTTCAGATAATAGAGTCCAACCATTAAGCCAGTACTGCCAGGTCCACCACAAAACAATGTCTCTAAGTGCCATATATACACATATACAACAGTTATCATGTCTCCTTTCAGACTTTTCTTCTCCAGACTAAACAATCCTAATTTTTTCAAGATGCCTGCATCCATCACGTTTTCAAAGCTTTTATCCCTTTTGGTATTTGTACTAGAAACTACTAAATGTTAAGTTATTTTGTGTAAAGATCAGATAAGTTCTTTTGGACTTTGGAAATAAGTGAATGAGAAAGAACACAGGTTTATTAACTCACAGCGAAGGAGACTTACTCAAGAAAGCAGTACATATTTTGTCAGCACAACCTTACATTCTCAGGCCAGCAGTAAGTATTCAGTCTCATCTGTGCCCATCACAAAAAACCAAACCAAACCAAAACAAAAAAGGATACTTGAAAATGTCAAACAGAAAATAAGAGATGCCTGAAAATGTCGAATGGTTTCTCACAAGCCAAAAAGTCCAGGGAAAACCTGTCCTTTTTCTAGAAATAACCAGGCTGTAAATGACAGTAAATATCTTTCTATTTTTCTATGTTCTCAGTTTTGCTGAAGATCTATACCTGCAAAAGTTTTGTAAATTAATTTCTATCCTGGTTGTGTGGTCATGTCTGGAAAATGGTGATGTTACAGTTTTAAGAGTTTAATTAAATAAGATGCAGACTCCTAATATCACAGTAGAGCTTCATACATTTTGTGCTTAATGATACCACCAGATCTCAGCAGCTCTACTGATGTGATAATGTGCCTGAAAGGGCCTCTGATAGAGTGGTATGATAATAGCACAGACCTATCTTTCTCATTTTCTTTTAAATTTTGTCATTAAATGTGAAGTCAATTAAGAAACAGAAAAATGATGGTCAAATAACATCAAGTGAGTAAGAACGCCACAAAATTAAATTCAGAGTTCAAGCTGAAGCACAACGGGAACCAACCAATTATGGCTGTGTAATGGCAGCGTGTTCGTCCAGAGGGAAAGCTGAATTGTGTTCATGGATGACAGCAAGTGATGGCCCTGCAAATCCACAGGTGTCCAGTGACTCACAGCACCGAATTTGAACTTCTATCTACTACCCCTTTCCATGAACAATGAATTATAGTTCAAGTGACAGCTTTACCTTAGAGGTTACTTCCCTATTTGTGTTAGTAGCAAAGTCAGGATCTATACCAACTAAACATATCTCAGCCCCCAGTATTTGAACTTCCTTTTTATTTCCATGGTGATGAATTCTTGAGTATCCAGACTGGCCAGAGAGTTAGCAAGTGACACATGACTTAAATGGCTTAACTTTTAGAGTGCTGGATGTGGTTAAAAAAGTTTAAAAATTATTCAAGGCAGGCAGATTTCTACTAAACACACTTAAAAACAGAATTTGAAAAAGGCTTTGTTCTTTTGCTTTAAGTTGAACATCTGCACTGGGTTTTTTTTGTTTTCTGGTTTTGGTTTCTTTTCTGTTGTTTTTGTGGGTTTTTTAAAGAATCAGTTAGCATTTAAATTTCATTTCTTTATAATCAATGTACATTTCTCTATCTTGAGTATCCCAAAGTCCTGGAAACTATAAGAGAAATCATGTAGCAATTTACCTGTAAGTGTCTTTAAACACTGCCCCAAGAAGGCTTTGCAGTTTAAGAAGCACCCTCAGACCCACCACTCAGACACATCTCATACACTCTTGTTCTCACACTGCAGAAATACCATTCCTGGAGGGCTGTGAATAATCCTCACTCCAAGTATTATGTCTGGAACATGCAAATAAACCCCCACATAAAACAAAAAAAAACCCCAAAAAACAACCAACCAAACCAAAAACCACCTACAAAAAATTAAAAATATGTTTGAGCAGGAGGAGGGTGTCATCTGTGAGCCTGAAAAGACCTCAGCTTTTCTAACCTCACAAGTGAGTTGCTGGCCCAGGAGCAGGGTGAATTTGGGATTGGCAGCATGCCCAGAGACAGGACCTTGAGCAGTGCAGATAGTTCTGTCAGTATTTAACTTAAGCTAAAACCTGGCTCACACATCTGATCTTAAGGAGGGCAAGAGGGGATGTCTTATCCCTGCTCAGCAGAAATGAACCTGCCAGAAGCTTCACTCACATCCAGAACTGCCAATGCTGGCCAGTTCCAAGACAGACCCACTGCTGGTCAAGTCCAAGCCTATCAGTGATGGTGATGGCACCTCTGGGATAACAGATTTAAGAAAGGCTGTTGTGAATCCTGATTTAGGCCGACTACATCAATTTGTCACAGATAACTTAAAGAAATCCTCAGCAAAGATACCAGTAAAAGCAGGTTTAACACAAATTTGCAGAAGCATAATGAAGTTTAATGTCAAGGTACAATCTACTACTTCCTACATGGATGAAACAATAAGAAAAATCAAATTAGAATCAATTTAGAATCATTTTCAAAGGTAAGGGGCCAAGAGGGTTTAGCAGCACTTTATCACTGATTAATGCACAAAGTGGCTTAATAGGATTTATTACAATTATGCAGTGACTTAATTATAGATTTGAGATAGTAACACTCGTACTACACTTGCTAGAGGGTATTTGAATCCATTCACACTTGCACACACGCACAGACACAAAGAAGTATGCACAAGGGTACTTGTTAAAAATTGCCCTCAAGTGTCAGTGAAATACTGATGTTGAATGCCTTAGCATTTCTCAGAGGGGAAGAGTTGAGTCTCAAGAATTGGGAGTATCAGCCCAGGTTCTATTTTTTTGGTGATGGTCCTCTGAGTCTTGCAAGCTCTAAGAGGCATCCCTCTCAGAAGGGTCAGTTGGTGCAGTCCATGGTAATCCTAGAGAGCTCAAAGGCCCTCACTCAGGACTTCTCTTAGGACTGCAAGTTGATCAGCTTTAGTCATCTGTAAAATTTCCCTCCTCAAGTCAGTAATTAATGGAGTTTCCAAAACAATTGGAAATTATTTCCAACACAATTGGGTATTGTTTTCAAAACTCCAGCAACAATGAATGGTACTATTCCCCTCTGGCTGTGGTTCAGGTAGGGAATGTTCCAAGGCTGTATCGGATTATAACTGCTCTCTTTACTTGTCAATCTGTCAGTTTAATATTGTGCTGCTAATAGGCCACAAAATACTTCACAACTTAACAACACTGATAACTTTCTCCACAAAGTTAGATCTCTTTTCCTTTTTTGTACTTTTCTTTTTTTTTTTTTTCCCCCACAGAGGTAGTTTTTTCTTTTATTATTTTGGCATGGCACTCCTGACCCTGGAGATGAATGACAACTTTCTCACCACTTTTTACTGCACAAGAATCCTTCATTTTTCAGAAGAACACAGATGAATTAAAATTCAAGTATAATGAATTAAAACCTAAGTACACTAATAATTCCTCTAAATGACTTCCCCCATACTTTCTTTTGGCTATAATCTCAATGTGGATGGATACAATGACATGTTCAATAGAACTTTAACCTGGAATTATGCTGCTTTATTCTTTCTTTTCTTCATAATGTAGTCCCAAGTACATTATGGGGTTACAAGTGTTGGAACTCAGTAATAAATTTTTCCCATCTGCTTTCATATTGTCACAACATGTGTTTCTATAAATTGTTTTCTTTAGCCTCACTCCCATACCATGTAATGTTTCAAATAGTTGTATGGTAGTATGAAAAACAGATTAAGGGTGTATCTTGGCTTTATGATTTGATTCAGGATTATAAGAATGCCAAAAGTTACAGCTTCATTTTTTCAGTATGTTAAAATGATTTGCCGTGTAATAAACAAAACCATCGCAACCTATTTCTTTGAGTTCATCCTAGTTTGGAAAATTAAATTTAAAATGCAGTTGTAATAATTATTTTTGTAGTAATTATCTCACAATTAGGAACAAGGAGACTGGGGCTATGACATTCTTGAGCTTTTTCTTCTGCCCAAATTTTAATACTTATTAAATTGAGAGTGTTTCTTCTCTGTGTCACCTCACCTGCAGTTTTCCTGATTCATGGCTGACTGGAGCCAGAGTGTGTCCTCCAGCACCATCTGCAGTTAAAACACAGATTAGGTGCTAACACCCAGAAATAAGCACCGAGGCCAAAGATCCTGTCAGGGATATGATATAATCTGTAAAGTCGATGTTAAAGCTCCAGTCAATCTTTGAAGCAATGAAAGTTTAATTACTGTTGTTCACTTTCCTTCTCCTGTGAAACTAAAAGCACAGTGTGACATAAGGAACAACTTTCTCTAAACTGTTTTTGTAAATGCAGCATTTAATTATTAAAATTCCAAGAGTGATCTTTCTAGATTAATCTTTAAACATAAAGGCTGACTCTCCACTGGAGTACTGAGGTGAAATGAAGAAGGAAAAGTAGCCAGCAGGGAGCTGATTACAGGTCCTTGATCTCCAGCAGGTAGCCCCCAGAGTGTGTTAAAAAGTCATAAGGGCTACCTCTAAATATTAGACTACAGGTATAAGCCCAGCATGATGCCACAGCCCAGCCCTGCCTTCCCTTGGACCAGCTTTCAGAAATGAGTTTGGAGAGCCAGCAAAACTGAGGAATGGTTGTGAAGGACAGTCTATTCTTTGCATCCTTACTTGCACCTTAGTAGAAATATCCCTATGCTGAAGGAAGTCTTCAAGGAAGAGCCCTCTGCTGTGTCAGAAAACCTGAACCTACCAGTTCTATGAGAATGAGTCTGCAAGAGCTTTACAGCACTCACCTCTTTCCTTATGAGGAGAGGGAAGGAAATAAAACTGATAGGTCTCCTTACACCTGCTCATGTACCCTCAGGGAGCACACAGTCCCTCCTCCAGGGCGGGGACTCACACAATGGGTGATTAACTCTGTGAGTCAAGGGGTATTATGGAACCGTGGATGGCCCATTAGCAGCCACACCCCCTCAGGCTGGGTGTGAAGGTGGTAACGACTCCCTGGGCAGCTGCTGCAAATGGTCCATTGTTCTTGGGAAATGAATAGAGGGGGTAGAATACATAGCTTGGATCTCCCCCACACAGTGATAATGGTCCCACCTGCTGAACTAGGACAGTATCCCAGACAAAAGCAGTGGCACTGAAATGTCTCAGCTTCACTCTCTAGACTTTTTCAGGCAGTTCTTAACATCTGATTTAGCTCTTGGCCTCTGCTAGGGTCTGAGCTGGCATTTTCATACACCTGTTACACTTCTAAGAACTCTTTAACATAATTGAAGGGGAAATTCCAATAGCAATGATAATTTGTGACCAAGGAGTGATCTAGCACAGAGGGCAAAAAGGCCCATTGCAGAAGCAGTTAAACCAGCTGAAAGCAAGGATACCAGGGGCAGAAGGACTCTACCATGCAGTGAAGTTTGCAGATGAGATAGGAAATGCTGTAATATTGCCTTGTAAAAATTGTGTATGAGTGCTCAGGGGACACTTTTGGAAACAGACTTGGCACCAGGGTTGGATCCAAGGCTAGGCTGATCCACCTCACCCCAACACTCACAGGACTCGTGCTGATATAAGTGTGTATGAGGAATCAGCTCTGATGTATCTTTGCAGATTGCTTGTAGAACCGCTTATGGTAGTAGGACTCTGCCCAATGCATTGTTCATCAAATCTCTTTATATTTAAGAACAAATGTGTGTTTAATATGCCTCAAGGGGTACAATAAAAATTTCCCAACATAATTTATATTTCCTAGTCCATCACTGTTGTGTGGAAGGACTGTTTTCCCCACCTATACATGCCATTTTCTGTTTGGCGGCATGACACTCATCTGCTTGCTCTTTGTTCAGTCAGTCAGCATCATGAATCTGTTTGCAGCTCTTCTGCATTAATCTGGAGCAGTGTTTCCAGGCTATTTACTGGCCCTTCTAGACTCCTGAAGTTCAAGTTGACTTACTTCAAGAGCAAAAAAGAAAGCATGGATAAGTTAAAGCCCATTAAACTTTCCTTTACAATTTGAAATTAACCATATGAAATTATTAGAAATTAATTTTTCACTACTTCCTTTATAAAGTGAAGCTGTAGGTTTTCTGTTTTTCTCCTTGGTACTGCAGAAGTAAGCAAAGAACACATTTGGCACACAGAAAACCTTCTTCTCTGCCTGTAATCACCATGCCAGCTCTAATTGCTACTTGCTAGCTGCCATATAGTGTTCTTGCTACTTTTTAATAATTTACACAATCACTACAGGCATTTTGTACTTTGAAAACATTCATGCTGTACACTAATTTCTTGGTTTACATGCAGAAAAGTTTTCTTATCAGGGAAAGCAGTTTCCCAAGTATATTTCTTCATATCCTCAGATAGGCAGAAAAAATGTGAGAGGTGACTGTAAAGATCACATGACTATTTTCCCTCCTTTTAATCTTTTTTATGGTAAAATGTTTTTGCACTTATAGGGAAGAAATAATGATGGAAGTTAAATGAAAATGTTTATGAATTTATAAGTCTTGTGATGCATAGAAACTTCTTAATTGATTTTTAAACAAATTTTATTACTTTTTATACTATTTACTTTAAAGGCTGGATTGAAAATTACAGTAGCAAGGTTTCTTGTCTAATACTTCAGCAGCCTTACAGTCAAAGATCTCTCTGAGTTCGAAAAGATGGAGAGGAAGAAAGACAACACAAGTTGTGCCCCAGGGGTTTTTTGTGTGCAACACCTCAGGTTCATGGAAATATGTTAAAGACAGCACTATACACTGGTCAACTCAGTACTAGGCATTTATATGGAAAACTGGGTTTTGTCTTTGAGAGAGAAAAGGAATAGCAAAAGAAACAATGGTCATCGTTGCATGGGAGAGAACAGCAGGACAGCAAGTGGTGCGGCAGTGCTCTCTGGTGGAAGCAGAGCAGCGGGGGATCTACCTGGCAAAATGGATTCTGTGGTTGAGTGTTTCAGTGCAAGGATGTAAAATACCAGGAGGGGAGGAGAGAGGGAAGGAGGAGAGAGAGGGCAGGAGAGGAGAAAAGACTGGAGGTGAGAAGATGAAAGACAAGTTGAACTTTATGCCTATGTCTGGCAGGAGTTTTAAAAGGCATTCTTTTTGAGTGAGGACACCAAAGATAGGATCACTGTGCTTGGAAGCTGCTTGGTACGAAATGAGACACTGGGATATAAATATTCCTTCATATGTAGCTTCTATTTTCTGTTTTACTATTAGGTAAATGAATACAAAAACCAACAGCTACTCTGAGCCTATGAGAAGGCTTAACAGGCAACATATCACCTAATAAAGGTCTTACTGATACTACTTTAAAAGTATTCATAATTTTCAACAAAATGTGGAAAAGTATTAGTCTGCTAGCCAAAGGTGATACAAATTCTGTTTACACAGGCTCACTTATTGGCAAGCACATTTCTCAAGACTTGATTAAAAGGCCCCACCTTTCCTTTATCAGTAGGAAGTACTACACAGAGATAATATACAAATAAATAAATGCTTAAACAGATATAGGTGTACAAGTTCTTGGAATTTGTTTTAGAGTGCTTCATAGCATTAGAGCCTATAGACAGGCAATGAGATAGCTCAATACTTAAAGAAAAGTCTTTCCTTTAAATACTAAGCAGAAAATAGAAAAGAAGAATTAGCACAAAGTATTATGATAGCCTTTTTCAGAGCTCACATTTTGATATAAAGACCCTGAGTCAGCAGAACACATAAGCACATGCTTATTTCTATTCAATTCTTATATTTTTATGTATTTTGTTGAAGAGAAACAACATTAAGTACATTCCTATCATCTTCAGTGGATAAGAGTTTTTTGACTTGCTTACACTCAGAAAGGACTTGTGAGGCAAAAATAACACCTTCCCTGCAAGCAGCTCTGTCTAGCCCTAGTATTCTAAACCCTTTAGTTTCAAAGTTTTAGTCACCCAAGGCATGTTATGCAGTCTATGTGGAGTAAGTAACTGGATTTAGTAAAAATCCTCACAGAAAAAAGAAAAACCTTACACTATCCTACCCCAAAATATATCCTAGGAGCATGGCAGAAAAATTATAGAGGAAGTGTTTAGGAGGGAAACATATCACAAACTGCAACTGATGATTCTGTTGCCTGAGTGCCATTGTTTGGGTCAATATTTGCTGTACAAGTTAATGTTGGGTGAGTATTAACATGAAATAAATGTGTCTTTCACTGAGATCTGCCAATATGTAACAGAGAGTTCATACAAACATTTCTCCCTTGGCCTTTCATTAACTGTTTCAAGGACCTGTGTACCTGAACATAGGAGACTCAGGGCCATGGAAACTTAGTCATGTCTTCATCACTTTCTTGCTATCGAGGAAGAAAACAACAAGCCAACACAGAGCAGAAATATTATCCCCTTGTTTCAGAGTACACTGAAAGCCCAGCAGAAGTTTGCTGGTGTAACAAAGCCCGTCTGTACACACAGGACAAAGACAGACTTATATTTCTCTATATAGCTGGAATAATTCAGCCCCAGGTTAATTTTTTAATAAAATTTTTAAAAATTGTCTCTAAATCCAAAGTATCTTTATGGAGGCAATGCATCATCATTGGAGAAGTGGGAACTTTGAAAAGCAAGAAAATTGATCCAAAATTCTAGTTGTCTTTGTGATACTATTTCTAACTAGTCATTCTGAGAAATTCCCTTCTGCTATGGCCAGATGAGTTTTCTTTCCTATATGTTTGGTGATACTGGAGCCTTGAAGAATCAGGTCATGCACAGTCACTGTAGGGACAACCTCTCTGCCTTCACCTTTCAGCTCCTGGATCATTGCAGGACCCTCACCTACTTTCTTTCCCAGATTTCCAGTTGTTGACCATTCAAAATGACTGTGTCACCAGAAATGAATATCAGTTACCATTTACATGAAAAAACAAGTCACCATTAATATCCTTAACATCACTACTTGTGTTCATCCAAAGGAATTTAGAAAGTGGACTTTTCAATTTATACAAATAAGATGAATAAAGAATTTGTTTCCTGGAACTGAAAGAACTGCTTCTTGAGGGCCCATCTGCTACTCCTGAGAGATGTCTAACAGCTCTCCATTAAACTATATTGTGATTCAAATTAAAATGTATGTTTTCCATATCTTTTCAATGCCATAATTTTCTGCCTACAAATTGATGTACAGGTATTGGGTTTTCCAATTTAATCATCAGTGGTTTTGGAAGATACACAGGAATTATTTTTTCCTTAAAATATTGCCTTCCATGCAGACATAAAATGCCATTGCAAGGATAATTCCTGTGCTTTGACTCAGGTGCTGCAATGTCAACTACTTGGTTTTTTTACTGATTTAATTATGTAAATGAAGAGGAAATTATTTAAGGGATTTCCTTGAGCAAATGAATGTGTGCACTTCTGCAAGTCATTTGCAGAAAAATTAGATGCAAAGTAAAAATTGAATAACTTTCCCCTATATTGCCACATGGTGGCCACATAACTCCAGCGATGTGAGCTGCTGCTGTAAGAACACTGAGAAAGCCTTGATAATAACAGTTTTCCATGCACCCCACACGAAAAGATTTAATCTACACTAATGTCTTCTATGCAAGTCCTAAAAAAATCACTAACATCTGAAAACTCAGGCTATATAATTCCACAAACTATACAGTCTGATTATTGGACTGGTAAGTTAGACAGAAAGTAGATATAAGCATAATACCACAAGTACAATTTTAAATGAATGGAAACTGAAAAAATCTTATTGAAATAGCCAAGTTCCATTTTTCATGTTCTTCTGAAAATGCATGGATTTGCTGCAAGAAACTACGATCTTTTAACAGTACTTACATTTCTCTTTTAATATAGACAATATGTAACATAAAGGTCATAAACAAAATTAATGATGTATTCATTACACCAGTTTCTGTATTAAATTGGTTTACTTTAACACAAATACCATATTTGATCTGTGAAAATATTTCTACAGAAAACTAAGCTGAAGTCTAATACAGGATTAGAGAGGGCAAACTTTCATCATTACACAGTGTTTCCCTAGTTCAGCCCTCAGTATAACACGCGATGCTCCCCTGGCAGCTGGGGATGGTATTCAGGTACTCCAAACATCTCCCACAAGAATGGGACCAAAGGGGTTTGATTCACATCACCTGCTCCCCTGGGATGCCTGGGAAATGCTCAAGAGCCTGACGTCAATGAGTTGTCAAAACACATGTCAAAATTCATAAAGGATTACATATAAAGGCCAAATACATAGAAAATAGGTGGAAGTCCACCTGTCAGACTTTTAACTAGAACCAATTGGGGAATGTTTTTATTTCTCCCAGGAATCATTTGGCATTCTTGGGAAAAAATCAAAACCTGAACATTTTCCAGTGAACACACAAATAGTAAATCAAAAACATTGCCATGGAACCTCGTAAGAATATTGATTATAATGCCCCATACATCCACCATCTGCTGTGAGCAGGGTATCCTGCAAAGCAGAGGCTCTAGGTGAGCAAAAAGAGCTTGCTAGTAGTCATCCTTGCTGAATTGTGAAAGTGGTCCTTTGGTCAAGAGCCTGCCCCTTAAGCTGTGTGGAGACATGAGGCAACATAACCACATCTCTCATGAGGCACCGTGGCATAGTCTTCAAAACAAAATTCTATATTTCTAGCACAAATCCCAGAATCTTTCCAAGTTTAGACCTTTTCTTTTTTGGATCTAATTCAGTATTGAAATTTTCAAAGGAAAGCAAATATTTCTCTCAAAACATCTGTAGGAAGAGCCATACATAGCCAAACCAAAGCCTACCATGGACTTTACAGTTCACAGACCGACAGACTCATAGAATCATTATGGTTGGAAAAGACGTCCAAGATCATCGAGTCCAACCTTTGACCAATCACCACCTGGACAACTAAATTCTAGCATCTAAATGCCACATCCAGTCATTTCTTGAGCACTTCCAGGGATGGTGATTCCACCATCTTCCTGGGCAGTCTGTTTCAATGCTTAACCACCATTTCATTGAAAAAAACTCTCCCTGATGTCAAGTCTGAACCCCCACTGACACATCTTGAGGCTATGTCCTCTTATCCTGTCTCTAGTTTCCTGGGAGAAGAAGCCAACCCTCATCTTGATACAAACTCCTTTCAAGTAGTTTTAGAGAGCAATAAGGTGCCCCCTGAACTTCCTTTTCTCCAGGCTAAACATCCCCAGTTCCTTGAACTGCTCCTCATATCACTTACTCTCTAGACTCCTTTACAGCTTCATTGCCCTTCTCTCTGGATACGCTCCAGCACCTCAATGTCTTTGCTGTAGTGAGAGGCCCAAAACTGAACACAAGATTTGAGGTGCAGCCTCACCAGTGCCAAGTACAGGGTTCACTGTTCACAGTACAGATCACTGCCCTGTTTCTGCTGGCCAAACTATTTCTAATACAAGCCAGGATGTCACTGGCTTTTTTGGCCCCATGGGCACACTGCTGGCTCATGTTCAGCCACTGTTGACCAGCATCCCTAGGTCCATTTCCACTGGGCATCTTCTCAACCATTCTTCCCCAGCTTATAGTGCTGCCTGGGGTTCTTGTGACCCAAGTGCAGAATCCAGCACTTGGCCTTGTTTAACCTCATGCAATTGGCTTCAGCCCATCAATCCAAAAAGTACAGATCCTTCCGCAGAGCCTTCCTACCCTCCAGAAGATCAGCACTCCTACCCAACTTGATGTAATTTGCAAATTGACTGAGACGACACTTGATCCCCTCGTCCAGATCAACAATAGAGACATTAAACAGGATTGGCCCAGATACTGAGCCCTGGGGAAGCCCGCTAGTCATGGCTCCCAACCGGATGTACCTCCATTTACCACCATGCTCCGGGCCCAGGCTTCCAGTTAGATATTAATCCAGTGAAGAGCCATAGGCTGCTAACTTTTCCAGAAGTATGCTATGGGAGAAGGTGTCAAAGGCTTTAGTAAAGTCCAGGTAAACTATATTTACAGCCTTTCCATCATCCACTAGGCAGGTCACCTGGTTGTAAAAGGAGATCAGGTTGATCAAATAGGACCTGTGTTTTTTAAACCCATGCTGCCTGGTTGTCCTGTATGTGCTGTGTGATGACATTCAAGATGATCTGTTCCATAAACTTCCCTGGTACTGAGGAAGTTGTCGGAGCAGGGTGTGGATTTGACAAGCAGAATCTTCTCCATGGCAAAGATTCATCCCCACTGACCCATAACACATTGCATGGTACCTATGCCCAGGTCTGCTGGCATGGCCCTTCTCACTACCTTTTTGTGCTACAGTTCCTCCCAGATGATTGCAGTTTCTGCAGAAAAATACAAACAATCAACACTGACACCGTAGAGTTTCTTTCCTCTTTGCAAAGAGTACAGATTTCTACTTAGATTAAAGTGGAATGTGGGATCAGCCCAGGTTTCTAGGTGGATGAGCTAACCTGAAATTCAAGTACCTAGAGAACCAGCTGGTAGGGATACATTAAATTCTGTGAATGTATTTTTCTATGTAGAGA
This sequence comes from Poliocrania exsul, assembly GCA_035041345.1. Classification (NCBI taxonomy): domain Eukaryota; kingdom Metazoa; phylum Chordata; class Aves; order Passeriformes; family Thamnophilidae; genus Poliocrania; species Poliocrania exsul. The sequence goes on along the minus strand of JAWWLZ010000001.1, from coordinate 46,038,693 downwards.
CCCAGATCTAAAGTACCATGTTTGAAAACCTACTGGTAGCTCCCTAGGGAAAAGAGATCATGCATGGAACAAATTCCCTGATGGATGTAGTTATTCAGCCAAGGGAACGAAGACAGGGACCATGGAGTCAGAATAGGAACACTGTGGATGATTTCTGCCATGTCATAGAGCCAAATCCACCATGCCAGAAAACATCACTGAGGAACTACAATCCCACAGCTTCCCATTCCTTTTCCCCAGGATATTTGCATGAGATTATAAAGTCATGGGATTTAGGGCAATGAGAAATTCAAGTTCTTTCTGAAATGCCTTTGTAGTAATGAACATTGCCTCAGAAAACTGGGATCACATCTTGCATATTCCCAAGAAAATGCTTTCATTGATAAGAGATCCATTTCAGGGAAATACCATTATTGTTTCAGGTTGCCCCTTTGTGTTCTGTAAATCTTCAAAGTGTTTGTGACTATAATTCATGTGGGCTGTGGGCAGAAGGAGGCATTTCTCCCAAGAGGGGGACAGAGTACATGTGTGTGTGGTCCAAGGGAAAGCAGCTTTAATCATGTGCTGAGAGTAATAGGCATTGTACTGTGACTAAATTTACTGTGCTTTCTGGCAGACTCTTTCTGCAGGGAGAAGTCGTGCATTTCAAGCTCTAATCTTTGTTTTGTCTGTAGATTTTCACTTTTTCTATACTAATGTGATACTAAGAGTCTGATCTTCACAAAATGGGGCCCAAAGTCAGCATCTACTTTTGCAAACTCAAGCACCTAGCACATGTGCATCTCAGCGAAAATCAGAAGTGATTCACAAAGAGCTCTGGACACGTGGCTCTGCGTAGTTCCTCTTTGCTTTTATGTATGCTAAGATTTTACACAAATGTAGTTACATTTCTGAGAATAAGATGCTGGCTGTTAGTTCAGAGATACATTTTATTCTCCTATAATTGCCAAAAGCAGCTGAAGTATTGAAACTTAAGCATGGTGCCAACTGTGTGGTTAAATTGAAGTCACCAGCTCAGCTTTTCTGCAGATTTAATTGGCAAGACTGCAGTCTTTTCAGATCTTTTCAGATTTGGTCATCCTCTTTGTATAAAATTAAGAGAATTAAGGCCAAGTCCAAGCATAATATAACACCATAAGACCTTCATTGTCCTTGTGAAATGGACAAACATGACTTGTTTTCCTTCAGTTTGATTTACACCAGCAGCATTTATAAGCATAGTCATTGTTTAGCCAAACCTGCCAAATGTTTTCTGTTTAATTACACAATGCAACCACAGAGTCTCCTAGGAAAAGACTTCTTGTTTATTTATTTACTTAAGTTAATGAGATACCACCAAATGACTAGACATAATTCTCAGGAAAAAAAATATTGAAGAAGCAGCAATTATAAACAATGTAAGAAAAAAGCATTTGCATGGTTTCTGTGGGTTTGGGGTTTTAATTTGTCTGAGAACGAGAAAGGACTGAGACTTTTTTTTATACACCATAAGTTCAAAAATCTACAGAAGAATACTGATATAACAGTGTAGTGAAGTTGTGTGTCATGCTATGTTGTGGAGAGCAAGAGGTGTGTAGCACACTTTCTCAGCCTTTCTTCTCTCCATCTGTCCTGCCCTGCTCACTTTCTGTCACAGCCAGTGCATCCTGTCAATCTGGAGTTTGGCTTTACTTAGTTCCAAAGAGAAAGTGCCTCATTGTCACGAGATGTAACTAGAGTGAGTATCTCAGATTCTTTCAAAGGTAGATTGTACTTTTATGAATAAAAATATCATCTAAAGTTGCATTATCTTGAGGAATAAGTAAATCCTTTAGGGCATAAACTGATCACCAACAGGCTTGACAAAGGAATGTCTTCAGGCAGTGTATTATTGCTAGTGATGAGTGATAAGCTATGTTATTTTCTATACAGAAGTACTGACTTACAATCAAAATGGTCTTTTAATTTATTAGAACACGACAAGGAAGAAAAAACTGCAATGTCTTTCAAATAAAGAGAGGCTCTTGTACACAAAGCATCCACTCAGCGTAGACAAAGCGGTGGGCACAGTACTGGAGTCACTTTTCAGACAGTAGAGACTTTTCAGATTTAAAGGGACATTATGAAGTACATTAAATTTATTGCTAAAGAAAGTAAACCTGCTGATCACAAAACTCTTTCCTCCTTCAGACATATTCCCTTAAAACTCTAGCTCATACCCTCTGCAAGTTTGGAGTGTATCTGTTTTTGCTTTCCATTGCTTTTCTGGTGAGAATAGCAGCTTGACCCAGTTAATTCCTTCTCTCATACTTTATTTTTCACAGGTCTTTAGGATTTTGGGATGAGCAGTTCCACTCCTCACCATCACAATGTGTCTTGTCAAACAAAACATCTTCTCAGAGGACTGAGGGTGCTTGTCTCCCCTTGAAGATACTGGCAAGAGAAAAATGGACTCATCCATCGGCAGCTAAAGGTTGCTGAGTGCCCATACCCAGTCTATAATGGTTGAGTAACAAAGAAAACTGGTATTTTCAAAGCCAAAATAGTGGGGTGCAATACACTGTAGCATAGCTACTGTCCCAGAAGGGTGGGCTTCTGGACATGACCAAGGAGCAGGTAGTCAGTCTTCAGCAGTTGGAGTGATGCACTGGATAGTAGAGAGACCTTGCGCCCTCAGCCCCCAGGAACTCTCCCTACTCATAATGGTGATGGTGCACATAGGTGTGTCCTCCAACTGCAAAGAGGGGATAAAGTCCTCAGGTGTGGGTAGAGAATGTAGGGTGGCAGAGCAGTTTTTGAGAGCATCCCAAGACAGCAACATGTGTGGAGTAAGCTCAAATCCGGCAGGGAGGGCTCCCAGGCCCCCAGAACACAGACTCATGTGTTAAAACTTCCTCAATTCCTCTCCTTCATGTGCAATTTCCTGAAAAAGGGTGTATCATCCAAAGAATTTTTTAAATAGCTTATACATCCCTCATCATTATTTTAATTTTAAAATGTTTTGTAGAACTAATTATTTGCAATGTTGGGTTGGGGTTTTTTTAAAAAAAAAGGTGTGGTAGAATAATACTTTTAACTCTAGGAATTTAAATTCAAAACTCTTATAAAATTACCCACTGTCTTTTGAATTGCAAAAGAGATATTTCCTTTTATGACACTCACACCCTTCTTTATATAATATTTAACCCATGGTGCTGTAAAGGTTATATGAGCCACATACTTCAGGAGGCTGATTCCTTATCCCACTGTTACAACACACAAATAAGTGACCAAGTAAGTAAGTAAAACTAAATAAATGAAGCTGGAGAAATACAAGCCTCAGTGAAGTATTGCTTATTCTTAATCCTGACTCTCTTGGGGCACTTCTTTGTGAGAATCTCAAAGTAGCTGAAGATCCCGTCAAAGAAAAGCTAGTTATAGAAAACTTATCCCCGGCACTCATGTGATCAGGTAATGTACTCGATTCACACAAACAGGTAATCCACAGGGCCGCACTCTAGACAGTTAAGTGGCTTTAACATAAACTCCTGTTGCACAGGGCTGGAAAGCAGATAAAAGCTTCATTTGTCTTCTGAGCCCTCAACGAAAATCTGCCCATTATGCAGTGCAGACCTGTATGAAGGCTTCTGGTGTCTTTTTGATGTGGGGGTTGGTGTGCTTTCAGTGAGGAGTCAATGACTGGCAAGCTTCTGGCTTGACTCACCCACTCCCCATGGAAGGATCAGACCGTGGGCAGGGGCTTTGCTCCAATGCCTGGTGTCAGCCAGGCCAAAGGTATCACCATGAGAGGACACATCCCTTGGTTCACAGATAGGGAGAACAACAAAGGTTTGCTTATGGCTCCTGTGAAAAATAGTTTTTTTGTGTAAGGTTATTTATCATCTGCTCATGTCATCATTCCTGGGTTTCTGGTGACAGTTGTGGCATGGACAGCGTACAGGGTCTTTTATCTGTGAATGTTAACATTTCTTTGAAGACTAAGCATGAAATATATTACAACAAGTTTACTGATAGAAGAGCTGGAATGACTTCATAAGAGGAGAGGATCACAGAAACAGACACATAACTGTTTGTGACCTCTGTTTAGAAAATAAAGCAATGTTCAAAAGCACAAAACTAAACAAATTTTGCATTTGTTTCAGAGGTCTGAAGCTGGAATCCAATCCTCCCCTCGGAGAAGCCAGCAGGAGTCTTCCCATTGCCTTCAATAGGCTTTTCATCCAGCCTCCACTTGGTTTTAAGTTGTTTATGATTAAACTTCTTTCCTTCTTTTCTGATAATGCAGACAAGTTTTGATGAATTTGATAGTTAATACACATCCATCACAACTTGAGACATGAGTTTCTAGAAGGAATGCAAGTACCCAGAGCCATTTTCCTGAGAGCAGGGACAGCTGTCCTTCCTCACAGGACATTGCAAAGTGGAGTGACACCATCAGCCTCTGCATATACCCTGCCTTCCTGCAGCTTCTCATGCTTTTATGGTCCAGGAGAAATTTTATTTCAAAGCTTGAATATTTGCAAGTCTTGTTGTTACTTTCTGTTTTCTTTGAATGTCAGCTCTTCTAGTATTAAGTAAACCAACAGATTGGAATACCCCACCACCAGGGTTGAACCCAGCATTTTGGGTGTATCTTTTAAGTGATGTGCCATAAACAAATTTGCAAGTAACAAATGCCCATGCCATCTAATAGAGCTGAATCTGGCAGTGCAATGTTAATATCTAAATGTTAATGATCAAAAAAATATTTCCTTTTCACCAGGGGTAGTTGTTAAAGTTTGGGGCAATTTGTGCTGCTGCTGCTGCCATTAAAATATTGAAAATGTGTTTCTGAATGAAGTTAATTAATTACTTTGCAATTCTGAGCTTCTGGAAGCCAAAACCCACGTGGGTTGCATGCCACTGACATATGCTACACCCATTCTGCTGTCTTCAAACCCTCCATAATCTTTTGTGTTTGCTGTTAGGGGCAGTCCACATAAAAAGGCATGCAAACGATTTTAGCAGACAAGTATTGTGTTGACCAAGATTTCCAGTGTTAAACTATCCAGAAAGGTTTAGACAAATTTTTCCCAATAGTAAAATGCATATGTTAGTTTAAAGATGAAGAGAAATGAAATGTGGAAATGAAATGTGTTATTTATAGCTTGAAATATCCTTAATATTACACACATGTATATCACACAATCATTGTTTTGATAAATGCCCACACTGCTAAACACCTAATGTACAACAGAATGTGGCTCCCACTTAAATTAGCAGATGCTATGGTTTCTGATTGTTAATTATGACCTGTTTGCCAATAAAAACAACTGATGGATTAGCATGTGTGAGCTTCTGAACCTCAGCAAAAGCCCAAACTAATAAGAGAGAGAGAAAAATGCTTCAGGTCACAGTCAGCAGATGGGAAATGACCAGATGTCTGTCTGGGGCAGGGAAAGGGCAGCATGTATTTAAATATATATCTATGTTTTTATACAGCAGCAACCACTGGGAAGTTCAAATACTTGGACAAACCAAAGCAATGGTTTTGAAGTTTACTTTTGCAGTTGAGGGAGAAAAATAAACTAAAAGGACAGATATGTCTCTAAACCTGAAACTTCAGCTATCAGATGACACTGAAATGCTTATTACATGCAATTTGGAACTCAAGAAATAAACTCAGGATTTTGCAAGCAGATAAAAGCTGCATTAGGTGATTTTGGCAACATAAGATGCCATCTGTGAGCAACTGAAAATAAAATTGCATTTTAATTTTCTCTTATAATTTTATTAAGCAAGACGTGCTATAAAATATAACATGTGAAAAGCATTTTTTGCAAAACTGTGTGACACACATGAATGAATGGAGAATATTAGCGAAAAAAAAAGATTAAATCATGCCATTTCTAGTAAAGAACCAAGTTAAATGTTTACATACTAAAATCTAAGCTAACTAATTTCCTAAACATGCAGGCTGTAAATGTTTGATTGCAAATGTCATGAATTTTTTTTAATCACATTGTACTGCAAAATTGCTCATGTCATATATATCTGAGTAAAATAAACAAACCCTGCTTATTTTTCACTGCAAAGCCGTGCCCTTCTGCACAGATTAAAGAGCCTGGTAACATTGTCTCTGAGAGAATTACTCATCAGCTAAAAGATACTCAGGTGCTTGAGTGCCTGCCTGGACTGAAGCCTGTAAGGCAAAATTAATTACAAGTAGATGCAATTTGTTCATAGATTGAAGAAACAAGAGCATTTCATTTAACTCCTCTACAAATGGAATTTCCCTGTATGTTGTTCACAGCAAGACTAGTTTTGCACAGGGATCTGATCCAGACCTCACCAAAGACCATCTTTCCACTCGCTTTAGTGGGTTCTGGATGAGTCCCCAGCTGCAAACTGAGTACATCTGCCTGCCAGCACCAGCCCCCTGCTTCCCCCTAGGTCAGGGCGTTCTCAGCTGAAGGATGCTCACCGTTATGCTGAGGGGCCTATAGCACTCAAAAAGGAAGATACCACGGAGCAAATACTACTGTTGTGCTTTTTGATGTGAACATTAAGCAGGAAATACAGTTATTTCCTTTGGAGGAACTCCCCTAACCACTTAGGCTATTTAGGTGCATAAAGGCCGCAGCAAGGGCAAGATGCAGCAGGGGACAAATAATAGTACTTTTGCCAAAACCTTGATTTCTGCTGTTGAACCTGGAAAATGGGCTCAAATATATCATAGCAGTGGCAAGAAAATATCCATAGGAAGTAGCTACAGTTCTGGAGGGCAAGGAGAAAGAGGGAAATAGGATATATGTGGCTGCAAATGTCTTACTTGCCTGGTACAAACAACACTGGATGCAGTATGACATGGATACACCCTTAATGTGGGAAGAATGTTATCAGACACCCATTTCTGTGGTTTTTTCTCCTGCCTTCATACCCTCCTTATCCAGCTTATATCCTTTTTAATCAAAATCTACAGCTTAGACATCTGTAGGACAGGAGTCTGTATATTGACTTTCAAAATGTTTCAAAAAAACCAGCCACATGAATCCTATGGTGTCTGTCACGGTGAGTGTGCTTTGTGTCATGCACAATATTCTGTCTAAAACATATGCTGCTCACTCATTAAAATGTCGGAAAGAAAGGTAGAGGTTATTTAAGCACAAGAGAGCTCCTGTTCAATGGTTTGACTGAACAACAATAGAAATCTGCACCTGCACATGTTTCTGCCAAAACTGATCTCACACAACTGTTGATCTTGATTAAATTCATTAGGCTGGGAGAGATGGGTTTCTATACATTTTATTACGCATGTTTTATGGGTTATGCTCCTGGGTGGAATATAAGGTAGTTTTTGTTCAGGAGACAGTAGGAAAATCATGCTGAGACCAGGCCTGCTTTAGAATTCAACATAATCAGCAAAAAAATTGGCCAGGACTTATTTTGGACTTCAGTAAAACTCTATTATAGGAGTTTCCGTAAGTTTAAAGGAACTGTCTGAGAGTTTGTATATATTATAAATCCTATTCTCTACAGATTTTGCCTGCAGTAGCAAAGCAGCAACATTTTTCAACGATTCTGGCTTAAGTTATAAAGCTCTATCCTGGAGCGATGAAATTAGAAAAATATTTTACAAAATCAGAGCACAGGTCACATATTTGCAATATCTTTCTTTAGCACTAGCCCTCTTTGAAAGAAGTTTTATGTCACAGCTGCACAGCACACATTGAGTGGTTTCATCCAAAATATGGAAAATAAATCATATGTTTGTCTACACTTTTGATAAGGAAAATCAACGGGCTTTCCTTGCAATACTTATTCCTCCCTTCTGCCTATGTTGTGGAGATGTGTCTGTATATGGATATACAGACATACAGAAACATACAGATCTAATTTCTGCCTTTTCACTTTCCTTTGATTTACTGTTGTGCAAACAAAAGGCCTAAGAACTGATTATAATCTTACTAAGTTAATCAGGCTGTTTATGTCAGTAATTAATCAATGTTGCCTGTAAAGCCTCACCAGGTGCCCCAAGGTACGTAGTTTACCCTTGCCTTTCACTTTGCATCATCATTTGCATCAGTACAAAGCAAGTGCAGACACATGTGCTGCCATATTCTCTGTACACCCTTCCCTCATTTTGCACAGAGTTGTATGACAAGGGAAGTCTGTGTCAATAAGAACATGAAACTGAAATAATATAGCAGCATAAGAAATTTGGGATTGTGTGCCCATGTCCTGGAGAGTAGAATCCCCATCCCATCAAGCTCTCCTGCCAGAGGAGCACCAGTCAGTGCTCCTGGCAGCACGAGCTCCCCTCTTATCTGTATGGTTCACATAGCTGTTTACTGCTAGATATAAGAGTCTGCAGCGGCACATTTTTGGGGGAGCTCTGCCGTATTGCAATGATGTTGAAGTGGAAAAACAAAACAGCTCTCCAGGGCTGATGTTCTGGCACTGAGATCCATGGACATGTGTCATAAACGTGTGTGCCTAAGTGTGCATATGTTTGTGTACACAAGGGTGTAGGCTTACAGGGCTAGAAACAGCAAGATGTCACAACAGTGGATTAACAGAGTACATTGCTGAATATATAACTTAGAGCTGCTGAGCTCAGAGCAAACTGTTTATAAGAGAATTATTTAATGTAAGGCAACTCTCTCTGAGATAGAACATGAGTACTGTTTGAGAAGAAGCAATGATATTATTCAACACTCCATACCAAGACAGTATACCATAACAATGTCTTTTAATGCTAGATTAATATGCCCATTCAAACTGAAATTTGGTCAGAGTGGGTCAAGTGGAAAGGAATAATTATGATTTGTAGGGAACTACATTTCTTTAAAGGATGTGGCATCAGTGTTAGCCTACATAGAGTTACTGGGTTCTTGGGTTTTGCAAAATTTGAGAAATTGGTGAATATATGTTTTAAAAGAACTATTTCCTACTAGTGTGTTTTGTTTTTTTTAATATGAGACTCTGGAAGAGAGCACAAAATTAAAACAGTACTTGCAAGAAGTGTGAAGTGTTGACCATATTCCCAAAATCTGCTTTGCCATGGCTTTTTGTAAGGCAGGATCTGAACTAATTTTCAGAGTAACTGTATATACAGATGGAACTTTCGTTACATTCCATTATTCCTAGCTAAAGTGGGATGAATAAGCCTGAGATGGGGCTTATTTCTCTTTGCTTAATACAGAGAAGGTTGCATAACTGACCCACACAAGATGCTTAACTTTCAGACAGCAAAGTGATATAATTCCTATACTGTTATGCAATGAATTACATTACCTGGACTGTACCTGATCAAGCACTCAAGAAATCCTTCACCCCAAATTCTAATGCACTTGCTGGGAAATGTGAGGAGATTGTGGACAAGAGAAATGACTTGGCATTATATTTTGGGATCCTTCCAGCTAGATGAGGAAGACCCCCTCTTGGAGGCATCTGACCTGAGAAGAGACCCACAGGACTGTGCACAACACCTTGGTCAGAGGCACCTTTCAGCAGCCCAAAGGGCAATGGGCATGAAAACATTCTCTCATTTTACTCAGAGAAAAAACTTCTACTGACTCCAGTGGTGCAGTTTTATCCATTTGCAAGAGACTATCCGGCAGTGACAGTCACATTGTGGTTATTATTGGGGTATGGAAAATCAACATATTCTCAAAGCAATTTCCATATTCCTAGCATATGGCCCATGCACAGAGCCCTTATTTGGGTCAATGAGAGTTTCTCATGCAGAACAAGCACAGAAAACATACACAGTCTGTGCCTGAGAGGGGGCATATGCCTGCAATAGCTAAATATTTTAACAGGAGAAACACACTTGAACAAAAGAGCTAACTGCATAATCCTAAGCAAATTTCACTGAGGGCATTAATTTACACAAGCTGTATGATTGTGTTCTCATGAAATCTGCCATGCATAATTACTAAAGATGTTAATAAATAGTCAGCAAATCAGAACAGCTGGTTATGATGATACCCAGTTTTTCTAAGAAAAGACAGGCTTTAACCTCACCACCATTAGTGCTGTGAAACATACTCTCACCAGTGCATGTGATAGGATATCCTAAATAGATGAATATCCATAGCACTCCCTGCCCTGGATAGTGCAAAAAGGCCTAAGGTTGGCATTTTCTTTGATGTGGACCTTCCAACATAATTGCTTTTAGTTGAAAAAATAAAACCCAAAGCAAATGCCTATAAACGATGCAAAGGCAGGAAGGGTTTATGTTTTCCTTTGAAGTCATGTGAGATGTTCAGATACAGAGATTGATGCTGCTTGAGAATGTGGCCAGCATGTAGCTGCAGTCAGTTTTCACCACTTCTTTGATAACAGTGATCTGTTGAGCCTATATTAAAACCACAGTTGGGCACACAGAAATTATTCTTTTTTTCTGTATATGATATCAAAATGTTTTCATACCTTATTTAGCTAAAAGCCATCTCTCTTCCATTCACCTTTTGCCAGTTCCAGCTAACAGTTTGGGAATTTGGTACAGTAAACTGATTGTGTTGCAAAGACCTGCATAACCACTGTCTGTATTCCTTGTTTTATTAATTACTGATGTATTTATTTTGAATTTCCTCCCATCCAATGACATTTCTTCAGAATTCTTTGTGACCATGCTTAGCACACTAATGAAGTGTGGCTACTTACGTGCTGGTCACAAAGTTGTGCTTGTCAATATATATTGTGTGTCAGAAATCTGCTAGTTTGGAGCAGGACCAAAACTGGGGATAATGTATTTTTATGGCTAGCTGGCAACTTGGTACCTGATGAGGACTTAATTTTCCTCAGCAAATAAGGACTGACTTAAAGTTCAAGGACTAACATTCACATAAGTATCATACAAAGCTCTCCCTCTGACAGGTTGTGTTTCTGAATAGCTGCATTCCACGCTCAACCCACAAATCCACAAGCTTACACTTCCCTTAATGCTATTGGTGCTATGCTGTTAATTTTCTCTACACATAAAAATAGGTCTGATAAATTGTCTGTTTATTCCTCTCTATTAGTTAATACAGAAATATTAGCTCTGATACAGATGTCCATATTGCACAAGATAAACACCCTATCTCCTTAGACCAACAGATAATTACATTGACAAGGCAAAATACACCCAACAGGACTATTTATTGTGTTTGTTGCAGATCCAGGTGAAAGACTGACCTGGTTCAGCCAGCTGGAGATGTGGTACAGGGTGTCCCAAAGACAGGAGAAAGCCCTACCCATGGTGCTCTGTCCACCCTGGCAAGCTCCCTGCTGTCCTCAATAACCATTCAGTCCTGAGGAAATACCACTAAGGACACCACAAGGAGCTCCACAACCTCTTATCTTCCCTAATGTTCCATTCTGTAACCTTTCTGTAAGGTTCCCTCTATTCTATGAGGTGCTTGACTGCCCAGCTTGCCTCTCCTCTTGAGACAGTGCCCATTTGTCCAGACGCCTTGCAGACACTTACCTCACCCTTTTCCTTCCACTGACATTACCTTCAGCAGCTCCAAGGCATGGAAAGCACCAGCCCTGCCACACATGTCATCCTCTGTCCCACCCTGCTACTGCTGACAGGGCCCATGGCAGCAGTTGCCCCACATTTGGCCTTGGGGGAGTACTAATATCCTCTGGAATAAACCCCAGTCCCCAAATCTCAGATATGACAGATTGTGGCAATTAACTGTGAGAGTATCCAGCCTCCTTTGTCACCAACAGCCACAGCATCAGGTTTGGAGGTAACAGCAGGCTCCTTTGATAAAAGTTTCCTCCAAATGTCAGTCTGTCACTTCCCAGTGGGAGAAGGACTAAAAGCATTTCAAGGGAAGAAAAGTGGCAGTGGGCACATTGCATACCTCAAGAAGCTTATTATAAAATGCTACTTTTATAGTGTAGTGTTTTATTGTTTGTGTTTATATATAAATCCTGAAAGGTAAAATCCTGCATTGTAGTGTTTGACTTTAAAAGTACAGTTTTCTCTTTTCCTGTAACAGTTCAGCTTGCAACCAACAATGTGCTGAAAAAGCCACAGGAACAGTTCTTACTTGAAATAGAATTTCACAATTTTTTCTGGATGATAATGAGAATTATGAGTCCTTTCAATTTAGAATTAGATAGGTTAAGTGACAAATACAAACATAGACCTGTCTTTTCCACTGACTAGTAGGTGTTTTCCATTTTTGTCTCAATTTGCTAATTTTTTTCAATATTCAGACTGTGAATATCCTAAATCTACTCTTCAATATATCGCAGCATAATATGGCAGCATATCATAGCATTCCAGCCCTGCAGATGCAGTGACCTGTAAGCAGTTAATAAAGACTAAAATCCTGATTTTACATAAATCTTGTATGCAAAAATAAAACATATTTTGTATGTTCTGTTTTGTTTCACTTTTTCATTTCTGAAGCGTTCCAAAATATTTTCTGATGTCAGAGTCTGCATTTACATTTTTCATTTGAAAATCTGGAGAGAAATTATGAAAAATAAAATACATTTGTGACCATCTTCCCACCTGCAATACCGCTTAAAACATTCCAAATGTTGAAAAACAAGACAGGCAGTGTCTTTTTTTCTTCTTAAATCTGTGCTGACTGCTGAGAATTTTATCAAGGATGGATGTGAAGAATGATTAGACTGAAAAGCTTCATGGTTTCCACCCATGGACTGCAAGAAATAAAGTAAAGGGGCTCATTATTTCTCTTCCCACATCCATCATAGTGATTACTGTACTCTGAAAATTGGACTGCCATGCTAAGTTATGAAGTTTCTTTTTTTTTTTTAACCCTTCTCCATATTATATGTGATTTTATGTCATCCCAAAATAGGACTAAACAGAATCAATACAAATAAATTTTTCATTATAAAGATTATGAGATCAAATGTTACTGTGGTACCTGTAATTATTTCTTTATTTGATGAAGCAGTGAGCAGACAGAATATCAAAAGACTTAGAAAACAATGTGGAACCCCATGGGGAAACTGAGAACAAAATATTAAAAGGAAGTAATTTGATTTGAAAGCAAAAAACACAAACTGAAGTATGGAACTTGGAATGAAAGGACCCTTTGGAAAAAAACAAACCCCAGGATTTGATCTGGATCCAGTAGAGACAATTTTTAGTGGAACTAGAATAATTTCATGCTTTTATTGAAATTGACATGTTCAAATTATTAATTTTTAAAAAGTTGTTGGTTTGTGGCCACTTCTATTGCTGTGTTCTTATCTCCAGATGTGGAAGCACACCCACCTTCACTACTATGTGTGTGCTTTCCTACTTCACCTCCCATGGGGCAGGCTTTGCTCCACTATCTTAGAGTAAATATTAGTTAAGTTTATGAGGCTGTTTATTTCATGGTAACTTGTGAATGATTAGTCAATGAAAAATCACTGCCTAAAGAAAGCAAATGACTGCTCAATGAGTTGAAAAACCGTGACCAGGAAAGTTTAATACATCTAGAAGTCAAGAGAGTAATGATCAAAACTCATTATCCTGCATAATCTTGTAACTTTCCCCATGTCCTGCCTCCCAGACACTCTGCCCTGCTTTTATGGAGGCACATGAGCATAAGGATTTTTCTCACTGAGGTGTGAATTCTGGTATTTTCTGCCTTGTGTCAGACAAATCTAGAAATCCTAATCTCTGTCTTCTCTGGTAAGCCCATGCTACTTAAAACACTAAGTCCATACACTGTCTGTGTTCTTTCATAAATCTAATGCCAGAAACAGCTGGAGAAACTTCATGTATCGCAATCTGAATAAATTAGTTCTAAATTTGAAAAATTACTTAGAATGGATTTTCTGACATTATATTAAAAATGCAGAGCTATTTGTCAAAAAATATGAAGCCATAAAATACCAATATGTAACTGTGCTTCAGTTTTAAAATACTTTTTTAGAGAATACCATGCTTCATAAGCTAGAATAGTGCCAGGTGAACACAGATCAGAAGCAGCCCTGTAGAAACTTCTGTACTTAGCAAGTTAGAAGTTTGCAGCTACTGAACAATAATTTGGCAGTTATTGTTGCTGCCATGAGATATTTGAAAAGTAAAATTTTGAAAAACTGGTGAGTCAGCTCCAGTTTCCACTTATGATGATTATACCACTCCTCATTTTAAAACCATTTCATGGCATGCTTTACACACTAATTAGCTCCTTCCTAAAGTGTTGTTTCCAAATGAATCAAATATAACCGTTCCATAGATATAGACACCAAGGAACACAGCACATAAGTCTAAGATTTACAAACACAGGTACTAGAGCAGTGCCATTGTACAGACTTCTTTCCTCTCTCTCTTTTTTTTTTTTTTTTAACTGAAAGGAAAAGAAAAAGTCGAGTTCACTCATTTATCTGATAGTTTTTCTTGTGCAAATCAAAGTTACTTGTATTCTCAATCAGGGCTTTAATGCTTTAAATATTTTTCACAAGATAAATTCCTCTCTCTTCTGCACTAAGAATCTCTCCTCTTATGAAGGCAATAGATATGGGCTGTGTGTACCTCGAAGGGACGCAGATGCAGGCTTCTTTCATGGTGTGAAGTTATCTTCAGAGAGAGTAAAAACAAGAGATGTCATGGCTAGAGATTCTGCCTACTGGTGATGGGCTCATGGAGTAGCAGCAGGGTAACCTTGTAGCACCACATCTTCCCTGTGGTCTTGTTTGTCCCTGTAGCCAGGGAATTGTCTGGTTAAATACATTGTGATCATGTACAAGAGCTCCAAGAAGACATCAATATCTAGTCTCCTACACACAAGCAAGAAAGTGTAGCTTCCAACCCTGCAGAGTGAGACAGCTTTTCTGTCTGAGACTGTCTGCTCTTGGCAGGCTATGAGTTATTGTCTTACAAAGTCCATTTTAAATTCACATGTGCCTTTGGCACCGTTTTGCTATCTAAGACCCCTTTTCTGAAGAAGAGTCTGTTGAAAAAATTGAGGCAGACTAAGATTGTAAATTAACCTCCTTATAGCAAGGGAACTGTAAATTACTCCTTTGCCATGTGGTGGAGCTGGTAGACAGCAGTTCCCAAATTTCACTTTTTTCACTGTGGAGGTTGTTATTATGTTTGGAATCTTTCTTTTTTTTAAACAGTTTTCACAACTATGTTTAGTCTGGTAAACTACCTATAAAAATTATTCTTTGCTTTTTTATTTATACCATGAGCCCTCAACATTAAGGAAAACTTCAAAGCTGGATTTTTGGAGTGAGAACTGCCAAGTATGATGGCAACTTTCCACACCAAAGCTTAATGACAATTCATCTGTTATTCCCTGAAGAGTAATGTTTCTGAAGGGATCTGTAGATCTCATTTTTCAGTTTCTAAATGACAGAGAAACTTCTAGACTGCTCCTGAGGATGGTCATCTAGAGTAATGCACACAGATGGAGCTGGATACACATCCCAGAAATAAAATATAGTGCAGCGTTTGTGTCTCACCAAATTCTTCATTTCCAGCCCATGAAAAGGTTTCACAGATAATGACTGGACTAGGGTGTATAAATTCAATGTTGTGGTCTTACACCAGACAGTACCTCAGTGATATGCTGGTGTGAAAACAAGTTCTTGTGTTCTTCATTTCTGCTTGGCTTTGCAAAGCTCAGGCCCAGGTGCTCTGACCGTGACTTAGGATCCAAACTCCTCCTGAATATGCCCAGACTAAAGTCCTTGTAGGTTTCTGACTGCAACTTTTCATATAAGTCTTTTCAAATCTAGTCTTAAATGCATAAGAAATATGCCAGAGAGAAAAAGGTATTGTGATTAAAATAACACAGCATAATACAGAACTACTAATTATATTCCCTGCATTCCTAATAACCATCTGCATTGCCTAAAGCAAGTGGTACAAATTTGCTATGGCTTAGTGTACTCCACTGTAACACTGGTATATTTGTCTCTATTATAGCACTACATGTGTAAAAATTAATTTGAATTCCTCAGATAAAAAGTACTTTGAAAGTGTAAGTATATTGAAAGTATATGGTAGCATGATCATTATTACTTTAGGTCTTCACCTCATGTTATTTTCTAGACTATTTATTATTTTACACTTCTCTCACCTCTCAAGACACTAGTCAACTGTTTCATTCCTGAGAAACTGCATTTTAGGGCAGTTCAGAGGTGTTGGTGGCATATGGTCAAATTCCAGTATGACCAGTTTGCCAATTGAAACTCTCCTCATAGTTTTAAGAGGATTAAGTATTTCTCTCTTCTTCTAATGTGTTCAGAAAGGCTATCCACCATGAAATACCCTTTGCATTTCATTCCCATGTAGCTGTGCAGTAATGAACCAAGTTTATGTTTCTGACTGTTTTGACTACAAAGGAGTTTGAATTATTTGGGCAAATGCAAGACAAAATTAATAATACTGACACTGTGTATAAAATACCAGTCTTTGAAACCACATTTGTGAATAACTGTTTTATTTCAAATTTCTTAAGGGCTGGTCCTTGCACATTAAAAGAAGACTTATAACCTGTCCAATCTCATGTGTGCATTTTAAATTAGGGAATGAAAGAGAAAATCACCTATTTCTTTCCTTTCCTGCATTTTCATGGTTTGAAAATAGTCCTATTTGTTAAAAAGACATCATGCACAGTTTATGATGTAGATTGACTCAAACAATGAGAATCTGTTGGATGCTAGAATTGTTTGGGCTATTACTGAATGCTCTTTCAAAGCTTATTAAGAAAAGTACACTCAGCTATGTTAACTTGTAATGGGTCATTTAAATTTTTGTGTCTGGAGAAAAACAGGGTACTTAAATTTAAAAATCCCCAGACAAAACCATACCACAAAACCCAGCAATGCTCTATGTCTGCTTGTGGTCCGTTATAAGATAAATGATGACAGCAAAATTCAGATTTAAAACTGAAGTCTGAGTTTGAACTATCAAGGAGTTCATTTGGGTCTGGAAGTACTAGCTGATCTCATGTTTATATAAACTGCAATGACAAAGTATATCTGTGGATTAAAGAATCAGGGCCAGATTTTCAACTAGTGCAAATTGCGGTAGGTCCAGTGAACCCAACAGAAATAAATTGATTTATTCTTCTTATAACAAAGAAATTATTTACATTATTTTTTTTAGAGAAAAAAAATTAAACTCTTCACACATGCATTTGCATGGATTTAATTGTAACACAAATATTTAAGAAATGTGAATAGTAGCTTCAAGGTCACCTTTGAAAATCTGTTTATTGTGTATGAATCCATGTGTAAAATGAGGACATATTCTTACTGTATAAGAACACATTGCAGTAAGCTGCACATTTCTATATCCCTTTGATATATATTTAAACAGCTTTATCCCAACATGACCTTGAAAGGTTAATTTAAAACAAGACTTGATTTTTTTCCCTGATTTGCTTTAAAAAAGAGTTTATGTAGGACATGTTGTTCACTTGATGTTAAATTTCATCTTACAAGGGTGTTCTGGAATGTGTTGGAATAAATCTCAGCAGTCATATTCCCTGAATAATAGCTAAATGTTTGTGAGTGCAATAGGAGGTATAGCTCAAAATACTTCTCTCCTAGAAAAAGCAGTGTTATTTTAAGACTCAAATGCTTAGTGCTTTCCTGTTTTCTCTCAGCATTGTATCAGTAGGTACATTCTTTATAAGCAATTACATCTTGGTTTCTTTAATCTGCAGAAACCCCATCTGTGTATGCTTCTGACAGAAACCAGATTCTGCCTGGTGGAATCCACTGGAGCAATGTATCGTCAGCTCATTTGTGCATATTTTCCACCTCATTTACATATAAATTACATAAGGTATGGCATAGGGACTGCAACCTCCCCTCAATGAGGAGGTCATTCTGGGAAGGGGGGGTGCAGTGATAAAAACAGCCCCTGGCCTGTACTCTCCCTGGGGAGGCACAGGATGCCAATCAGCTCCCCAAAGTGGGCAAGGTCTGCAGACGCAGGTTTGGCACCAGCCTGGTGGGCAGCGTTTTTCCCTCAGATGTGTGTGCTGGCAGCTTGTGCAGGACATGGACAGAGGTGCAGCCTGGCTGGGACGGCAGCAGCCACCGCCCGCTGTTGTTCAGGCATGAATTCCTCAGCTGGTACGGTTGCCCTAAAGCTCTTTATATCTGTTTGATCCCCATCTCTCTTCTTAGCTTTAAAAGTACTTCCTTGAGTGGTGTAATCATGGGGCAATTTTCCTCTCATGCCAAGTTTAGATATTGTATATACTACTTACATGTTGACTTGGGTGACATTGTTTCCCAGTTCCCAGTGAGATAGGGATCAGACCACCTCTGTGCAGCTCAAAGACCAAAGTGTTGCACCAGACAGCACAGGATTTCTTCAGAACATTTTGGAAGTGGAAATTGAAGTCATTTGAGGATTAGCATTTTGTTAGATGGGGAGATGAACCCCAAAACACAACATCCTGAAATTGCTCAGCTGCTGTTCATTGCTGAAGGTTTGAAGGCAGAGATTGCAATCTGTTCCTGTTCTCCCTGCCTGCCACTCAGTTAGCAGAACAACAAGCAAGACAGGTCAGCACTGGCCCCCCTTTTCTCTGTCTGTGTAACCTGGTATTAACAAAAGAAAGCAAAAAGGTTTGAAATCCTACTTGAAGCGGATACTGGTTACTTAAGTCAGCATTATGTTCAGCAACAGCAGACACAGCTGTCTTGACCACACACAGACCATTTTAGCAATTGCCAAAGTGCAACACTCGTTATGCAGCCAAGTCTTAAATTATGGTAAGCAATGAAATAACCAAAGATGTTTTAAAAGAAAGCACATTAGTTCCATTAATATGAAATTTACCTTTCAGATAATTCTTGATTTGTAACAAATGTACATTTGCCAGTTTTGTGAGCAACAGGACTAGGGAAAGTAAAAATTACTTCATAAAAATAAGCTAGCCAGGATTTTATGTGAGTGGGAATTAATGACTATGTAATTAAACTTTCTAAGTGTGTGTAATTATTAAAATAGAAACAGACACACAGTCTTCTGCTTTCTTCTGCTTTTCATAGTTTTTGGGTTTTTTTGTAATAAGATTGACAATGAAATTGTGTAACAATCATAAAGCTGGGAGGGATAACAAATTTAGGCTTCAGTTCAGCAGAGAACTTGAGCACATGCATATAACTGAGCATGCACTTAAGCTCTTTACTAAGTTTGAATCCTAATAAAGGTACACAGACCTTTTCAGGAAATTTTGGCATTTTCAAATATTTTGAGCTGGGCAAGGAAAGAATGAACTTAGATTTACCCAAACTGCTTTAGCTGCACGGAGTTTTTCCAGGCAGACTTTGTGGGTGGGGAGCAAGGTTTTTTCTAGCTTCCTTCTACACAAACTGCTTGAATTTAAAACTGTAATAGCAATTTCTTGTTTGTCTTTAAAATTCAATCAGTCCTGGGGATAAAATGGAGAGTAAAATGTTCCACAACATCATATCACTACCAGAGAAATAAAAAACCCCGAGAATTACAATTCAATAATTTCATTTGAAATCTGTGTGCTGTTTGATCTTGTCCAAGCTCCTGGAAGCACACAAGACCCTAAGTGTTTCTCTAAATTACTTTCCTGCTTTTCCTCTCCATGCAACCCTTACAATTCTCTCCTTCAAGGTAAATCCAGAAGACACAGAATACCAAAGGATAGCATCCTATCTCTCTCTGCATAAGAGTTCCGCTTCACTTCCGCACCATAAACAGAAAGTCCATCCCCTGTTTCCACCTACATGCCAGTGCTAGTCTTATCTGCCAGTGTTAAGCACAAAGCCTGGTCTAACAGCCCACAGGGGAAGGCAAACTTTGCCAAGATGGGGGTGAGTTTGCCTTCTGTCTATGGCCACTGGATGGAATGAAAAAGCAGCAAAATAATAGCTCGTATTTTGTGGTGAGTAATTTTCTTCTTATTATTCTGGGCTACCCATAGGTAGCACTACTAAGACAGAAATTAAGTAGATGGCAGACATAGAAAGACTTCAGCTGCATCTCAACTGGTACCTTGACTTGGGATTATCTATGAAAAAAGGAGATTCTTTTGCTGTGGCATGAACTGATTGATGGATGAACCTCTTCTTTTTGCCCACAGGGATGTGCTGTACTTGCATCCTGCACAGTGGACGATACTTTACCAGCTTTGCTGAAGACTGACAAAATCATGGTTTGTACTGAAATGGACCCCAAAGATAATCTCGTTTTAATCCTTCTACCATGGACCTTCCACTTGATCAAGCTGCTCAAAGTCACATCCAGCCTGGTCTTTAACAGCTCTAGGAATGGGGGATCCACAACTTCTCTGGGCAACCTGTTCCAGTGCCTCACCACTCTCACAGTAAAGAATTTCCTCCTTATATCTAAACTGGCCCTTTTGCAGTTTAAAGCCATTCACCCTTGTCCTATCATTACATGCCCTTGTCCAAAGTCTCTCTCCAGCTCTCTTGTAGTCTGCTTTAGGTAGTACCAAGCTCCTATAAGGTTTTCCCAGAGCCTTCCCCTCTCTAGGCTGTACAATCCCAACTCTCTCAGCTTGCCTTCATAGGAGAGGTTTATTAAACCACTCTAGCCCTGCTCACCTTAAAAAAGAATAGTCACTTCTCACTGCCAACTCCCTCTTTCATTATCTTTAATAGTCTGTGTAATTAATTTCCATTATTGTTTCCTCCACACAAGTGATAAATTTCTTTTATAAATAAAATTTTCATTAATAAAAGGTAGTACTACAAAATGCATCAACAAAACTAAAATCCCATCAACACTGAAAACCAAATAAATATTGATAAACAAAAGTCCTTTAAATATTGGGTGTGACTATTGTAAAACTGCAAAAGAAAAAACATGCCATGATGATGTGTCTGTATGTGCAGAAAGTACAGCTAGTTTAAGAAAATGCTCACTGTTATGTATTGTGATAGTCACTACAGTAATAACTCTTTTTCCCCTTGTATACAAAAGAAATTGGTTATGAAAAGCTATGGAAATTTTTAGTAGGTGGGGCCTTGCTGACACTTTTGGTCTCAGGTTTTGTTTTTCCCAAGATATGCATATTTAATGCACCAAGTATGGCCAGTCCTGAGCAATCTGAGATGTGTTCAACTCTGCTGAGAGAGACGGAGGAGATGTGGTGAGGCTCTGGAAACAGCACATTCAAAAGACAAACACAGTCTTTTATTTTCCCATACGTTCCATCAGCAGGTGCTGTGTAATGTAGGACAATGAATCTCAGCAACAGGTTTCCAACTTGGAGATGTCTGGGAAAGGGTGTCCAGGCTTCAGTGCATGTGGCCTTTCAGTGTAGTTGCCTCAAGTGCCTTCCTACCTCAGCACTGCTGATCCAGAAGCAAATTATTTCAGAATATTATTTTACCACTGCAGTGGGAACTTGCAATATGGCTTTTCTATGTTAACTGGACCTGAATGCATAAAAAGGTTTAGGAGAAAACTTCTAAAGGCTCATGGTCTGTTCAGTTCTGCCATCCAAGCCTGTGTATTTGAGATCCTATGTGCTGGGTGTTATACTTGGAACTTTCATTTTTCCCTGAAGGTTGCAGCAGCATCTCTGCTGAGAGGCTGTCTGGGTTGCCTCCTGGGCACAGGCTGGTGGTTCTGGGACCCTGTGGTATGGCAGCCCCACATCACTGCACTTGTCCTGAGCTCAAGAACTCTACAGTACCTCCATTACACTTTCTTCCTAGCTCCAGATATGTGGTACTGAAGGTTTGTGGCTTGGTTTTTGAAGGATGTTTATCAGTTGAAGTACATCAAGAATAAGATTACGATTTCCTGTAAGCAATAACTCATGGTTTTATTTACTCTAAGAAATTTTCAACTGTAGACAAAATTGTATGTTTAGGTACATTTCCTTGCCTCTTGTCTGGCAGTGTTAGAGGCCCCTGCCTTGCCCAACATCCTTCATCTCTCCCCACCTTTTTCATGCTTCCTCCTTCTCCAGAACACGAGAGCCTGTTTCTCTGTCTCTTTTCTTCAATTTATTCCCTAAAGGATCCAATTAAAGACTTCGTCAAAAAATAAACAAATATGTTCTACTCTCATTTGTCAGGCAACCTTCTGTTTCACCTCAGCATACAACGAAATCCAGATGATCTGTTGAATACTACCTTCCCTGGTTTGGTTCAGACTTGAAAAGTAAGTTTGCCCTGAACTCCAGCCAGCTGTGAGTCCATTAGTGGTTTTCAGGTGAAGTGCTTAGAATCAAACAGAACTCACAATTTACATGTAGCTTTCCCTATAATTAAAGTTCTTCACTCTTCTTCTTAGGTGTCTGGAAAAGTATGAGGAAACTTTCCTCATTTTTTCCTGACTTAGAAGAGTTGATAGAATATGGAGTCCTCACAATTAGAAACATGGAGAATACTTCACTTTTGTTGGGTTGAAAGATACAGTGGGCCCCACTGTAGCACCAAAAAGGGAGAGGATGGTGGAGACACTAACACAGAGCAGAAGAATTGCTGTTGTCAGCAGAAAGAAGTGAAAGAAAACTGCTCAGGTTGCTGGGAAGAACAGATGGGAGTAAAAGCACTAGTGCTTAAGAAAGAAAAGAGCGTCCTCCATCATGGAAGATGGTGCAGAGCCCATGGGGATGTATTGCAGGGACTGAGGGGAGGCTTTGGTAGGAGTGGGAGCAGGTCAGGAGCAGCCCACAGGCATTAGAGCAGCAGGTCAGGATGATATGGCTGTGCCTCATCTGCCAGCCTCTGAAAGTAAAATTATTGCTTACTCACCCTTCAAATGATCCCTTACACCACGTTTTTTCAGCCTGCATGTGGGAATTGAGCCCTGCCATTTTAAATTAGAGTCTCTTATGTGAGCATCACAGTCCTGGTGTAAAGTTTTCAATGGCAGTACCTTGGCATACTGAGGCGACTCTTTGACACCTACATGCATAAAATCATTCCAAGGGACTGGTAATATGGAAGGATTTTCTTTTAGCATGAATCATATGCCCTACTGGTCTAAATAGACACAATCATATTCATTGCAGTAGGATTTGGTGTATTTATATGTGTGGGAAATTTCTTTTCATGTAGTGAGCCTTTAAACAAAAGAAGACAAGAAAAAAATTATAATTTTTTCTTTTTTATCCATCTGTTTCTAAACATAAACTAATTTAATCCTATGCTGTAGTATTTTAAAACTAAGAACAAAGAGCCAGTGAGAGTAAGCACAGCTATGTGCTAATTTATAACTGCTCAGAGTAAAAGGCAGCTCCAGCTGACAGTAGCTTCAAAAAAATTGTGCCTCCTGTAAATTAGGGTAAGAGAACTGATCACTGAAGGTAAACAGGTGATGAAATACTTCATTAGTACCTCATTTGTAATTTATGTCTGCTGAAGTAGTTGACAAAGAATCAAAACGTAAGTGGTAGATTTCTCAGAAGTGCAGCCTTTGAGGTCACTGAAGTGGATTAATTATAACCCAGTGTAAAGCACAGCCTGTCTCTGTGTCAATTACCAGTATTTGATAACTGAAATTATGTCAAGCTCTGTTCTTCTTCAAGATGCAGCCACACATTTTAAAATCATTATGGCTGTAAGCATGAGCTTCACATAGCTAATGAGTTCAGCTCATTTATTAAAGTTCATTTTGGCTTAGCAGATAGTAGTTGAAATTCAGAGGGGAGTGGGTGACGAGAGATCCAGTTCTGCAAAAATAAATGCCTTTCCTTATCCCCTCTCCCAAACCTGTGCAGAAGAAAAGCTGATTCACTTGCCAAAGAATCATTTAAGTATACTGTAGGAGAAAGAGTTGAGGGAGTCAACTGCTGTTAAATATGACCTGCTTCTAATGGCTATCAGACCTCCAATTGTTCAGTGAAAAGGCTTGGCTTAATGGACTACCTGCTGTTCATATTCATCACAGCAGAATGACTGATAATGTACCTCTTCTACATCTTGGGATTTTCTTTCTCCCCTTTCTGCCTTTTTGACATTCTTATCTGGAACCTCTTAAGCTTTGGGTAGGGTTCGATAGCATCTGTTCGTATGTTATCAAAACCTACCACAGGCTCTTTGGTGGGTAACTCTATCTCACCATGGCTGTGCAATCTGCTGCCAGTGCAGTGGACAGGCAGCAAGCACTCCCTGCATCCTGACCCTGGGCAGCATTGCCTGCATGGAGTAAGGAAATTCTGAAAGCAACGGCTTTGGTTTTGGTTTGGTTTTCTGATGAAAAGCAGCTAATGCACTGGGTTGGTGGCACTAAACTCATCACCAGGGAACCAGCTTTGGCACATGTTTCATATGTGCTTTTTGCTCAGTGTAGCTGCCATGCCATGGACCATGAGCAGTCATAGCTGGTACTGTGGATTCCTACCTCTGGGGAAATGATGCCAGATCGCGGCTATACTGTCAAATAGAATGGCTGCAACTTCAGCTGAGTTCAGACTTTGACCAGAGGCTTATGAACCGCATTTGGTCTAGTGAGTTACTCTTTCACCATTCCCTACTTTCACCTGAAATATCTCAGTTCTAACTGTCTCTTACTGAAGTCAGTAGCCACATCTGATCCTACTGTATAGATAATTCCTTATTCTTTTTGCAGTCTGGGGGGAGACAGTGCTTTCAGTGGAATATCACATTTATCATGGCTGTAACTTTATATGGAACCATATTCTGATATTCATCAGTAATCTTTTGAAAAGGTAACAAGTTAATACTTTGAGGTGTACAAAGTATAGTCAAAAGATTCTCTGCTAAAGAATAAATTTCTTTTTAAGATTAACAACATGTGGTGCTAATGTTTAAAATACAAATTTTATTTTGTCAGTGCAACTCATGATTCCTTATTACACATTGTGAAATCATTTTAAGATTCTTTGTGCATTTTTTTAAGCCAAAAGACTATCTGACAATCACCCAAGACCTTTGCTGAAGAGCCCAGAGTAAGTATACACCTGTGAGCTAAACCATAGACATCTAACCTGAAACTCATGAAAATAATTGAGAAAAAGATTTATTTGCATTTTTGATGTTGTAATACTCTATTTTCCAATGAAATAAAGCATTCCAACTTGCATCAGATTGCTGTTCACATCTTTAATACCAGGATAATATTGTTCTTAACTTAAGAGCACCTAAATAGATTAGATACGTAGAGAGAGAAACTGAGCAGAATATTCACCACAGGGTGGCTTTGTGGCCCTACTCAAAGCAGCAGAAATTATAGTGTCTACGTCAATGCATATGGGATTTCAAATCTCATATTTTAGCCTCCACTGTTTCATGGAAAATATTTTATCGGATAAACAGCCAGAATGTTGGAACAATCCCTCCCTAAATATTCTGCAGCAATAATGACACCGATTTCTCCATGGCATCAATCAAACTGGAACACTTAAAAATACTCATTTCAGTATAAGTGAAAATGTTCTACAGATTGAAAATGAGGGAAGAGAACTGGTATGAAGGGTATTATAAGCTATGTCTAGACTTACCTGCTAGGAAAAATGATGGCTCATCTCCAGTCCACACCTCCAGGTTTCTTAACTGTGAAAACCAGATTGTGGGAAGGTAGGAGGGAAGAAGAATAGACAGCTGGTGCATGCCTGTGTTTTGTCCCAGTAGGGAGCAGGGATGTGAGAATATGCAATTGGAAAGTGGAAAATTCTCCCCACATCCCTCATCTAGATACAACTAAGAGCCCACAGTGACCAAGGAAATGGCTTTTTCATAGGAATTCAAATGTTTCCATTTTTTCTACTCATTTGGTGAAATATAGTTTTGTAGACTGAGATTTTCCAAAAAGCTGAGCAGTAGATGGCTTTGTTTCCTTGTGCAACAACACCTTAATGGTACTGCAGTTGAGATAACCTAAATAACATTGCAGATTCAAAGCCAGGCTTTTATGAAAGTATAGGAACAGATTTGTAAACTTGTGTTCCCAGATGAGCCCCTACATGGCACCAGAGTAATGGGCACATTGCAAAATCCATTCCCACTCTCTCTCAGTACTAATTCCACCATTTGATCTGAGTTTAACAAAATGCCAGCGCTAGAACTTAGGAGGACTTGTTGGAAAAGCTTTCATGGTGAAACCTCAACTAGACACTGATCAAGAAATACAGACAGAACACATTGATTTTTTTAGGTTGCTGCTCATGCTTTCTGTCCCTTTTAGCAGATATTTATCCATGGCTGGTAGGAATTTCTACCTCCAGACAAGGTGTGTGGCTGCACCAGCCTGGAAAGAGGCAAGACAGCTGGCCCCATGGGATGGGACAGGCAGAAACAGATGGCCCTGACCGGCAGGGCTGGCGTGGGGACAGATGGCAACATGGGACAGCTCAGAAAGGGGGACATATGGCTACATGGGATTGGCAGGAGCGTAACTCCTTACGCTGGGCCCAATTACAGGCCTGGCAAGACTGAATTTGCGTGGGAGAAAGTAAAAGGGCTTTTACATCTTCCAGTCCCTCCTCAGACATGGGCAGGGACCCCATGGACTGTGGGATGTGGCCATGACTGTCTGCTATATGATCGGAACAGGGATGTCAGTCACTGCAGCGTGCTGAGTCTTTCTGAACGTTTTTCCTGCTGTGATTTCAACATCTAACAAGTTTTCACCATTATTACACACACTTACATATTATGATTTTCATCAGCACATGGTTCTTCAGAGGTAGAAAAAGATAAAAGGCAACACGTGTACCACTGAGACTTAATGGGCTGATTCAGCACGCTGTTACGTCCTTTGAGACGTGGAAGACAGATGAATTTGCCTGTTCATCATCTTAGAAAGCTGACGCATAAGTATCAAAAATACGTAACAGACAGAAAAACTGTAATATATCCATTCTATATTCTCCCCTCCCAATTTCCTTATTTTGGGGATGATAAAGAAACTAACCAAGAAATTTGTTTCAATTGCTAAGAAGCTTTTTAGAAATAAATACTTTTTCACCACTAACCACTAACTACCACATTATATATGTAGAGCATAATTAAGAAGAAGAAGAAGAAATTAGGATCTGGATAGCTTCCCATGTCATTTTGAACATGAAAAAGCATTACATGCTAAACATTATGGAATGTGCTTATATACATGAGCCCAATATTTTTCAGTATTCCTCCTGTATTTCTTTGTCTTAGTACAAGCTGTCTAACCTGAAATGACATAATTTGGGCATATTTTAAACAGATGCAGGGGAAATAATTTAGTTTGGTCACATTAAAGTGCAGAGGGAGTCCACGGGTCAAACATACAGCACAGCCTGTTTCCCCGATGAGAACAGGATGAGGTTTTTTATAGATAATATTAGGTTTATTAGTTGCATCCACTATATCATAGTGTACATTTTATAACTATTGCCACTGCATATTTTCCCTTTTTCACTATATTTCACCATGCCTTTCATTGCCTCTGTCCTTGAATACACAGAATTAACAGAGTAACATCTGTTAAAGAGGTATAGAAAATAATTAAGCAGCACCAGTTTTGATCTCTGGAATCTGACTATAACAGATTTAATGGTCATATCACTGAAACCAGTCTCCTGCTTATGGACATGAGTATGCAATCATAGATTACTATAGATGGAAACTCTCGTTAATGGGATTAATTTCCTCTTTTGGAAGGAGAGGAAAAAAGTGGTGATAAAGCAAAAAATGACATTTGAGGTTTGGAAGAGTTTTAATTTATTCTAAAAGAGATACCCTAATCTATGAAATACATGTACAGATAAGCAACTGGACTGCTCAAAAAATTCAGCAATGTTCAGAAGTGATCCTATCTTAGCTAGATAAAAACATCAATGTTAAGATGGAGGTTTGCACTCTAAAATCCCTAAGGCAGTTTTGCTGATGACTGCTACTCACTTTGACTTTTTGTGAAAGAGGATTTTCACAGTTACAACAAGGTAGTGAATTTTAGCTGTTCCAGAAACACAAAGGGGTTTATAATGTAGTTTTTGTAATACTTATGTATTTATATGATGACATCTTCAGAGGACTAAAAGTTAGTCTTACTGTACATGCTTTGCCACATTCATTGCTGGTTTCTTGGCAATAAAATTCCTGAAGAACCTCCTATATCTATGCATCAATAGCATGATTTTATCTGAAGCTGTATGCCCTAGTTTGGCAGCCAGGACCAGTTTATCACTGTGGGTGTGACCAAAGCTGTGTACTCTTCACCCTCTAAGTCATTTCTCATGAACTGTCAATAATGGATCATTTGCAGCAGCTGCCCAGGGCACACCCAAATCCTCAGGATGTAAACTGGGTGTGAAAGAAGCCTGTGAGATAAGAGCTGTGATAACTCCCCTCCAGGAAGTCATTAGCACCTCCACACCCAGCCTGAAGGGCCGTGTCTGCTAATGCGCCAGCAACAATTCCCAAAATACCCCATGACTCACAGAGTCAGATCACCCATTGTGGAACTCCCTGCCCTGGAGGAGGTACTGGGTGTTCCCACCTGAACCTGAGGGTGTATAAACTTGGGATTTGGGGACTTCTGGGACCACTTGTCAGATCCAGAGGAGGACCAGAAACTCGACAGCACTGTGATCACCACTCTCAACCAAACTGCAACCATCATCTGTACCAACAGGTTATTTTCCCTTCCTTTTACATTGAACTTGAGGGAACCATGGGGTGGGAGAGAGGGGGTGGGGGGTCTCAGCACACGGGCTAACGAACACCATTCTGTTTGCGCCCCAGGGTGCTGGGTTATACATCTGGGTTTTGTGAGTCAAACCCAATTGCTCTTTGTATCATTGCATGTACCATAGTATTTTTATTAATTTATGACTCTGATTTATAATCTCTTTTGTGTTGGGTTCACTTCTCCTGCCAGTTTACCTTTAAACCAGCACACTGTATATTACCTTTGAGATGATACAAGTCTGTTTAAGTAATTTATTCTTTTTCAGTATGGTATCCAGCTATGGAAAGTTCAGGGTCACAACTGATGCATATTGGGATAGTGGCACTCAAACAGATGGAGTTATGATTCATTGCTGCTGAAGATTTAAGTTTCACAATTATTTTCTCTAATAAAACTTCTTTATAAGTCATATTTCTTTAAAAGGGGCCATTGTTATTGCCTGTATTTCTTGAAGGTGTTAATTAAGATCACACCAAACTCAAAATACGATTTTTTCCCCCTTGTATACAGAAGTGTTTTCCTATAGGAAGGTTATCCTTGTATTCAATAGCTGTGAAATGTCTCTTAGTATCACTGTCCCACTTGTTACAAATGTATGTATTCTGCTCCATTCGAGTGACCTTTGGATGATACTAAGATGTTATAGAGTTTATAAGGTAGAAATCCCTCAATAGAAACATCCTGAATCATTTTCCTGGAGGAAGAAGGCTTCCCCACCTGCAGTTTTGATAGGATGTTTGTTGCCTCAGGAGAATGGCAGAGAAGATCCATAATTTATTTTGGTAGTTTGAGGCAACATTCTGTCCACTGCATTCAAAAGGTTCAAAATCCGCAAAATATAAGAACGAAAATAAATGTTTTCATAAGCAAAGTACCATGTTTAGTCATGATGCTTCCAATTTGTAACATCCCAGAAAGATGAATGATCTTGCTTATATTTGTTATTTTAGTTTTTCTAAGGGATGTATGATGAATGAGATTTTCCAAATGTATTCATGAATAATAATATCACTTTAATGATATTGTATATTAGCATACAGCAGATTATTATAAAGAATGCCAATAGGGACTGATAACCAGGTCCTCTAATTCAAATCATGTCTAGAAGAAATACTTCAGTGTGGCTTTGCACATTTCAGGACTACTAAGAAACCAATATCTCTCCTGAAAATGGTAGACTGCCTACAGCTATCATTCCGGCTATTTCTGAGTAATGGTAGTAGCTCTGGAATGACATCTGACTTGAAGCAGTCAGGTATTAAAATACCAGACAAGCACAGCTGCCCATACCTGACTGTACTACAGGAGCAGTGATCTGTGGCAATCTGCCATGGTATTATGTCCCTTTAAGTTGCAACCTCTCCGAAAGGCAAAAGTTCAACCAGTCTTGATATCCAGCTTTTACAGGGAATTCTATATTTCACAAGTCATGGTGAATACTGGAAACTGGAATGTAAGAAAAAATACACAAATTCTATTTAAAGCATCTGTGAAGTAAATATAAACATCCCCAAAAGCTAATGTCATGTGTTAATTACATTCAAAGTGTAGATTAGGCTAAGCCTGACTTTTAGAAAGGTAGTGGCAAAAATCCCATTGCTGTTTCATTCAGTCAGTTCTGTCTTCTCGGTCCTGATGTAACTACCAAGCCTCTTTCCAGGTCTGTGGGTTTTTTTAAGAATAATGGAAATAACTTAGATGAAATTAAATCCTCATTTTCTTGGGCATAATCCATGAGCCTCAGGAATAGCTGATGAAATATCCTTGCATTTTTTAACCAATTGAACTAATCCAGTCAACACCATAATTGCACACAGAATCCCTTAGGCCTAATTTGAGTGTAAGGAAAAGCTACTGTGCCATTGTTAAACTACCTGGGTTTAATTTTTTTACCAGCCAATAATTAAAAAACACAGGAAATGACATGGTGACTGATGGAACTATTTTGAAGTGCAAATTTATGAAGCAGCTGCATCAAATAAAGTGGTAATTTAATTATGCTTATGTCCTAAAGCTGAGGTGCAGTGAAGAACATTTCTGAGATACAAGCTAATTCAAATCTGGAATAGTAATCCCACATTTAGTAATTTCAGTGCTATAGCTCACTTAATTACAGCATATTAGCAAAATAATGAGATAATTAATCTTCAAATGCAGTTCTTGTCTACATGCATATTACAGAAGAATTTGACTTATCCTATCTTTGTATGTTTTTCCAAGAACAAGTTATGACTAATTTAACCTAGAGAAACCCTTCCTCACCGAAATACCTAAATCTTTTCTTTTCCAAACCTATCATGTTTCAGACAACTCTTTCTTTGTTTAAACAAGAAAATACTTTCATAATAGAATCTGTGAGAAGAATCTCACAGGGCATTAAATTACTTTTATTTGTCAATTAAATATTATTGCACCTATTGCTTTTGCTCTTATAAGTAGACCATATGTACTATTTTCATGCCATTTAATCTGTCCGTCTCCTTTATTTGTAGTACAGTTGTTTCTATCTGCATTTTGAAAACATGAGCTTTTACAAGAAGACAGCTGTTGGCACATTGCATGTTATGTATTTTATGCATTAAGCACAATACCAGAAAGTAATACCTTTTCAAAGATGTTAATTGTCATAACTTTAGCAGATTTCTCAGTGAATTATTAATTTTATATTTTATAAACATTAATAAAATACTTGTTTTACACTTTGAACTGTCTATTTTGTCCACAGAACACTTAGCATCACCTGAAATATATACATACATTTTGCTCTTTCTTATATGTATACTCAGGTACTAAAGGCAACAGTCGTATGACAGGTGTGCTTCATTTTCTTCACATCGCATCCCAGATTCTCTGCATTTGTGCATGACTTATCTAATGCAAAATGTGCATCTCTCATTTGGTACATCACTTCAGTTCTTTTTCTGTTTGCTTCAGTTCATGACTACAACAGACTATTTTGCATTTTCAGTATTTAATAGTTTTGGTTCCTTTTAGCACTGGATGTAACTGAAGCAGTTTTTCACATCCTGCCCTTATTTCCATAGGCCGTTTCTCGGGGTCTATAACCTATGAGTCTCAGGAATCGCTGATGAAATATCCTTACATTTTCAGGCAATTGTACTAATACAGTCAACAACATAATTGCACTTGGAATCCCTTGGGCCTAAATTGAATCTAAGGAAATTATGTTTTTTTCATGCTGGGCACATAGTCACAAATATCACATTTAAATGCATTATTTTTAGTGTCACAAAGTCTATTGCATTAAGTAACTGCATAAGACCAGATATTATCCCCCATGATAGGTGATAAAATATGTAACACTGGCAAAACAAAAGCAGAAGGAAAACATCTTCTGGGAAAAAGCAAGACTTTGTATCTGTTGTTCCATCTTCCACATTTTGTTGAGGAACTGATGAGATATACTGGTCCTAAAAACATGGTTACTCAAATGCTATAGATTTGAAACTATGCTCTTCCTCAAATAATAAGCAACAACATGTTGCTTTAAATCATTTTACCTGTATGAGGGTTGCATAGTGTTTGTCTCATGCCATTGCTGGCTTTGTAAAGTCAATTGGAGAACTGCTATCTCTAGGAAAAACTAGTTCCAACAACACAGATGTTTGTTTTCAAATTATACCTCAGTGAAAATCTTGGAGGATGATAAAACTCCCTGTATCCCTCTTAAAAATTCCCATCTAACAACATATAAAGACATGAATGAATATATACATATATTTTTTGGTTGGGGAGAAAATGGTAATATAAGAATGTTCTGTTGTGTTTTCACTGTATCCTGGTGGCCTCTGTCATAGCAGGCCAGAGTGAATCAAATGCTCTATAGCTGTCACTGTTTTTCTACTTCCCTCTTTGCTGAACAAGCTACAGAGGTTTAGGCTTGGGGTATGACTCAACATATAGAAGCTGTAGTTTTCTTGTACTGTGAAGGCATCAAGAGACCTCATTCTACTTCATGCTATGCTCTCATCCTATGCAGGAGGAAAGATCAAAACAGAACAAAAAGCAGTGGTCATCTAAAAACATAACTTTCCAGTTAATTGAAATATTTAGTTTTATTCTGGTTGAGGTTTTTGGCTTAGATTTTTTGGTTTGTTTGTTTTGGTTTTTGAGGGTTTTTTTGAGCTCAAATATAATTATTTCCTTAAGCTTCACACTTAAACTGGAGAGAATTGAATTCTTAAGCTTATATTTGACTGTGGCCATGTTTCATGATAGACAGAAGGATGTCTCCTATTTTTCTGACTTTTGATAGCAATTTTTGCTCTGAAGCACTAACTGAAAAATTTGAACCACAGTAACAGTCAGAGGTCCAGAGCCAGAGAAGTTGCCATTGAATCTTTAGACAGAGAAAGCATCAAATCTCAGGGACCACACCCAGAAAATGATTCCCTAAACAAAAATTTGTTACTTAACTACAGTGTGTAGTGATAGCTCAAGAGCAAAGAATCCAGTCCCACCACAATCGCCCTTTGTACCTTGTGCCAGCTGCTAGGGACAGGAAGAGGGACCACAAGACTGCCTCTGAAAGCCTGCTAGTCTTGCAGGAGGTTCAGCTACAAGACATGGTTACCTTCATGTGATAAGAAGCTTTCTCCATGAAGGCTTTTCATTGAAGGTAAAAATGGGAAACTGAAGCAGGAATTCCAATCTCCCACCATCTTAAAATCGTATCTCCCTCTCCCCCTAGCCTTGCCCACTCAGACCTATAGAGTTGATGGGGAAAGGCAGCCTTTTGATGACTCCTTCCCTTAGTTTATAATTTAGATATAACAATGTGGGTTGTGGGAAGAGCCATCTGAGATCTCATGTCACTGTGGTGGGTTGAGGCAGAGTATGAGCACATCTAATTTATCACTTGTCTAAAGCTTAGTGGTTTATCTTGGTAAAGTGAAAGCAGTTAAATTCAGTAGTGCAATATTTTAGCTCAAAGCATAAAAGTACTTAACAGAGGAAAACAATAATTTGTTTTTCTTTTACTTACATGCTATGGGGTTTTAAATTTTTTCTTTTTTTTTTTTTTTTTACCCAGAGGTTGTCAGCAGATGTGTCTGAGGAGGTTTGCCCATGGGATGGCATCAGACATTGGCTGAATGATTTGTACTGACCCTTCCTCCTTGCAACACCTTTTCCCACAAAGTCGGCAGACATTTGAATCTCCTTCATTCTTCCAGTAAAAGACCCACCATACAGTAGAAACATTTAATGTGTTTTTACTTCAAAGATGAGCTGATTAGATGGGTAATGTTTGGTGGTTAAGACCATAGTGCTTAGGCAGACCTCAAACTGTTTTAACTTAGTCATAATTTACAATCATGTGCTGCTTCTGTGCAGAAATTACTAGATTTGATAACACCACATACACTTCTAATACTGGAACTTCAGTTTCATTACAATCCCATTATTATGCAAAGTGATTTTGATACCAGGAAACAATGCCTTTTTTTCTTCAGTGAAGAGTATCATCTTCAGTATTAACTTTTCCCTAGAGATATTTAGTGCCATATTTTAAATATTTGTGGAGAGAGCCTGTCCATGACTGCAATGTTCAAACTTTTCATCTGGTTTCCATTTACAAAATGAGGAGGGTCTCTAATCTGGTTTACACCAACTGTCCAGGACTCTCACTCTTGGTCACTGAGGCAGCCAACTAGCAATATTAACAGAGAAAAATGTCTTATTGGAAAAGTGCTTACGAAACTGCAGCATTGTGTCCCTTAAATGCATCCTTCCTCTCCAGAAGGTATTTCTCAAAATACCATAATCCTTTTTATTTTGCAAGTCTTTATACTCTGGGATCATTTTCAATTCTTCTGTCTCACTGCAATACACATCCAGTCTTTTTTTCCTTACTTTATAGAGCTTTTTACCTGGATTTAGATGCTCTATTGAAGCTGCCAGCTCACAGGCAAAAGTCATGTCTTTAAGAAGAGAAATAAACTTCAGTTTTGTGACTAAAAATATGTTCAGTTATGCCATATGCTTGCTTTTATAGTTACAGTTGAAATTTATTTTGGAAAGACATTGGAACAGCTTTGCAATTGTTACCATAAAGTGGGAAAATATCCTTCAAGGATTCCTGTGTTTTCCCACAGATACATGAACACAACACAGCTGCTGAAATGATTCAGCCCCTCATGGTGTCCCCAGCAATCACGTGCTCTCCAGAATGACTGGGCTTCATCATAAGAAAGAAAAGATTTTGCACACAAAATCAAGGTGGTAGTGTGATGGCAAAGACATAGAATGTTTATCCTGAAGCAGTGCATTGCCTAGGCAAAATATGCAACCAGCTGAAGTTAATGACATCTCCTAGTGATTTCCAGGATTTCTGATGAAAGACAGTGTGCTTCAAACATTAGACCAGGTTTCAGAACTACTTCTGTGTCCCGTCTTCATGTGGCTCTTAGTCACACTACTATCAGCCCTCTGTACCTCCATTTCTCCCCTTGCAAACATTAGGCAATGATTCATTTCTCTTTTAAAAACCATCTAAGAATTGTTGCTGTTGCTTTTAGTAATTGTACTAAATGTACACAATAAAAAATATTAGGAAATAAAAGACACAGAAACCCTCCAGAAACTCCTTCCATAAATCATCCAGGAACACAAGGAGACACACACAACACAAACAAAGGCAAACAACAGACACAGAGGTATTTTAAGATGATAATTTGTCTGCCTCATGGTGTAGTTGGATTTTATCTTCTTAGAAGAAACTTTTATTCAGAAATTAAAACATTTTGGTCACATTTTGAGTAGGGATTGATTTTCATTCTGTACATTGATTTTTCAGGGAGGCTAGGAATGGAAATCTGATATCAATGAAATTGCAGTGAGCTATTCTTTTCTCTGGGGTGAGGCAGCAATTCAGCAATTTAGCAAAGTATTTAAGTATGTAGCTGATTCTAAGCATTTAAAAAATCCCAAATCAATTTCCTGCAGAACTCCTCCTGTACACAAAACTATAGAGGCCAAATATTACCAAATGGTGCCATCCAATTCTGTTTTCCCTTTTTGTTTTCTTTTTCTTTTTTGTTCCCATTTTTTTTTAACATTCAACAGCAGCTTTTTACTTCTATCCATGGAAAGTTAATTTTAAGTTGTCATGCTAGCAGAGATTTTCAGCAGGAGATCATGATCTGTCCTAAAGGTATTATACTTCATATGGAACTGGGCATTGTTTAAGAGTAACAAAAAAGATTCCTGAAAATTTCTTTCAAGCATGTCAGCACAAAGGGTGCTAAATTATATAGAAACTACTTTATCAGCAGCACCACATTACTTCCAGCACAAAACTTTCAGTGAATGTGACCAGGAAAAATCCTGTGTCTATTTTCTTTAACCAAGAAAAGACTTTGACAAGACTTGTGTGATCAGGAAAAAAAGGCTACTACTGCATTTTTTTTCATCCTTCAGCTTTTCTCAAAAGATTCAAGGACCTAATACCTCTAGTCTCTCTCTTTTTTGCCTCATGCTACACTGGTTGCTCTACCCTCCCTCCCCTATAATTTAAACATGTGACATGTGCTGGAATTGAGCAAGGATACACCATGATACATCTTACATTAAGTCCTCATGGGTCCAAGTGCCCCAGAGTGGATTTTTCAGCACAGACATTACTCTGCTAGTATAAGAGTCTGTATACCAAACTCTATTGCATGATTTAGAAATAGCTTAAGAGAGTTTACACATGAAATAACAAGTGCTGTAAGCACCAAAAATGCCTGGACAGCAGCTGCCTAATGGGCCTTAAACCCTGATCCACTCAATAACCTCAATATTCTCATTAAAGTTTTGTTTATGCAGCTCAT
This sequence comes from Poliocrania exsul, assembly GCA_035041345.1. Classification (NCBI taxonomy): domain Eukaryota; kingdom Metazoa; phylum Chordata; class Aves; order Passeriformes; family Thamnophilidae; genus Poliocrania; species Poliocrania exsul. The sequence goes on along the minus strand of JAWWLZ010000001.1, from coordinate 46,002,306 downwards.
GTAGAAGTTTGTTTACTTAAACAGAGAAGAAAATTCTCTTCTAAAAGGGAATTAGATTGTGAAAACCTACTGTGCATGAGATTGGAGAATATGATCTCTATGTTCTTGCCCTTAAATAGTCAAAGATGTTGAATATATGGACTGTTTCAAAACATATTTTCACATGCACTTCCTGTTGTGTGATATTGGTACCCTGAACAGCTTCACATATTAAAACCTGACAAAGTCCCGCAAAGGACAGGCAATGACAGAATGTCCCACATGGGCAAAAAAAATTGGAATACATCCATTAAAATGAAGATACAGTCCTGAGACAGGTTTTGGAGCTGAGATGAAAGCTCTGCTCCTAGGCAATGCAGAACAAAACAGCAGTACCATAGCCAAAGAAATATCTCATTACATGGCAAGTGCAGAAGGCTGCTCTCCTCTGTCTGGACCAAACCACAGAGAAGATCTGATGCATGCTAAGGCCATGGTAGAGTGTACATAGAAAAATAACATTTTGAAGGGCTTTGTTTATTACTATTTAAATGAGATTCTTCAGTATACAAAGATTTTCCTTGTTTTGATATTCAAGGTCTCCAAACATGTGGAGTACTGCAGTCTGAGAGTCAATAGAAAGGTGACAAATAATTTGTCAGGTAAATGAGCACATCAGTCTGTGAAGAAAGCTGATTGGAATTGGAAAGGTGCCTCTGTATTTGGTTTTCCTTTCAATGATACAATAAGGTTTGGGCTTGTGCTGAAGTTGGCTGCCTTGCCAAAGGCTATTTTTACAGGGATTTACTGTGGAAAGAAGCCAACTAGACATAAAAGAATATTTAAAAGTGAAAAAATGCTTTCAATGGATACGTGGAAAAGGCTCTCTTGAGAAAACAAAGCACATGCCTAATCATCTGAGCCATATTCTTCCCTCAGGTACCCAAGTGTAAAACCAGATTATTTCCACTGACTTTGAATGAATTACTCTGCTTTAAATGGGGGCAGAATCAGGTCTATTTTGTTCATTGGATCTATTTAAAAATATTAAGAACATGAGCTTTATTGCCAAACATGAGTCTGTGCTGGGCCACCACTTACGCTGGCTTCATTTATATAGGCAGAAAAAAACTATAAACTCTTTTTCTCTGTCCTGGTTTGTTTCTTTTTAATTAAAATATGAAAAACACAGGTATACAAGATCTAGTTGTGAGTATGTGGTGGCCACTTTCTGTACGTGGAAGTAATGGAATTATTTTCATTCTTTACATACAGTGTTATTGCTTCTATCTTCACTGTTAATCTTGTTAATTTTTGCTGTATTTGGAGCTGCATGTATTTAATATAAAGTTCACACTTGGAAAAGATTTTGATTTTCAGTGCATGGTGGGACACATTTGATGTGGATTGCTTGCATGTTTGTGTGAGTATGTACATACACACACAACACACATTAACAAGTAATAAAAGATACCTCTCTGGTTCATTTACACAGTGGAGATCAGATTATGAAAGGTTAAACCATTAAACAAATGCTAATGCACTCTGATGCCTGGACCTTGTCCAATAGTACCTGCAGCAGCTGTCAACCTAATTAAGCCAGATGTGTGTTAAGTGTAAACGGACCTCCCAAGAGGAACAATAACAGATTTTAGGTCCTTAGGGGGCTCAGGGCACCAATGCATATAGTGTTTCTGAAGGAAACATCACCCCTACCTTGTGAGTTTTCTGCTCATTAGTACCATCCTGATTGTACTCCTCTGGGACTGGGCTTGGGGGAGGAGAAATCTCTTTTCATTCTGGCTAAGGCCAGCAAGAATGCTCATTTTCAATTGATTCTGGCAGTCATGACATTTACTCAACACTCTAATCTCTATTTTTTTAACCTCCACTTTACTCTGTTTGTAACATATTTTAAAAATGACATTTATCCTATGCCTGATTTGCCAACACTTTAAGGATATGTGGAGACCATAAGCTGATAGAGAGGTTCTTAATAAGCCTTTTAGTATTAACAATCAAGAGAAATCTATAGAGCATGGAAATATTAGTTAATTATGAGCATGCAGTGTGCAATAATGTGTTATAATAAAAAAGAAAATCCTGTTACAGTGTGAAAATATTACAGGAAATTAACAAAAAAATACTTAGCAATATTTAAAACCTGCTGAAACTTGTACCTCAGTTGTTTCTTGTGTGCTGTGAACTGCAATATGTCCAGGAAAAAGAGGCTAGAAAAGTAGACCTGCAGATCTTCATACCCGATCAAGGAAAGGCAAGTCTCTGAGACTTCCATTACATACTGAACTTAACATCTACTTTCTCACTCGCTTCACAGCCAAGTTATGGCACTTATTTCCAAAGAACCAGAACAAACTGATAAAGCGACAGCACAGAATAAATTTGAGAGTGGTTTCCCTGGGGCAGATAATTTCTGATGAACAGGAAGTCCTTCATTGATTTCCTGGGAGGTCTGTCCATCCGCGCTGCCTTCGGACCTAGCTCTAACTTGTCCTAAAGTCACCCGTGATGAACTGATACAGATGCATGCTGCTATGTCCCCTTAAAAAAAAAGTTCACCTGGAAATGTGCAATCATGTAACAGTTTTGTTTTTTCAGGCACTCAGTCTTCACTATCTCTTAGGGTATTAAATTTAGTTAACAGTTGTACTAAAATGAATTATCATGTGCTGGCTATGACCCTAAGATTAGAATTATATTTTAATAGTGTATTCATAACAGATTACTTTTCTGAAAAGCTCTCCTGTAAGATCTTCTGTGACATCAAAACATGTTATAACTGGGCACACTGGTGTGCTGCAGGGATATGAATTGTTCAGACAGTCTTCCTATTCAGTGCTGCAAAAGACAAAAGGGCATAGCAAGTCTTTGAAGAGAGCAGGTTTCTCCTGTTCCATCATTACTGAATGGTGTAAATGCACTGTGTATTTGTGCCCTTAATATCACATTTCCTTGGCTTACTGATAATAGGGTGGTTAAATGAGTATGCTATTTTTCCTAATGCTGGAGGGTAATTTTTTATGGTCCATTGAATTTACACATTATTCATATTGTTCTCAATATTCCCAGTTCCAGTACAATGATACAGAATTTAGGACCCAAGCTCAGTCCATGTACTGCAGGTGTTGTTGGCCAGGGCCCAGAACAAACTGCAAAGTCAGGATCTTGCTTACACCTCTTCTGGATCAGGGCTCTTGCTGTCTCTGCAGCACAGGAAGGTCGAGAGGCTCCTGCCAGCAGCTTCCCTGATGGATCTTTTCTGGGAAAGGGAAAAGTGGTCCAGCTCCTTATGCTCTCCCCTCCCTCTTAGATACGAGCTGTGATAATAAGAGGTTGAGAACAGACTTTTGTCAAAAGCACTAAGTGTATTTTATAGGGCAATTCATCCTTTCTGTGTGCTGGATACATTTTGAGATTTTTCTGCTGTGCCAGGCCTAGCAGAGGACTTACATAATGCATAATACACTATATATGTATATCTCTCTCTCTCTCTCTGTATATGTGTGTTTATATATATATATATATATATATTTAATACACTGGAGAACACATCAATCTCTGAGGTACTGCCAGAATGGGCATTGATATGATTGGATCTGTGACACAAGGTGATTCTGCTGAACTGACATGTCTGTGCTGCAGAGCCCTACGCCACTTCAGTGTGCCAGTATCTAGTTTCCATGGGAATGTCTATTACAACAACTCCCTATCACCTTGTAAAATGGGGGCAACACATGTTTGGAGATTCATCTGAATACTACAGTGCAGATATCTAAACTGGGAGGATTCTTCTTAGGCATCCAACACCATAACTGTCATAATTGCAACACCTCACATCCTAATGTAGATGGTTAAAATAGATCAGAGGAGCGTCCCTTTAAAATTGCCTGCTTCTCCCCATTAGCTGCAGAGGTAGCCTGCTTTAACTGTTCAGACCTTCTTCTGCACGGTACTGTCAGTGTAAGGTTACATGAGAGGAGTTTCACTTACATTTTCTGGAATGAAATCATTTAGGTAGGTGTGAGCTAGATGGCAAAACTTTCAGCCTTGTCAGAAATAGGTCAGTTCCTGTAATGCCCAGAACAACAGCTCTAAGCAATTAAAGAACTGCAAGGGCAAATCCTTTGATACCTTCTGAGTCTAGTGAATACCAGGATGGGTAGTAGTAGAACACAACAGATTGAATTGCATATTTGAACCTAGTTTGCCAAATCTCTTTAGGCATTAAATCCTTTATTTAATGAGGATCCTAGTCCTTTAGAAACTGATGGTGAAATGCCTAATGAAGTTGCTCGTAATTGCAGTGTGCATGTAACAGAGTTTGGTCTCCTGAGCAGTGTATTTCCAGTTTTAATATGTCAAATAATTTTTTGCACAGTGACATGAAAAAAATTTACACAACACAATGATACAAGTTTTCTCACTCTGAAAAGATAAATAAAATGCAGACTGGGAAAAGGAATGACATTTATTTCAAGCACGTTTCGTCCAGAAGAAGTGTTATGCTTTCCAGTAACCTCCTTTCTCTCCTGTGAAAAGAAGACTAATATCAGTGGAAATGCTGAGTGTATTTGGAAGGCTTTGAAACCAACTAATCACCTTCAGAATTTTTCATAAAACCTGATTTCATTTGGGACAAAGTAGGAGCTGAAGTAATTTAAGGATGTCAGATTAAAAAAGTTTTCACAGGTAAACACACAATTCCATGGGCATCAGAATTAATGATTTCTGCTTTCCATTGGATTTATTTCTTGTGCTTATGAAGTGGCATACTGATTTAGGCTTTCCCTGCTTTTGGGGTTGGGGTTCCTTACCACAGGGATTTAGGAAGGAATCTGGGCTTGCAGGCTGGATGAGAGGTATGGTGCATTGCAATATTTTAACTGCTCTGGACAACTGAAACTGAGGGGTGAATCATGGAAATGGCATCTGCCTTGCTGCATAAAAGTGCAAGGAAACTCTATGAGATTATGGCCACTTGTAATTCTTTGCAAATGTGTGGTGTGTTTTAACTGAAATATTTTAATTCTCACCAATATATATTTTCTTAGGTTACTACTTCAAAGAGAAAAACATGGAAAGGGTGTAAAAACAAGCAAAGGACCTTCTGCAATCTTCTGGCTTAAGTGGCCTTAATATCAGGTAGGAAAAAATTAGTGTCCTTGAAGTTACAGGTTTGGAGATGGTTTAATCTTTCAACCAGAAGAAAGATAAACTTAGATCTGTTCAGTTTATTGTCTGGACTTTTTTCAGATAAGACCACAGTAACTTAAATACTGTCCATTTTATATGGATTTGATTTAACACACACATAATGCATTTTCTAAGAATGAACTTCAGAGACATACAGGTACCAAAGTAGAAGTGTTGGCACTGGACACATATTCTCCTTCCAATTCTGCCCTGCACTCTGTGAAACAGTTCTGGGCAGCAGCCTGCTGCTCCAAAACCCACTGCAGTTCTCTGTGCTAATTTGTATGGTGTTTGAAAATGAACAGGGATGAAAAGCATCACCATAAATGTCATTAAATGTCCTGCATTAGCTGCTCTGAAAAACCAGAACAGTTCATTTATTTACATGTTTTCCTCAGCAAGGACTTAATTTTCAGGATTATGTGTAAGAAATACTGCCATTTTAGTACACTGGTCAAGTGACAGAAGGAGTGAATGACCACATCCAAAGAACTTTGCTGACTCCTTTGGTAAAATGCTTTTAGATTTTACATTCCTATACACAAGATATTCTTTTTAAGCTCTTGGAAAAATAGTTCAACCTTCAAACTGTTGATTAATATTTATCTTTATCTACTGCTTCATATAATTCCCTAGCTGATCTTTTTTGTAAGGGTTTTATTTTTCAATGATTTATATATTTGGGGGAGAGGGAAATGAGCAAACTAGATTAAATTGACTCAGAAAGACAATGCCCAACCTCTTAAAACCTGATCTTTCCCACTTTGATTGAAATATACAAGGGAAAAATATGAAGACAAAAGAAGCTATTAACAACTTGGTTTACAGCTTCACTGACTTCATCGATTTGGTACCAGTCATATAATTGGATCACATGTGCAGGAAAAATATTTTTTTTCTAAGTGTCAAATGCAAGGATTAGGTTACAACTGCAGACCAGTTGTTGCTTTATGAAATGCAGCTGTTTTCTGTTATTTGATAGCTAAAGCCAATCACGGAATTAAATACTGAAGAATATTTTTTTGTAACTTTTTGCTTTTAATCTCATGTTGGCATTGCTGCTGCACTTATCTAAGCAAGACCCTTCCACATATACATTATTTCTATTGGTCATTTGATTCTCTTCCTCTAGGATCATCTTCTTCCTACCTCCCTTTTCTAAGGCTTTCCCATCCTTTTGCCTTCCCTCTCTGTTCCCACAGTCCCTTTAATCACCTCTATTTCTTGCCTGTCATCTCTTCTCTCTTCTTTCTTTCCTAGGTCATATTTTCTTCTCACTCAATTTCTGCCTTTATTTTTGTTCCAGTAGTCAATCACCCAGACCTGACAAGGTTGCAAACTCATCCTCTTACCTCTCCTTCCCTCTGCTGCCCCATCTCTTCTTTTGGCCACCATACCAAATTCATGCTGACCCCAGAATTGCTCATTGTTCCCCACATTCACCTTTTCTCTCCTGCTTTCTTCACAGCCAGTTTGACTTCTTTGGTGCCAGGATCTCTGAGCAAGATGTGTGGGGGCATCTAGCCCAGCACCATAAGAGTGGTAGGCATACAAGGATGCTTAGGTATAGCCCACCCTTGCAGCAGCCCCTGTGGGGATTTCACTGGTACTACTACCAAGCTCACAGAGTCAGCTATAGGGCAGCCTGGGCTGACCTAGAGGAAATGACATATGGAAGAAAGATATGTCTCTTTACAAAGTAATGACAATATTTTTCTATCTTCCAACATAAAAATATCTAATATTTCTGTTAGCACTATCTTGATAATGAATAGCTGATACTATTCTTGTTTTGCAAGGCACCATTTTGTTAAACCTCCATGGTTTTATATGTATAGGCACACATACATCTAGTACAAAATTTTCTATTAAGATATCACCAGCTAAAAATTTTTAGAGTTGCCACTGCTCTCAGGAAAACTTGTGAAAGTTTCAATCACCTTCATTATAACTGGCACTGATGTTACAAAATCTATAGGACCCTATATAAAAGGACTTTTAAAAATCTGAATGCAAAAATAAACACACAGATACCTCAGAAAATGGTAATGGATTCACTTCTGTCCTTGATCGCTTGAGTCACATTTCCCACTGAGCTGCCTTCATGGGATCAAGGGCAGAGCTGATCTCAGTGAGTTTATATTAGAATAGCACTTAGATAAATAAATCAAACTTGGAAGCTGTAGGTAATCAAAACTGAACACAGCACTACAGGAAAATGGAGACTCAGATGTTGTTTAACGCTGAAGACAGGCATGGCCTACTTGCCTGGTATGTAATCTAATATCCTCTTCTAAAGCTGGACAATAACAATATGTTTATTTAACCTTTTCACCAAGGCCTCAGCTTCCTCATTGAGAGCGATGTCCTGACACTGGCCTACTGAAAGAATTTCGAGGAATTGGAGTGATCATCCTTAAAGTCACTGCAAAAAATGGTATGCACTTTCATCATTGTTCACATAAGGCACTGAACTTATATTTGGTCACAATTCAAGTTTACCTTATTTTGAAGGCTATCAGTCCCTTTTACAGAGCCTTATCATTATTTCAGACATATTCTGTGCCCTTTCACTTCTACTGAAGAAAATGTGTTGGTTCAAAGGAAAGAATTAAAAATAATTTATTTTCCTTTTACCTTTTCCTTTTAATTTATGGGGACCATTGCACCTGTGAAACTTGCCACTGTCTCAGTAATGCTGTAATCAATGCACTCTGCAATAAGCACAATTTTCTCTCTGTTTAGCTGGATTCAACCTGAAATGTCTACATCTGAGGGGAAAATACAGATGGGACAATTACTCAAGTTGCACAGTGGACAAATCCCTTTGTAATTACAGTACACACTTGTATTTCCCGCTATGAACAAGGGAATGAAAAAATAATTACAGTAATTTACCAAATAGGTTTACAAGGCTTTTGGAAATAAGTTCTAAGAAAATGAGGCTTGTGTTTGAAGACAAATTCCTTAGCTCTCACTCTGTCAACATATAGTAACAAGCTAGTATCTTATTAAAGAACTAAGAGGGAAAGAAAATGACATCCCCCTCCAGAAACTTTTCCTTACAAAATACATATTGTTCCTTTATACTGTAATTCAGAGTGCTTATTTCAGACAGTACTTCTAATAGGGTAGTCTGAGACTGTAATCAGTTAGGATTTCTGAGAAGCTTTCTGCAAAACCAAAATTGGTCGGAATATTTTTGAGGGCAAGCTCAGAAAGCAAAATGCTTTTTTATTAATAGATGCTTTCAATACATAAGATGACTGTTGTTGGTTTGTTTTATTCCTGAGCACAGTGTCCTAACTTAAAAATCTTGTATCTGTGCACTAGGGCAGTGCAATCACAGCCCAGTCTGCTCTTTGATGTCTGTACTGGTGCTGTGCAGGGAATTGCACCTCAGCATTGTGCTCAAAGATGGGCATTGCAGACAACACACAGAAAACACACTGGAACAGGAGTTCATTTTTGGATCTTTCCTTTTCTTCCACTTGACTTTTCAATGACTAACAAACTTAGAAGTATTGCTACTGGAAAATATGTATCATAACTTTGTCTTTGAGATAGTATGGCTCAGAGACATATTACTAGCCCTTTAGCCAAGTAGAAACTAATACACAAACTTGTAATTATACCTTGAAAGGATTTTACACAAAGTGATCATGGTAGAATGTTGCCACTGGACATTATATACAGCATGATATCTACTATGGTTATTCTTGTTGATGCAACACAGACTTTAATGCAATAAGAAATCCGTTGCCCTTTTCATTCCAACATTCTGAATGGAAACAAAAGAAGCACTTCTCATATCACTGTTAATAAGTATACACAAAAACATTCACTGAACATTTTGAAAATAAAGGGCTTATGCTGCATCTGTGTTTGTTGTTCCAAGCTGACATTTGATCCAAAGGAACAGCAATGTCACTGCAGAATCTGATAAAATTTGCAATATAAAAAAAAAAAAAAGAAAAAATATGTTTGAATATTGAATCCCAGTTCACTTATTCTTTCACTGACATCAAAACTGTTTACTTCACAATATCTAGAGCAGAGCATAGAATGCCAGTGTAAGTTAAGGCAATTGTCCCAGAAGAAGATAAGGAACCAAACAGTGCTAAACTAAGGGACACGCAAATAGACCAAGGTACATCATACCTGCTGGAAAAATCAGACCTGAAGCACAGGGTGAGGGGAGGGAGAGAGGCAAGTCTCCCAGGTCTCACTTCCCAGGCCTCACTTCCCAGGCATCTGGGATGAAGCCTAGGCATCCTCCATTGAACAGCCATCATTCCAGGGAGAAAGTGGTTCATCAACACTGCTCAGAAAGCCCATTCAAGGAAGGCCTGACTGGGGCCAACCTATGCAATCTTCTATGTCATGGTTTCATTTTGGCAAGTCTGTGTACCTCCTACCCTTAGTCAAGCTAGTCAGCATTACAGGGCCTGTAGAGGACACCAAGGGGTATCATACTCTTCTGTCTCATGATATCTAAGAAGCTCTAATTGGGATATGCATGTAACTTTATTAGAAAGAAACTTCTGGAGAAGATAGTCACTTTTTTAAACACCATCCAGGTGATGGTGGGAAAACTACGTGTTCAAAAGCAAAGAACTAGCCTCTCTGTCACACCCATGCAGAGCTGATGCTGGTGGGTTAATTAGAGAAATGTCTTCACCAGTGTCAACTATGACTGCTAATTTTATTTATTTTGACCCACCTCTCAGGTTGATCTGGCCTGGTATGGTTTTGGCCTCACTTGCCTAACCAGTAAGGGTGTTGTTGGGTATCCATGCACATTATACTGCTTATGTAGAGTTTTTCATTTGAGGGGTTCTAGAGTACGCACCAGATGTAAGACCAAACATGAAACTCCTCTTCCTACCTTAAAGCACTGCTTCGCCTCAGTGTGGTCTTGATCCTGGGAGTTGTTTAGAACTGAATGCAAAACATGTCCAGTGGCATCAGAAAGACCTGTATTATTCATGTCTCCTACTATGTTAAAAGAAAAGGAAGCACCAAAAACTAACCTTTCAAGAACATTGATACTTGCTATCAAAATTTTACATGACAAGAAAGAGTTCATTTAGGTTAGTTTTGCATCAGCAGCTGAGCATTCATTGAGCTTCTGAGTTTGGTAAGAGACAAGTTTCTTACTGGCTTCTCAGGATGTAAAACATGAAATGCCTCACTGAGTATCAAAGCTATCTGATGGAGAGTGTGGACCGCACCACAGCAGGACACAGCTCACTGCAAGCTTCCAAAGGAATTACTGTGGTGCTGAAGCTGCCAGAGTAGGTGTCTGGGAGAAAAAAAAAGTTAAGAAAATCTTGGTAAATCTCACACTAACTGAAAAGCTGTTCGTTTATGGATTAAATTTCTGTGCCGTCTCATGTATGTTACCAAACATGGGTAAATGTTTACTGTTACCTTTGATTTCTACTACTTGCCCCTCCTTCCCTTCTTATGCCATCTCATTTTCTAACTCAGGGACTCAAGAAACACTCAAGAAGTGCATGTGATCTGCATAATAGCAGGCTTGGCTGTCTTAAATTCAGCTTACCTGAATTATGCTGGAAAAATTCTATACCTAAAGATGTCCTGATTGGCAACTCAGTTAAAAATGGTGCAAGAGAGGTAGCATTCCTGTCTCATCTGTTTTACCCTGCACTGTCTCTGCCCCTTCCCAGTTTCACCTACATGGACAACAGCCATTGCACAAGGGGAGTGCAGATGGGTAAGCAGACTGCAGAAGAAGGCAGAGTAATCAGACAGGCAGTGGAAAGATTTACGGTTTCTCAAAATGCTCCTCAAACACATCAAATATTTGCACATTTTACGAACACAGCTGTGAAGCTGAAATTCAGTCAGGCCCTGAAATATTTTATCTTAACCAAAACCACTGCCTAATAGGCTGAATAGCAGAGATAGGAAAGGGGTGAATGATTTAACTGGAATGAATTATGCTGCTGTCTTTCCAAATTCTCCACTGAAGTAAAACAGAAACCTGCTTTTCTTCATTTTACTCATGGTCATGATTAATAACAACAACAATAACAATAATGTTATTCTTCAAAGTTCCTTCATATCTGGTGAACAATTTGCCATATTTTAAGTTAGAATGACATTTGAAAATATTACAAAAATAAAGGACAAGTATGCAAAATTGTAAAGGACTCAGTGGTTGCTGACAAAAGCCATTTGCAATAGAAAGTTTAGTTTCTGTATCAAACAAGTCAATATCATAATTGCTGGGGGATCAGAAAAGAATATTCTGTATATTTGGCACTAAGAAGGGTTAATGCAGAAGTGGAACTTTTGCCATTCACAGCCAAACCTTTTCATGCCAAGAAGGAGCAATGCTATGTTGCACAGCTTTTAAAAGCTAAAAAGCCTAGAGAGTCTGATTCAAATGCAGTCAGCTGACTGCTTAGGATTTGGGTAGAAATTCTAGAGTCCTTCCATCTTCACAACTCTCTTGTCAGGTATGTGTGACATATCTGATATGCTTCACAATAGCAGCTCTATAATTCTTTATTATTCTCATTACTCTGTTTGCAATGTATTGGCCACAGAGAGTCCTGTGTGTCAGCTCCTGCTCAAAAGACAAATTAGCAAAATAGGCAAACAGAGGGATGGGGTGTCTTGCCAGCTGCATGCAAGGTGGCAAGAGCAGAGCCAGGCCACTTCTCCTCCCCTCCAGAACCATGCTCCATGCTGGGTGTCCTGTAATAACAACACAAACAGAAAAGTTTCTTATGTACTTTCAGTGTGTTTATTTGCAACAAAGTCTAAAAATCAAGCAGTTGTTCCTTTAAAACAAAATCTCTGAAATAAAAGGTTCCAGCTGTTTCAAGTCTTCAAGCTCTGCTTCTGTTAAATTTGAGCTCAACCAGTGATTTCTGCTCTTGCTTTTCTGTCCCCTTTCATCCATCCTATACCTTTAGGCTGCATACTTTTCCCAGTCTCAGAGAAAACCCAAATAATTACCTCTCAGCCTTTGGAGCTGAGGATTTCCTCATCTTGTGAAAGTCAGTTCAAAACATGAGTTCTTGGACTTTGTTTCTGTGAGACATATTCGCAATTCCCCACCATTTACTCCTCTGCCTTTTTTTAAATCATGTGAACAAACCAGGTGCATTAAGGGAAAATGGGCATATCTTCATCTTTGAACTTACAAGTAATGCTGTTTTCATATGAAATGAAGTAAAGCTTCAAGATTTTGAAGGAACTACGTCTTCAAAAGAAATGGAGAAAATTTGGGGGGAAAAAAAAGAAGCTTGCCATTAGTGTGAGTGAGTATATGTTTGGTTGCACTGAGACACCAGCAACCCACACCCAATGAGTAGAGATCTTGGAGGTGTCACATTTTATGTGATGAACAGTGATCAAGCTCCAGGATTAGGCCATGACCTGAGATTTGGGAGATGGAGGCGCCATTCCCAGAGATACCACTCAGCTGTGCCACTGAGAAAACCAGCAAATCTTTCTGGGTTTCTGTTGCCTTCCCAGCTTTCATCGGTGCTTCAGAGAGTCTGCAAGATATTCAGGTAGTTTCATCAACCTGTGCCAGTTTGGGGCACAAAGCAGTGTTTTACTACCAAACCAAATTATCCAATTGATAAGGCAATTTTTAAGGTATTAAAGACAAATACTTCAGAGCTGGGAGGTGCTAACAATGGTGTTCTGTACTAATTAGTGCCTCTGTCTACACATTATGGCACAGTCTTTAATTAAATAATGCATTTGGGTGTTACTTTGTGGAGCCACTGCCTGTGCGTGGGATACACCTCTACTACTCTTCCCTCCTGTTGTCAGGGAGCTTGGTGATAAGAGACCTAGAGCAGGCTCCTCACTCCAGGGTCCTTCCCATACAACGGTAGCCTAAGCGACAGCATACCATCACTGCCTGGACTTCAAATAAAAGAGAGCCTGATAGAATTGCTTGGCTGGGAACCAGCCTCAATGCCTTCTTGTCTGTGTTGCTTCTCATCTTTTTAATTAGGGGAGGAAAACTCCTAAACTGTTTCTCAGCATGGTTTTCCAGAGGTGTTTTTTGGTGCCACATACTCAATCTTTGCTTCCATATCCTGATTTCTGCCTCTTGACCTTTTATCTGCCTCATGGATCTGTGTGAAATCACAGATGTCTTAATTAGTTTTTCTTGGCCAGGCCCCTGCATCTCTAATTTTAACCAGTACCTAACCTTAGCTGGTCATTTCTTCTAAAAATTGTCAAAGATGCCCTGTGGATGCCCCATGCCAGTTCCCCCTTCCCTAGCTTAGTCAGATGCAGTAATCCTAGGAAAAGAAGCCGTCTCAAAGTAGACTTGACTGTGATGGAAGATTGTGGACTTTCTTGGGAACTGGGTGTGCATTTCCCGGGAATTCATAGCAACCACAAGAAGTTTAAGTGTACTCAGACTCTAGAGACTTTGCTGAGTGTCTTACTACCAAGACCTGTGTCTGTGCTAAGCATATGCAAAGATAACAATGACTTATGGCCCAGGAAAACAAGAGTGGATTGCACTGCAGCTCAGACATCACTTTGCCAAAAGTTAAGTATTTTCTTCTAAGGACAGTCTTGGAAAAAATCTCAAATAACCAAATGAAAAAAAAACCCAAACAACAAAAAGAAAATACCCCAGAATCACTTAGTGCTAAAAATGTATGTCTTTTTTTAGCCTTATTTTCAGAAAGGGTCTAGTAAAATTCAAACCCTGCCCCAGTTTTCAGCTTGATGCAGATACCCAGCACAAACAGATATCAACAGCAAAGTTTTAAGTTACTGAAGCTTGTATTGCACAATAACATAGAAGAGTCAGAAAAGCCTGTTGTCTTGCATCTGTTATTTGGTTCAATGTGTCTAACATCTGGAACATTATATTGCCATTCTGATTTTTTCTTAAATTTTTGTAAAATTGGATTTCTTGTGTGTTTTTTTGTGTAAGATCTCCGAGGGAACATTCACAGTCTTGGCAGCTTGTGCTATCTCAGCTTAAATAATGCCCGTATTTCGTGAGACAAAATGTACATTGATCATGCCATGGATTCCTGTTTCACCAGATGCATTGTTTCAGGCCTTTGTGATTTCATACTGGATTTCATCTCTTCTGAAAAGAAAAGAGAGACATGCAAGAGAGGTTCAGGAACATTTTTCCCATGAATATGTTTGTCTAAAACATGATTAAAAGGGCCTGCTACAGACAAAATACAGTATTTTTCATTTGAAAATTAATACATGGTTACAGCTAGGTCAAAAATTATTTTTTACATGCCCAATTTATTACATATTTCTAAGGATTTTATTTTTGTGCTCATTACAATAGCAGAGCAAAGTGATTCTGGCTTAATTGCGTTCATGAAGAGATTTGGAATAAGAGCCTTTGAAGGTTTCCTAATGATCCTGAACTGTTTCCAGACTAAAGGCTGTGGAGATCAAAGATGAATGAAGATGTTGGGGTGAGCAGAAAGCAACTGTAATGTTTCCTTTTAGCATTCAGAAAAGTCAGATATTTGGACTGCTGTTGCAGAAAGGAGGGAGGAAAATTATGTCTTTCAATTCACCCAGAACCAATGGAAATCTGTCTTGTGACTCTTCTCATATAGAAAATAACCAGTCTGTCAACAAAGCCCTACTTAATGAAATCCTCATTTTGTGCTCCATATTGGCTTTTATATAAAAGTGTTGACTGACAAGCTTATTTTGTGGTAGTTTAAGGGTTTCTTGGAAGGAAATGACTTGCCTGAATCACTTCTAAAAATTAACAAAATACAAACCAAGAACATTCAGTGGCAAGACTGGATTAACAGTGTTGCTTTGGATTGCACAGCTATAGCCATTGCACTGAACCTTCCCGAACTCGCAGCAGCAGCAGCACACACAGCAAAGCAAGCAAGGCAGTAGGAGCAGAAATCTATAAATGTTACGTGATAAAAAAATGCTCTCTCTCCCCCTTCCATTTTCTTTCCTTTCTTTTCTTCACACGTACTTTCCTCACACGTACTTTGGCATTTATCTACCATGACAAGTCTCATTTCTCCTTTTAAAAGAATGCATAAATGAGCTATGAATATTTGATCCTTTTTTAAACAAATATTTTGGCTTGACAAGCCACAGCAGATAAGACTACCCAAGATGGTAGCCAGCTGCTCAGAGGAGGGAGCATAGGTAGAGCAGGGGCCAGTTTTAGAGGCATCACCTTCCTCAGGCACTGCAACAAAGGCTGCTGTGTGGGGCAGGACATCAGCCTTTCCTACGGCAAACCTTTTTGTCCTGCACAGACTGCATCAAAGCTGTTGGTGATTCTGCAGATTGGTGCTGGAGGACAAATTCTGCCACAAATTATGTGCTCCACTTCGGCATACACATGAGTGGCCTCACTGACTTCCATGGAAATAGTAATGGTTTATAGTCAAGCATCTTTGTATGTCCTTCCAGGACCATGGTTTAGACAGCACATGATTCTCTCTGTTCGGGTTTTTAGGAGGTTATTCTCTGTGTTAAGGGGCACTTTAACTGACTGGAGTCAATTCAGTTTAGCTGCTTTATAGAGAACTTACTAACCTCATACCAGAGTGAAATTTTTTAAATGAAATTTATAAAGGGCTTTTTGGGTACACATGTATGGGTTTGTTCACACCATATTTCAAGATTTATTGCAAGGATACTGTAATTGGCAGAAATTATTCCCAGGTATCCTACAATGCTGATACTTTGAGCCAATGACAAATGCAGAGATTTTAAAAAAATACCACATATATCTGTTTTGCATCAAAACAGTGAGCACCTAAGTGTTGTACTTGCTGGTATGTTAACTTTAACTTAAAGTCACAGAATCACAGAATATTCTGAGTTGAAAGGGACCTACAAGGATCATCGAGTCTAACTCCTAGGTGAAGGCCCCATTTTTGGATTAACTCCCAGTCTTGGTTTTGTTAGCATTATACTTAACCAACAGAGCTAATCTCAGGGTCCTTTTATGCTTGTTAAATCCTGATTTAGGTAAATTTTTACTGGGATAATAGGTGGGGTTTGGGAAATTTTTTAGTTTGTCATTGAATTTCAGTTTAAAATAGTCTATTTTGGAGAAAACATCTGGGTGAAAAAAAAAGAAAATAAAACTCTTTTTACTTGCTATTTTATATTTTCTACAATTGTCACTGTGCAACATTTAAAAGGAGCAGGACTTGTTTTCTTTGAGTTTCTACATCATTCACCTTTGTCAAAAGATACGGATCAGCTTTATTTTTCTTGATGAGAAAAAAAAAACAAAAGCAAACACCTTAAAATATTACATTAGATTAGATTACATTTTCAAAAGCTCAGGACAGAAGTTTTTGCTTTGTTGTAAATTTACATCATGGAGAGATAATAATGCAAGATTCACTGAAGTCAATATAGGGTGCCCTTGACTTCAGAAGTCTTTTCATTTGTCTCAGGAGGAAAAAAAGTTATTGACTGTGGAAATCTTTTAACTGAAGTAACTCTTTCCTGTGTGCATCTTTTTTTTTAATATATATAATTATAGCAACTTTTTGAACATTATGCAAGGCTGCAAGTTACTGATAAGTGCAGGAACAGCAAATCATTTCAAACCACATTAAAAAAATCTTGTCTTGGATGTTTCTTGATTACCATACAAGACATCGGCAAAAGATTAATATCAATCTAGTTTCCAAATATTGTGACCCCCTTGTGCTTTTCAACCTCTAAGATGCCCATTAGCAGAATGGTCCTGATGGATGCAGGTGGTAGGCAGTGCCCTATCTGGATGTCACCTCACTACTGCTGTGACATACAGACACAATCCTGCATTAGCTGAGGGACAGTGTGGGCAGTAATGCCGAAGGCTCATGGTCCCTAATGCTGCTAATTCATCATAACAATGTTAGGAACCTTACATGGTGTTTTTACTTTAGATACATATCCTCAGCAATTAGATGCTAGACAAAGCATACTGAAAGGGCAAAGTCCTCTGAAATATTGCAAGATTCAGTGGACTTCATGTATAGAGAACATCAGGACCAGGTATTAACAATTCTCCAGTGTGAAAAAAAAATACAGCCCATAAACAGTACAAATGTCACAGAAATATGCTTTCCCTCTCTGCATTGTTTGGGAAGCATTTGTGGAAAGGTGGTGGTAGGATTGGTGGGAGAATGTGCTCTTTTAAATATATAGTATACATTGTTTTGTATTAATCTTCCAGATGAAAGTGCTCATGGTAATGTGCCCTTGTGACATTCTGTTTGAAAATATTACTCTTTCTTCAGAGAAGAGAAAGGGAGACACTGTAGCTTTAAATTGTATGAGCATGGGAAAATCAGACGTGGTAATAAAAGTGGATGTTTGAGTGTGTCAGATAAAATTTATTAGATAGGGGTCTCCAGCTCAGTGCATTCCTGTGCAAAATTCTTGGTAAGCTGCCAGAAAGTGAACTCTGAGCATTAGCACAGTAGAAAATATTTATATTGGTGTAAGACTGCTGGCTGTGATATGTTTCTACTCTTTTAAAATAGAGACTTCAATAGAGGTCAAACTGTAGGAAACTACATAATTTAATGAAGCAATTGTAGGCTTCCAGACAATCAGTAATACCATTGTGGAAAAAATGAATTATTAACATGTGAAAATAATTTGTAAGCTGCAACAACACATACAGTAGAAATGAGGGTTATGTTTCTAAAAATGTTCAGTCAATCTAATTCCTTTCCCAGTAAAGTCAGCGCAACAGATTTCTTTTGCTTTGCACTTTTTTCTTTTTTTTTTCTTTTTTTTTTTTTTAGCATTATCTTCAATATGAATGACTGTCAGAAGACATTTTCAGCACAACTCAGCAGCGGCTTCACTTAGGTACTACTTCCAGTTCAAATTTCATTAAAATTGAGCCCACGAGAAGGAATGTTAAATAATTTCCAAATATGTTCCATTACTATTACATCATTAAGATACAGACTTTATATCAGTGACAAGTTCTATTTCATATGAGAAGGGCTGCCTTAAGATAATTTTCTTTTTTCATCTGAACTTTGGCCCAAATTCTCTGATAGTACCTTTTGAAGATATTTCTAAAACCTCCATCTGAAGGAGGCACATTTTCCTTCACACACAACTTTGGCACAAAGAACTGCCTTGAGAAATATTTCCCTGAAGTAGTTCCTCTGTCCTTCCTATGATTTGCTTGTGCATGTAGCAATTGTGGATATTTCCCTTGATATCTAAGGGGAAAAAACACCCTTCCTAATTCAACCTCCTCCCAGTGCTGTTTTGCTATACCAGGGGGGACCATCTGCCTTTGATATCAGTGTAGTCCCATGGGGTGAGTGTGAACAGGTACAGAAGCACAGTCAACAAATTAATTTCTATTTCTCTATTTCTTCTCAAGATCACAGGAAATCTGACACAAAGTAGAAGGTTGCCCCTAAATTAACTGACTCTTAGACAATTTTACTCTCAAAAAATGAAATTGAAATCACATACCAACCACCTCATATATACTGAGGCTTCAGCTTCTGTTTCCTAATTTGTGTATTTTGAACTATGAACCTGTAGGCAGAATAGGAAAATAATTCCTTTTATATTTGGGGTTTTCATAGCACTTGATGCTTGACAGTTTGTCTTTTAATGACAGAAAAATATAAGTTCTTGGTTAACCTGCAATTTTTAGAGCAGAATGTTATTTTCGTTTTCCATCCTGATTTCCTGAGAAATCACACTTCTTTGGGGTTACAGAGAAGCTCACCTCAAATCTCCTTTTATTTTAGGTTAAGCAGGAACAAAAAAAATTCCCAGCATCAATCTCAGCTTCCATGAAGTATTTATATCAGTCAGATGAACAGCTGTTTGATGAATTTAGAGTAATCACAATTTCCTATTCATTCACATCCTGGAATTCAAGAAAATATCCATCAAACTTTCAATTAAAACTGTCATGCTTGTTTCATAGCACCTTTAGAAATACACAGGCCAAACTAACTAACAAACTCAAGGCCATGCTCCACATTTGGTTCTAAAACTTTAGAAGAAAGATTCAAGTTTTCACAGAGATTGAAAGGACCATCTAAAAATAGAACCTGGAAGTATATACAGTTAAACTGGACAGAATGATAAATCAGCTACTCTCCTTATGCACCTTACTAAGTCAACATTAATGCTTCAAATGAAAGGTAAATCTATAGCAGAATCATAGAGTAGTTTGTGTTGGAAGGGACCTCCAAATATTATCTTGAAAAGTAATGTCACTGATGGGAATGGAACTCACATCTAATGCCACGAGACTTTGCTGGACTATGAAGTGTTGCAAAGGTATTTTCTGAATGCATTTTAGCAGTAGCACATTTTAGTTAATCAAATATGCAGGATTACTTAAGCTTGTTCAGGGGTCCATCGGGAAAAAATATATGTGGAAGTTGCCACGTGTGTCAACTGCTTTGCTGTAGCTGGTGCATGGACTTCCTGGGAAACAGAGACAAATGTGTTTAATCTCTGTCACTGAATTGTAAGCTAACATGTCTTATCTTACAGTTTTATCAAGAAAACAGCATTCATTTGGATCATTAATACTAATTCTCTCCCTGTTGTAGCAATTAAATAAATGTATTCCTGCCATGACTTAAACACAGCAAGTAAAATATCAAGAAGAAACCACACTCCTATTCTGAGGACTGTCATACATATCTGTCTTCTTTTTCCTGTCCTGATTTGCAAAGCCACAGGTAGCCTGTTGTCCTCTCATTAGAGGAAACATTGTTCTCATCAGGCGGACACTTGGGAGATGGAAAACTCAAAATAATGTTCTCAGGATAGTCACAGATGTGCACGGTGATTTGGAAGGCTCAGCTGCCTCTCTGTAGAATGTAGAAATCCATGAAATAGTAAAATTCACTCTTCTTGAGAAGAAATGTTCCTCCTTGGGTGTAAGTAAAAAATATTTGTGTGAATGGTTCCATAGAATTCCACGATCTCATGAAAATGGATTTTATCTGTAAAGACACAGTGCATATATATGTAAGGAAACATATTTTTATTTTTACTTGACATGAACAAGATTTCTTATATTGCTTCAAAATTTACTCATTTTACATCTGCAGCAAAATGTCTAAATAGAGCCAGCAGTTTTCAGCTCAGTTTTAGTGTCCCAACATAATTTTTGCCAAGTCTCATGAGACACACAGATGTATGAAAACCTAATAGAAGTTGCAATCACACAGGACTTTGTGTCATGAAAGGATCAGCTGGAATTAGAGTAAATATCTACTCTAAAGTCAGAGGTACATTTCTGCTAGGCTGAATTAGAGAATTTACTGGTACATCTCCATGAACATGACTCTCTGTACTAGGAAATAGTTAATCTTTTATTACATTGGATAGCCTTGTGGGATTGCTTTAGTGATTCATTATGGAAATCAAAGTAAATTCTACAGTATTGTGCAGTTTGGCTCATCCACTTGGAAAAACCCTAATGATCAAAAAAGCATATGTTCTTACTCAGATATGTTTTATGAAATGGTTGTAAAATGTACCTACCACAGTTTTTCATTGTTTCACAGACAATAAGCACAGTCATTTTCAGGTTTCTATTTGTTCTGCAGCTAAAGCCATGAATGTCCCTTTGCTCATTGACATCAGTAACAATTACATTTACATCTACCAAAAAGGCATGATTAATTACTATGTTTCATCAATAAAGTTTATTCTTTAAACTTAGAGAAATTACAGCATTGCATTGAAGACATGGTCCTGAAAAGTATGTCAGCTTTTCAACCATAAACAACCATGTCTGAGAATTTATAACCTGGTAGAAAGGCCTTTTTGAACTAAATATGAACATATATGCTAGTAGTCCAGAAATAATTTCTTTTCTGAGATCTGCCAGCCTTACTCAGACAAGATGTTCTTCAAATATATGAGTTCCATTTATTTCAATGGGCATAACCAGATAGGAAAGAGATTCTGGATGATTTATAATGTTGATTTCAATGATTTAAATCCATATGAGAAGTGGCTAAGGTCGCTTGGTTTGTTCAGCCTGGAGAAGAGGAGACTGAGGAGAGACCTCACTGTGGTCCTCTACATCCTCATGAGGGGATGTGGAGTGGCAAGTACTGATCTCTCCTCTCTAGTCACCAGTGGTAGTACTTGAGTAAATGGCAGGAAGCAGAGCCAGAGGAGGTTTTGATTTTTTTCCCCAGAGGATAGAACTGGCTCCCCAAGGCATTGGTCACAACCCCAAAACTGTCTGAGTTCAAGAAGCATCTGGACAACACCCTCAGGCACATGATGTGATTGTTGGGGTATCCTTCGCAGAGCCAGGAATGGGACTTGATGATCCTGATGGGTCCCTTTCAGTTCAGCATATTTTATGATTTCTCAGAAAACAAACCTGGAACAAAAAAGGCATGCATTTCTCTTAGCAACCATTTTTAAAGGGGACTTACTAAAGAAATAACAAAGGGTGCAATTTCAATCCTACTGAAATCCCAAGAAGATTTCATATTGAATCCCATTTATTCAGATCTGGATTTGAAAGTATGTAGTTACATTTTGGTAGGAACTTTGCATTAATGAGCAGTATTTTGTATGAATTTATTATAATCACACTTGAGTGGCACTCAACTAATAATGAAAAAGATTCATTCCTATTGTGCTTGAGAGAATAGAGGTTTTATAGAACCCAGTGGAATTGCAGGTATGCTGTTTCTCACAGGAATGACTGTTTGCAGGAAGAGAGAGAATCTAAGGTTTGGATGGCTTGTCTTAAATTTTCAGTTCTTCGAGTGCAAGTAGTTCAATTACAAAAATCCTGAATTTTCATAGCCAATGGCTATCACGTGGTCAAGAGAACTGTCCATCTTTTATTACAGCAGAAAAATCTAGATCTCTCTGGACACCATCTGCTTCTTGGTTTTTTTGGAATTTCCTTAAATTCCTCCTTTCTGTGGACATTTCCAAACCATATTTTCCCAGTCAATTCCCAGACTACGCACTAAACTCATGTTAAATTTTGAGCTGCCATTTGGCATCCTAATTGAACAGCAAGTCTTAACATATGCTTTGAATGTTGATACAGCCCCTCAGTTGTCAAATAACTACCATGATGTTCCAATCTCTTTAGAGGAGATTATTCACTGTATTAAATATTTCAGTTAGAGGAACTGTTCTAAAACACTCGCTGCAGTTATAACACTAAGTGATAAATACCTGAAAAGATTTGAATTGCCGTTTTTCTGAGTGCCAGTAATGCTCCATTGCTAGTGTGCCTGAACTCCATGCCAAAGAGGGAAAGAGGGTATATTATAAATCAGAGATTACAGAAAACAGAGGTGTGGCTTGTTGGCAGATAATCTTCCATTTACAAGCGTTTACAAGCACAGAAGTTTTGTACAGAACTAAAAGTGAACCAGAGCATAAAATGCAGAGAAGGTTTTGCAATCTGTTGAGGACAAAGGTCAACTAAAATGCTACTCAGCCAGGAAGATCTGAAGCTGTGAGAAACTTAGGCCATGCACAAGTTTTCATCTCATCCTGCAACAGCGATGAGATCGTGGCCCTTGACCCATTTGTGAGGACCTGCTCACACCTACTCTGTGTAGGATCAGTGATCCCAGGACCAGCCATGCCAGACAGACTGCCAGCCAGAGATTCATGCCCTACACATGTGGCTTTATTGTTTGTGCACATAGGTTCCCATTCTTCATTTTTTCCCCATCATTTGTTGTCCTAGCCATGTGCACTTTTCAGGACTTCTTGCTACTGTAAAGTAACAGGGCGTTGTCATATACTCTTAAGAATTGTTCTGTGACACCATGAGAAAAATGGCTTGGCTAAAGCTGAAGTACCCAATTATTTTCTTTCACTTCTTGCTTCTCAGTGGTCTGTGATATGATTGGGCCATCTCACTGCTTTTTTAAAAAATCATTTTAATGTACTCTTGTCCAAGTTTTTATGATTGTCACCTTACTCCTCTCAGTCACAACTACAGCTAGAATAATTACCTTTCCCAGTTCAGGTGTTGATCCTGTAGTGTGACCCATAAGAGTGGCAAAACTTGCTTGTGCTCAGCCATTTGCAGAAAGAGAAGCTTAGAAGTATGACATGTTTAACAGCCCACTAAAAAAATTAATGCCCTGTGTTGTCTTTTTTTTTTAGTTTGCTTGATTTTAAGTAGATGATGAATACTTAGTAAATGTGCAAACTAAAATATACACACTAGAGTCTGATTGTATGGCTTTCCATGCTGGGAGACAGCAAAATCAAGGGCTTTCCATGATGGAAACAATGCAGGAGTCTGCAGTGCCCATGTTTCTCATGCTTAATGGTGAATTAACTCCAGAACCTCAAGGGGGTTTGGAACACATTTTCTTTTCCACTATAATGTTTCATGAAGTGTGAGTTGTTGAGATTTCTTTTTTTTTTCTGCAGATGTTGCTGGCACTGCTACACCACATCTTCTTATTGATATGGTGGAGGTGATGTAAAAGGAGCATGGCACTGAAGTGGGTCACTGTACTCCCTTGTTAGAAAAAGTTTACAAAAGAAGTATTGTAGACCCACTTTAAACAGTTACAGAACCAGTACTCTTGGGAACTCTCTGCTCCAATAATACTTTTGAAGTCTGTGTGTCTGAAAATGACACACACATATAACAAATCAAGAAAAGTAGTGTAAGTAACGTGGAGTAGCATACTATAATTTTTTGTCATATCTTAATTGCGTGCGTATGGCATGCAGTGCTTCCTGTAATTTGGTATGGATTACAGCTCAGTAACCTCTCTCACTTGCTCTGTTGTGCACCAGAATGAGGGGCAGCAAACATCACCAACCTCTCCCTAATGCTAAGGTTGGATCATGGCTCCAGCCACGAAAAGGAAAAGAGAAAAACAAGGCAAGAGAAACCAGCTGATTGCTAACGTGTAATCCTGAGTTCTGAAAAGGGAGGTCATCTCATACAATGTTAGAAATGGCATTCAGCTCTAGTTTAAAATGGAATTCAACTCTAGTTTAAAACACATTTTGGTTCCTATACATAAGCTAAATGTCCAAGCTCCCATTGCAGGTTGTGGACATATTGTCAGAGCAGCCTGTAGCCCCATAAGCAGCTGGGACCAGGATTCATTTGCTTTATCATCAGCATCTATTGCCATCCCAGGTGTCCTCAAGGGTTTTGTCTGGCCTCCATCTACCAGTTTGAAGGGGTGTGTCTCCTACAGGTGACAATTTAGCTACAATGCAGATAACCTCCAAAAATGGGAAAGTAATTTAAATCATAATAGCTATATAATATATAGTTATAATATATATATCATATAAGTTATCTATATTTATATAAGCAATAGATGCATTTTTCTATACAGAAATCTATAGTAAAATCTAGCCGTTGTAGCAGAAGTAAAAAAAAAATAAGAAAGCAACAATATAAATTAATGAGAATGAGGCTGCAAGTCTAGTCCTAATAGAAAAGCAAAAGATGTTTATTTAAAAGAAAAATGGAATTTTAATAATTAAAAGTGCAAGAAAAGAAAATATTGAAGGGAAAGACACATAGGAAAATGTAATATAAAAGTATAAATGAATTTTTGGGATATTGGATAGAAGTATGCTAATGCATTAAAAATGGGATTAAGTTTCAGTCCTACTCAGTGACATTGATTATATTCTTACTATAATTAAGTTTAAAAAGTGATACTGTCTTAAATATCCTTGTTCACTAGCTTTATGCTAATAGTAGGATTTTTTATGAAGAGATATTTTTTGTTAGAAACCAGAGTGACACTGTAAAGGCCCCAGTACCACTATACTATTATAGCAATTGTAAATGCAGTTTTGGGAGGTCATGCATTTTAAGGGTCACAACTTTGTTCATCTCTGAAAGAAACTAACATTGCACATTATAATGGTGTTCTCCAGCTACTGCTGAACTTGTCTAAATTTTAGGTAGTGAAGCAGACATGAAAGAACTCAGACACTGGCAGACCAGTACTATCTCTGTCTTCTGCTTCTCCTCTGTGGGCTTGTATCTGTTTCCTGTTGTTCTATACTTTGGACAAAACACAGCCCATTGGGTCTAATTCTCTAGTTAGGTACTTCAGCAATGGCTTCCAGAAATGTAGGTCCCTGACACTAGGTGAACAAAAAAAAGGAGGGGGGATAATTCCATCAACCTAAAATAATCAAAGTTTCCTGAAACAGGACAGACACTTCCAATACCTTTGAAAGCCCAGAGAAGTTTCAGCCAGACTTCAGGACTTCTCTTCATGACTATATGAGAAATTCAGACCTATTCAGAAGGTTGGCAGTCCATGAAGTTATGTTTCTATCTCTTTGGCTGAAAGCATAGGGACCTAACAAGAATGAGATTTAGTGGAGCAAATCCAGTGAAGGACCACAAAGTTCATTAAGTGACTGGTAGCATCTTTCACAGAGGAAGAGGAGGTGAGAGCTGGAACTTCACAGCCTAGAGGAGAGAAGACTCAGAGGATCTTATTAATATATATAAGTACTTGAAGGGAGGAAATGAAGATGAGGGAGCCAGACCCTTGTCAGTGGTACCCATTGACCAGACAAGGGGCTATGGTACAAACTTAAATACAGGAGATTCTGTGTCAACATCAGAAAACACTTTTTTGCTGTAAGGGTGATCAAATAGTGGGATAGGTTGCCCAAAGAGATTGAGGAGTCTCTATCGTAGAAGATATTTCAAATCTAGACATAGTCCTGGGCAATTGGTTCTAGTGGACCCTGCTTGAGCAGGCCAGGTGGAGTAGATAATCTTACAAACTCCCTTCTGACCTTTCTCATTCTGTAATTCTGTGGTCTCTTACATCTCACTGATCTCACTTGCCCCATGTGATATGGAATATATGGATTTAAAATGCAGCACCCACTGCTGACATGATAGCCCAGTGGGTAGAACATTGTCCCAGGCCTGGTCCACCTCCCCAATATCCCTAAGCAGGTCTTCCTAGCATGTCTCTCCAATCTTGCATTTTGAAACCAGACCAATTTGCAAACAAAAGAGTGCTTAGGTCATTCAGATGGATAAGACAGAATACAGCTTTTCCCTCTACTCTCCAGTTTCTTTGGTTTTATCCATAAAAATTTTTGGTAAATACATATACATTCGAGGTAGCTGTTCCTGGATCTCCTGGGTGTGTCACAGAATCATGGCTTTGGTTGGAAGGTACCTTAAAGATCATGTAGTTCCATCTCCCCTGCTATTGGCAGGGACATCTTTCACCTGACTAGGTTGCTCAAAGTCCCATCAAGCCTGACCTTCAACACTTCCAGTGACATCTGCAGCTTCTCTGGGCTACCTGTGGCAGTGCCTCACCACCCTCAAAGTAAAGAATTTCTTCTTAATATCCAATCTAAATATTCTCTCTTTCAGTTTGAAGCCATTCCCCCTTGTCCTGTCACTATGTACTCTCATAAAAAGTTTCTTTCCAACTTTCTCATATGTTCCCTTTTGGTACTGGAGGGCTGAAATTGGGTCACCCTGAAGCCTACTCTTCTCCAGGATGAACAGTACCAGCTCTTTCAGCCTTTCCTCATGGGAGAGGTGCTTTATTTTGTATTTGAACCACGCCTCCTACCACATGTTCTGCCTGGTCCAGGGCAAACATTTCCTCGTGCTGTTGTCAGTACAAATGCAAATAACAAGCTGGGTCTGAAAGCCAAGCAGTGATAGGAAAACAGAGAGAAGGAAGCCAAGCAACTCTACAACTCTTAATTTGCTACTAATTTTTTAAGCTAGAAACTGACTGTGGTGTCAGTCAGCAGTGAGAAAAGTACAAATACTATATTAGGGATGATATAGGCACACTTTTAATGATTGAAAGACTCTGGCTCAATGGAGAAGCAATTATTTTTACATTATAAATTATTGTAAATCTAGGTAAGTTTGGGGGACATCCCATAAACAACCCAGTTCTTTTCTGACTCAGTCTTTCCTAGCTTTTTTAAAAGCTCTGGATTGAGCCAGACAGTCTAAATCCTATTAAAGTCAGTAAATTTATGTATAAAGGAATGTTCCTTCAGTAAATTTATGTATAAAGGAATGTTCCTTGGACTACAATAAGGTTTCCTACCAATTTTCCTTTGATTATATTACAGATGACAGTTTATAATAGGACTGCAGACTATGGTAACACGGAAAAAAACCATAAAATTTAACATTTATATTTTTCCAACTCCTTGTCAGACATCAGAGGGATTTAAAAAATTTAGTGAGGAATTTACAGCTTGACACAATCACATGTGCAGCAATAATAATATAAATATCAAATGTAATCTCCTTCATTCCAATCTTCCCCCACCCTTGAAAAGAAGAAAAATGGAGAAGTATTAAAAAATAACTTGGACTCTAAAGGCGAAGCTGATAATAAATACAAAAAGTCACAGAGAAACATTTTTTTCTCACTGTGTGAGTAGGTTCAGTCAGTATATTTTCTATATATCAATAGAATTACTCTCTCTGAAAATCTATGCATAATGTACCTACCACCTTCTTTTTTTTTTTCTATAGGTAATTCTATACATAGGTCAAAGAGCTTTCAGAAGAAATTGGATTCCCTCAAAGAGCAGCAAAATGTTTAAACCTCATACTTCAGGTGGGAATTTTCCCATGAATAGCCTATTACAAACTGTGGGTGTAAGCACTCCAGTATTTTTGCATTGG
>JAWWLZ010000001.1:45956999-45971508 GCA_035041345.1 Poliocrania exsul | reverse complement strand
AGTGTGTGTACCAAAGTTTAGGAAGAGCTTACCTGAACTGTCTTCCAAAAAACTGAAATTGTGTTTGAACATTGTATGCATTGATGGTTATTCTGGAATGTTTTGGTGATTTTTCTTGCTTGCTTTTAGGAGGAATAATATTTGTGTTAGCAAATATACAGGCATAAGAAAATCCAAAGGCCTAGATAATTTAAAACTAAACACAGAAAAAACTTGTTGTTTTCTTAGGCTGGTTAATAAATGTCTGCCAGATTCAGAAATTTGTTCAGTTTTTGATGCTTTAGCTCTGAAGACTTATATAATTATTTCTCTCTTGATTTGCTTCCAGAAGGACTGCCAGATCACCACACTGTGGAACTACTATTTCCAGTTCTCTATAGAAATAAACGTTTTGGTTGCTATTTGGAAATATTGTCACAGAAGAGAAAGTACGACTCTTCAGAAAACATCTTGATAATACCTTTTTTCTTATGAAATTTTCAATGATTATGAGCATCACAATTTATTAGCATAGTTAATCTAATATTTTATCATGGTCAGTGAATTGCAGTACAGAGTAGAATCATAATAGCTGGATACCAGCCCTATATCTGTGAAGTATCATCAAGGTCACCATTTTTTAAATCTTTAATCAAGTCATTAATTACAACACTTATAAAAGCAAAAATCTCTCTAATGTTTATATTAATGTAAGAATAATAAATTAATCGATAAATGATAGACAAGAAAACATACAATAAATGTGTGGTTGCCTTTACTATTTGCTGTAATTTATGCACCTAGGGTTTTTCTACTGGCACTGTTATAATGGCACTGGGATATTGCTATATATTTTATTAACTTGACTTTGCTATAAAGAAAAAATAAGTGAATTACACTCTGTGCTGACTTCATATTGAGTGATATATCTCATAATCACTATAATCTTGTTTTGCTTAGGACTTGTCATTATAATCCATATAAAGTTAATCTAACGTCTAAATAAAGTTACCAAAATAATCAATCTTTGTCCTTTTTTCAAACCTTCAAACATTTTCAAATTTAGTTTTCTAAGGAAAAATATGCTGCAAGATAAAGAACTAGAACCACAAGTGAATGTCAAAAAGATCCACAAGGATGGTGAACCAATCTACTGCTCAATTATTCTGCCATTATGAACTGAGTGTGAACTGATGGTAATTGAAGTGAGAAAGGCACTAAAACATTTTCCAAAGCAACATCTGCAATGAATCAGAGGAATGAAGATAAAATGACAAAGACATTTAATGACAGGATTGTGCCCCTGCCCGCCTTTCTGCTTAAAAAGGTCTGGCCCAATTCCAGTTAGAAATGATCCCAGCACAATGAGCATACCATTTCTGTGTCACGTGTAACTGGGTTTCACAGAGATATTTGAAGAATGCAGTTAAGCATCTCTTTGAAATCTGGACTGTTCCCAACCTTTCCAGTGCTCGTGACACTCTGGGCTGAGCTCTTCTTCTTTCTTCTCATACCTTTTTTCACCCTAAAAAAAAAAATCTGTATTATTTGGGAGGAAGTGCCACTAGTAATGAATGCACACTAGTATTACACCTTATGAGGAAATCAGGTCTATGTAGGATCATCCCAGGCATTCTTCTTCCTCCTCACAGCCCTCCTGATTCAGTCCTTACCTAGTCATGCCCTCCCATAACATACCATAGACCCTCACCTGCATTCTCCTAGCTCCGGAGCAGTGCATCCCAACAAACAGTAAGTCAGGTAAAATTCCGGGAGGCCTACATGGATGAACAAGGAGCTTCTGGACAAATGTAAACACAAAAAAGAAAACCTGCAGAAGGTGGAGGTAAGGACAGGAAGCCTGGGAGGAATACATAGAAATTGTCTAAGCAGCCATGGACCAGGTTAGGAAAGCTAAAGCCCTGATAAAATTAAAACTGACCAGGGACACCAAGAGCAACAAGAAAAACTTCTGTGGTTACATTGTTGATGAAAAGAAGACTAGGGAAAATAAAGGGCCTCTCCAAAAGGAAACAGGACACCTGATTACCTGGAATACAGAGAATATTGAGGTACTCAACAATTTTTTTGCCTCAGTCTTCATTGACAGGTGCTCCAGGCACACCACTGAAGTCTCAGAAGACAAAGGCAGGGACTGGTAGAAGGAAGAACTGCCCTCTGTGGGAGAAGATCAGGTTTGAGAACATGTAAGAACCTGAAAGCGAACAAGTCCATGGGGCTTGATAGATCCATCCATGGGTCCTGAGCAAACTGGTAGATGAAGTGGCTAAGTCACTACACACCATATTTGAGAAGTTGTGGCAGTCTGATGAAATTCCCACTGACTGGAAAAGAGGAAACATAACTCCAATTTTTAAAAAGAGGGGAAAAGGAAGACCCAGGGAACTACAGGACAGTCAGTCTCACCTGAGTGCTTAGAAAGATCGTGGAGCAGATCTTCCTGGAAACTATGCAAAGGCACATGAACAATAAGGTCACTGGTGACAGCCAGTATGACTTCACTATGGGCAAAATGTGCTTGACAAATATGGTGGCCCTCTATGACAGAGTGATAGAGATGGTGGATAAGTGAAAAGTGTCATACACCTGGACTTGTGCAAAGCATTTGCTGCTGTCCTGTTCGCCATCCTTGTTTTTAATCAGGAGACAAGGATTGAAAAGAATGACCACTCAGTGGATAAGGAATTAACTGTATGGTGCACTCAAAGAGTTGTGGCCACATGTCCAAGCGGAAACCAGTGACAATGGGTGTTCCTAAGGGGTCAGTACTAAGACCAGTGCAAGTCCCATCAAAGCTGAAAATATTTGTGGGTTTGGCACTCAATTTTTCCAACAACAGTGTAAGATCCTTATGCCCCCATAGGTATATTTTATGACAAAATTGTTTTATTTGAACTACTTTCTCCCCTCCCTGATTGTCTGTTCACAAGTTGCAACATAAACTTTTTATCTTCTGTTTTATGAGTTAGCTCTAAATTCAAACATCCAATTGTTACTGTATGAAATGGAGGACATAAAATTAAATTTTTAGAGCAGTACATGTTTTTACTGTTAATTGAAAGATGAAAATCATGTCTCAGACTTTCTTGATTTTTTTTTGAGTAGGAAGTAGACAAAAAATCAAGACAATTCACTTGTCTAAGAAATGCTTGCATTACACATAATGAAAATATGTGGTAAATACAAGACAAAGCTAGAATCGTATTGGAATCAATTTGACCTTTTTTAGTCTTTTCAGTGGAAAGACTCACAGCAAAAGGAAAGAAGATGTTAGTTCAGAGCTCCCAGAAGACACTGAGAGATTTACTAGGCTAAAGTGGGAAGAGATTAGATTTTTAAACTATTCCATTTCTACCAGTATTTTAGAAAAGTGAAGTGTATTTTTAAAAGCCACCTGTCATGCCATGCATAATCAGTGTGAAGAGCAAGATAAGCATGGTTTTTCCCTCAGTAAATACAGCAATTACTGGCTATTGGGAAAGACCACAAGTATTTCCAAATTTTGAACAAATTCCACAACCACTTCTGAAAAAAAAAAGAACATTTTCTTTCAGTACCTTTAAATTATCTGAGAATTTTTTTTCCAAACTGTGCAATGATTTTATTTTTATCAAAAAGAAGATTTACTAGAGCAGAAAAGAAATGCAATGAATGTAAAGAGGAATGTGTAATGCAGCTGCAAATGACAAGATAGAAGAAAAGTGTTTGAACAAGCAAGAAGGCACCCTCCAGTTCAGGAAAAGAGCACTGAGTCTTATCCTGTATAGGTTAGCAGAGGCTGGGGAGCCTCCTTCCCACTTCTCCCCATTGCCCTGCCCATGGCTTTTGGCAGGACCTCTTTTCATGTAATGTATGGAAATATCAGGGGTAAGGAGTGGTGATGCAGAACAGAGACAGGTATATATTTGGCACTGCTCCATACCACTAACAGAAGATCTATGAGACATTGCAGGTCCTCTGCAATCCTTGTTATAGGACATGTGTAAATGGTCCTTGCTATAGGATGTGCATAAAGCCACATACAAATTTAAGAGAGTACTATAGCAAATGTTTGAAACACAAGCTGGCTTTATGGTCCTGTGAGCTCCTCAAGGGGGGAAAAAAATCCCTAAAATCACAACAGTCAAAAGTTATGTATGAAATAAGTACATTTTTCCACATTCACATTCTGTATTTCTGCACCTGAAATTATCTAGTGTACTGATAAATGAATTTATGCAGTTGATTTCACAAAGGCAGTGTGTATATCAATACCATCTGTGCACTGAAATATTTTAAAAGTACAATATCAGAAAAAAATTGACATTATAAACATTCAAAAAATGTGACTGAGTATTCAAGACTCTCATACTTTTTTACCATATTAGGTTTTCGTTAGAATTTGGTGTAGGGTAAGTAGGGTGAATTTCTAAACCTTAAAATTCAGGCAAAAGAAAAAGATACATCAAGTAAATCCCTATAAAAGCAATATCACATCCAGAAGAAACATGTCATTTTGGATCTTCCAAATACTTTGAAAAGAATAAAATGCGGTTTGGAATAAACTGCAGTATGCCTTGAAATTCCAGCTGAAAATCCAAGGAAGACCTATTTGTTTTCTTTTGTCTTTTCATACAGCCCTTCTGGATTTTTGGGGCATTTTTTAATGTGTTTTCTTTTTTGTACCTGTAAAGCATTTTTAGACCATTTTGTATGACAGGTTGAATCTGCCTCATTATTTTTGTTGCTAGGACAAATGAGATAATCAGAAATGTTTTGTCTACAGTAAGGAAACTTACCAATTTTATATGGGATATGCAATAAAGCCATGAGCAAGCATGTAGCATTATGGGGTGGGGATTAGCTGCTTTTCGTGGTGATTGACAGAAGAAACAATCCCAAGATTTTTGTGGTGGAAAGTAGTTCTTTACAGATTTCACTTTGTATCAGTGGCATACTTGTTGCAATAGATATCTGAGCATGACAGGCAGGTGGTAAATCACTAAGTCACACTTGGTTGTCAATGCGTTTGTGCTTTTAAATCACCAATGGTTCCAAAATTTCAGAGATAACACTGACTTAGGGGTAATTTGCAGCACTAGAAGTGAAGGAGGAGACACCCTTATCCCCCTGATATCTGGACTGTGACAGGACCAAAGGAATCCCTGAGGTCAAACTTGGCCCAAAGACTCTCTTCAAACACCTGCATCTTGAAAGGAATTTTCCATCTTTTCAGCTCCCAATTTTCTGCCAGGGAAGTACAGTAAATGTAGGAACATAATTCAATGCAATCTTTCCTAAAAGCTATGCATATCTTTCTCTCTAGTCTTTCCCAGTGTTCAAAATATGAAAGAGTAAAAGACACAGAGCAAGTACATGGTGATCCATGGATGTTGATGGTTTGTG
Source organism: Poliocrania exsul (assembly GCA_035041345.1). Taxonomy (NCBI): domain Eukaryota; kingdom Metazoa; phylum Chordata; class Aves; order Passeriformes; family Thamnophilidae; genus Poliocrania; species Poliocrania exsul. The sequence goes on along the minus strand of JAWWLZ010000001.1, from coordinate 45,966,123 downwards.
GCCTTTCTGCATTAAGGTTGCATTATACTGTTACAGTTAATAACTTACAATAGATTTATTTCCTCTTAATTTGAAGAATTGTTTTTGAATCCATGTGTTTATTTTTCCTTGACACCATTTGACAACAACAAATTCTGTGTCGTATTCTCAGCTGCATAAAAATTTATTTGTTTTTTTAAAACTTACTTTCAGATGGTGAAGTCACTGTCCCTGGAGGTGTTTAAGAAAAGACTGGACATGCCACTTGGTGCCCTGGTCTTGTTGACATGCTAGTGTTCAGTCATAGGTTTGACTTGATGATCTCAGAGGTCTTTTCCAACCTAGATGATTCTGAGATTTTCTAATTTAAATTTCACTGAATGTCTCTAAATGTGAAAAAAGAGAATATTTTCCTTTTTCCATGTCCTCCATATCAATTATGATTTTATATTTCTCTCTTTCTTATATGTTCTTTCCTTTTCCAAGAGAAGAAGCACTTTCTCTGCTTTTTTTTCCCCACAGATTTTTGTTGCCTGGAAATAACTCCATAGATATTGCCATGCTTATGACATTTTCTTTTATCTTTTCCAGTTATCCTATACTCTTTTGTTCAGTGATCAGAGTGAGAGAGCATCAGAGATCAACGTGATAGCACAATAATTTTTTCTCTTTCTTGGTTCCTTCCTTAATAATTTCTAACATTCTGATCTACATTTTTTCCTCCCACCATCACTGATCACTGAGCTAATGTTTTTCTGGGAAACAATTACAGGGACTTCATGATTTTTTTCCTAAGTAGATATAATTTCTATCCCATCCTTGCATATTTATCACTAAGTGTGTTATGGCCTATGAGCCTTAGTTTACATGCACTGACCTTTAATTCTATCTTCCATTTTATTGTTAAATCTGTTAAGATTATGACGTTCTGATACAACTTTGGAAATGAAATTTAGATTTGACTTTATTGAATAATTTTGTCAGAAGACTTTGCTACCTCATTATTCACATAATTTTATACTTTCATTATGAGTATGCTGAAAGTATTTTATGAGTTTGTAATCCCTTCACCAGGAAAATCAATTTCTTATTTCTACCCTTAAATTCCTACATCTTAGAAAACTACTGCTTAAAAAGGATGCTTTTCTCCTCTCCCAAAATTACTTGATTTCCTTAACATTCCTTGGTAAGGAATCATATCACAAACCCTGGGAAGTCTCAATTCAGTGTATCTACAAGTAACCCATTTCCTCATGTTTAGGAACAACTTTGACAACCTTAGAAGTGTTTAGTAAAGCATGACTCCAACTTATGAACATTGCATTCATCCTGTTCCCATATTTTTTAATGGAGCTGTAGATCTTCTTTGTTATTTCTAGCAACTTCTCCAATACAGAATTCAGAAATACTGGCATGTGCTTCCTTTGACTTATCAATCTCATATCGCATTTTGGCCCAATCATCCTCTCTGCCTTGAGTGACCTCATACCCATGTCCGTCTTGTGAGACCCAGATGCCCACCTTAGGACAATCTCCTTTGCTAATGTCTTTTCTCACAGGAAGGTAAAATAGAAAAACATCACCAATAACAACAGCAAGAAATGCAGATACAAGTTCAAAATCTGCCTACTTTTTTTAAAGTGATAGATCCATCCATCCATTAGCTCCCAACTGATTGCTGTCTAATGAGATTGCAGATAAAATGGGACAAGGAAATTGCTTTTCCTTTCACTTTAAAAGTTGTGTTAGAAAGACTAAAGTATGTGACATGCTACCTGTATGCATCCTACTTCCTGTTGAATTGAAACAAGGCATTTGAGAATCAAAAACATTCTCATCCACTTGAAAGAATGCTTTAAAAGAGCATTTAAGTAGTATGTGGAATAGGATAAGGAAAATGAAGACTAAATGATACATGACAAATGATCCATCTCTTACTCTTCAAGAGCCAAAAAATCCACCGTGGCACAATTGTTTTTACTTTTACAATTAACTCCTTGTGGTATTTGGACTGGAGAAAGCCTGAGCTCTGCTAAAAGGACAGAGGATCTGGATCACAAAAATACCAGATGTGTTAGTCTGTGTATCTGGTTAACAGGAACTGTACCAGTAGCACAATGACAGTATCTATAACAGAATTTCTAATGCAGTAACTGAATCAAGAAACAAACCTCAGGGAAGTGTGCATCCATTTTGCTTCATTTGCCTAAATGATAGTGTTTAGTAAGGCACTGAAAAGGGATGTAAAATAGGCTATGTTTTACATTTGTGATTAGCTCTTAGATACTACACTAGTAGTATCTTATATAAATGATAACTGTAATTAGAAAATAGATACAAGGCATTTTCTGCCCAAAATCACCTGCCACAGGAAAGAATTATCATCTCATGTGGTTTATATTACATCAGAACCAAAGTGCTTTATTTCTATATAAATTGTTTACAATTAACTTGCAAAGAGTGAACTACACCTTCAGGACCAATACCAGTGATACATCAGGCAAACTGCAATACTAAACACTCAAAAACATCAGCAAACACCTATAAATTTCTGATCATCCTTGTACATCTAATCCAGGACACTTTCGGTTGCATACAGATACTTTTGTGTGCGCACTCACTCACTGTTTGGTTTACAAGTTCATTCCACAAAACATGACAATGCATATACACCAGTGAGGATGGCCCCTGGGCTCACGTGCACATCCTCCAGGTGTGGGTCCCCCTTTGCATCTTCCCATGCTGTCACTCTGTTGCCTGTATGGTTTTCAAGAGTAGAAGTTGTGTGGGCATCCCTACATCAACCTTTTACTGGCTTGCTGTGGCCTTTTCCTGAGTCACACAGTGCCACCAAGATGCAGACATGCAGAAAAATGGATTTATATATATTTAAAAAAATAGAAGCAATCGAGCAATGACAATTTTTCATAAACTCATTTATTCCTCACAGGAGCATCAAAATAGAATTCTTTACTAGGGAATTCCTATCAGAAATCTTGGAAAACTCATAAAAATTCCTTATAATTCAGCAGTCTGTTTTAGTCATTGTTGCAATCTTTCACCACTAACAGTCTCATTACACAGCAAAGAGAGCAGAAAGATGGTTTTGTAGGCTTGAAAAACGATTTATTCACTTTGCTTTATATTGGTCTTATATTAAAAAAATGGAAATAATACATTAAAAATGAATAAAAAATAAAGCCTTTGAAACTATAGGTTGGGCATGATGTGATTTGGAAGTAGCTTTGCCACTCCATGTGAACTCCAGGGCTTCACCGAAGTAGGCTAGAGAGCATGGTCTGACATGTTAGCAAAGTGCATGGCCAGTCCCAATGCTTTCTGTTTTCAGTGAAAGCCAGGAGAGTTAGGCAGAGCTTTTAAAATGTTTTGAGGCATGGAAATATGAAACAGCAATGGTAGACTGTAAAATGATTGACTTCTGTGGCTTAGTGGTAGTTGGAATTACCAGCACACAGAATATCCTTCACTTCTGTTTTATGAAGATGACGTGACACATCTTGACCAACATCCTGCACTGCAGGCAGCTGCCTCACTACCTCTGCGCCAGAGAGGTATTTTGGTTGTTTTGGTTGGTTTTGTTTGGATTATTTGGGGGTTTTGTTTGTTTTGGATTGGGTTGGTTTGGGGTTTTTTTGTTTGTTTTGGGGTTTTTGTTGTTGTTTTTGTTGTTGTTTTGTAGACTTTTAAAAAGGGTTGATTTCTCAAAGACACATGATGAGGAGTACTCATACCATTTACTAGAGCACCTGAAAACACGGCTGACACTAGGAGGCCATAGCACAGAGATTGCAGAGCTTTTCTGATGGGAAAAGCCTCTGTTTACCCACTAGAGGGGCCTGATGTGATACCATGGCTATATCTCAGGGTTTCGCAGAGACCAAGACAGTTATTGGTGGCCAAAAGGCCCTGTAAAGATCTCAGTCAGGCATGAAATTTGAGAAAAAAAATTTCCAATCTCTTTCTTCATAGTTTACGTTTAAAAGTTGAAGATAAGGGTTTAATTTTGATGGCAGTTGCACTGGCATAAACCAGTGGGAAGCAATGGACTTACCCCTTGATATCAGGGCAAATACGGCTGGGCTCAGGCAAAAGAAAGAGAGGAGGACTCAGATTCCCTCTGTATCCTTATTTCAACTGTGCTTCATTTTAGCAACTGCTCTTGCTTCCTCCATATCATAAATATTTTATCTTCTTTCAGCCATTGAGTTCATCATTTAAACAGGAAGGCATTTAGCAGTGCTGTTCTTTAAGTTTATAGGTGTACTTCAAGCACAAGATTAATTTCGCAACTGACGTAAAATAGTGCAGCCCCACTGGATCTGAGAAAGCTGCTTCTCCAAGTGCCAGCGGCATTTCTGCTTCCATTACTTCCAGAAGAAGCCTCAGGTCCTCCTGGGAGCTTCCCTTGCCACATTGCCGCCCCCAGGCGAGCTCAGGGCTGCACAGGGTCGTCACGCAATGGGCTTGTGTGGATTGCAGCTCAACGCTTTGCTCCTGCAGCCCCAGGCGGTCTCTGCTACTGATATTGCAGTGTGTGAGCACCAAGCTGAGCTGCAGAAGAGGCTGAAAATGGGCACCACGACAGCAGTCATGACAGCATGTTCCTTCTGAGACTGAAAGAATCTTGCCCTGCCGCTCACAGACTGCACACCCCCACCACAGGCAAAGGGAACAGCACAGGAACTGTGACCCAAAGAAACATAAAATGCATTTCTCTCGTGCATACAGGTTTAGTTAGTCCAGAGTTCTGCCCATGAAAGCTTGTGCAACAACACGTATTTTAATTTGATTGCACTGGCTCATGTAAACTATTTAACTGAAGTTTCCGTTTGGCGTTACTTGAATGGGTGACTAGCCACATAAAAAACAAAATAGAGAGTTGCATTCACTTTAAATGCAACATATTTTTATGTTAAGAAGAGAAATTGTACTCTTAAGGGATATTTATCATTTACTTTCCCCTTGTTTTCTCACCCTGACAAATCTAGGAAAGCAGGGCTGCTAAGTCATATCCACGCGATAATTCAGATATTCAAACCCTTTAGAAATGTAAAATTGGATATGAACAGCAAAATGTGCCTTATATCCAACTCCCATATTAAAATACTTTCAGTCCTTCAAATATTTTGATCCATCTCAACAACTCCTGCAATGTGTAGTCATAACCAAGATAGTTTTTAAACTGTCTTCGCTAGGCAAGTAGCAGCATAGCCCAGCAGGGTGAGAATTCACTAACTTTTCATTAAGTTCATGGTGAGCTCTAAGTGTTTGGGTTCATTTTGCATCAGCTCTGGAATGATGGGTTCTAACCATGTCTGGAAAGCAGTCCTTGCCCTAGGATTGTCAGCCACACTGACCAGTCATCAGCACTGAAGTTCAATCAAGAGCACAGTCCAACCCTTCCTGAATTCAGGCAGAAACAAAAAAAAGCCCTGACTGCATCTCTGCTAAAACAACCCAATCCCTCAAGCCTGTAAGAAAAAGGATGAACACCATAACCCTACAACATATCCTTCTCTCTAGTATGTCTGTATTTCATGTCCAGCAAAATATTTGCTAGAAAGCCAGGGAAATAGCAAGCTTAGATTACATTTTGCTGTACTATCAAATAATTCACAGTGAACTGGAAGCCATTCAGGGAAGATGAAAATAAGATCAGAAAGATAAATCACTTACAATCATGTAAGCATGTCATAGACAATGTTATGTGAGAAAAGGGAGAGCTATTTTCAGAATTGGAGAGGAAAAAGGCAATAAATGAAGAAAAATTATTAGGTTTTGTTCTAAAAAATGGAATTACAAAAAGGGGAAAAGAATACTTTTAACTTACTACATCTGAAAATGGAAACCAGCCACAGACTATGAAAGGCTTGAAAAATCTCCCTTAACAGCAGACTATGGGCCTTTTGAGTTTTGAGATTTTTTCCCCCTGCTGTGTTTTCCTTTCCACTTCCTTTTTTTTCTACTATGTGTATTGATCCCAGCCTAGCAAACTCAAGAAATTTAAAGAGTATTTGAGTTCAAAGCAGTATTCACATGAAAATGTGTGGGTTGACCAGAGCTTAAAGAAGCAGGGAAGAAGGCAGAATAGGTTACAAGCATCTGAAGTTAGAAATTTATCTTCTAATTTACCTGTATAGACTATGGGAGATTGCAAAAATAATGGTGGATAGTTTGGAGGAAACATTTCAGATGTAAAAATGTGTCATTTGCCTCAGAGTGAGGCTTACACTCAGGGGAACTGGGTAGCAGTCTGTAAATGTGCAAAGTGAATAGACCCCAAGGACAGAATACAATTACTTAGGAGGTAATGAGATGAGATTAAGAAGGGAATATTTAGACAGAATGCCAAGAAAAGCTTGAGCTACTTTGAAGTGTTGAATAGCCTTGTAAGGGAAACCTGAAAGCACAATTACTTGAGACATTTAAAACCGTGAGTACGCTCACATTTGCTGCAGGGAGCACATCTCCCTTTGCAGCAAAATGGACTGAACACTGCAACCAGGTTTCAACCCTTTCTCTCTCTCTCTCTCTCTCTCTCTCTATTTTTTTTTTTTTAACATGATGTAGAGCATGGCACAATTCGGATGCCCAGACACTGTAATAACAACACAAAGGACACTGCAGTGGTGAGCAGCAGGAGGCAGCTGGTGTGTAGGTTGCAACAAGCATTAGACAGTTTTTGCCTACTGTATCACCCAGCTGCAGGCTGGTGAGTTATTTCAGTCCAGATTCTGTGTTATCTGTGTACACATACATCACCTTCTTGAACACTTACGGCTAACACCAGTAGCATCAACTAGCACAGGAAGGTGTCCCAGGAAATGAGAAGAGAATAAAAGGTGCCTTTAGGGCTGGGCACTGCTCTTTGCTTCCATGTGTTTTTGCTATTAACTTGCTGTAGGGCTAAAGAGGGTAGAAGGGGCTGATCACTTGGAATCTTTCCCAGTCTAAGGATTAGATCTCAACCCAGTCTGCCATGAATCCAATTCAGTCTGTTAGTTTCAGCAGTCACCAGCCTTTCTACTGGTCTGCCATGAAGCCAAAAGAAAATGGGTCTGTGGTGTACCTGGTTAATGGAGGTTGCAGATGCAAAAAGTTGACATGGAGTCAGGGAGAGACTGGACAAGTATCAGAACAGAAATTTGTTGAGGATTTGTCTTAGTTTAGAAGAAACTAAGATATTTATATGGATCAGGAAAAGAGGAGCTTCCCCCAAAGAATCACCACTGCTTTGAAATTTAGGAGTTTTAATCAGAAAAAATTATAAAACCAGAGGATAACAGTTCTTAACTACAAATACATATATATTTTTGGATGGATGGATGGATGGATGGATGGATAGATAGATAGATAGATAGATAGACAGACAGACAGATAGATAGATAGACAGATAGAATAGAGATAGATATAGAGATAGAGATAGATGATATATATAGATAGATATAGATATAGATATAGATATAGATATAGATATAGATATAGATAGATATAGATAGATACAGATAACCAAAGCTAGGACAGAACAAACAACTACCCTGTACTCCTAAAGAAAAGAACAATCCCTTTAAATGAAACTGAATTTTTGTCTTTTGGTCCTTTGGTGCAATTATATTTATAGACAACAGTTCGCTACTGCACCTTGGCTGGCAGCAAAGTCCTCCAGTAAGACAAAGACGAAAGGGTTGGGGTGGGGTATTGACTCCTCCGAATGACTCATGTGGTAATAGCAATCAGACAGGGGCAGAATGGAACTGTTCTCAGGGCAGAGTAGGCTCTCTCTCTCTCTCCTTGTCCCTTTGTCTGAAGAAGGAGAGGCTGGGAGCTGAGGACAAATGGGGTGGTTGTTCTCAGCAACCTCTTGCAGCTGAAATCAGTCCTCAGGAAGTCTGCAGCAAATCCAAAAGGCCTCTTCTCCCTCCAAAGTCCAGGGGTACATGAAGAAGTTTGAGAGAGAAAGCAGGAAGAACCAAGCTAGGAAAAGGAGTGCTCATCAGCTTGGCAAAACAGTAGCTTGCAGTCTCTACAGCCACGGAAACAAAGTGCAAACCAGCCATCTGTTCCTCACCTCCACCCCACCAATAAGTTGGAATCTAGAGTCATCAAGCAGTCCTTTGTTCTTGGTCTTAGCGCTTCAACTCCCTAAACCTTTATGTTGGGAGGGAGAGAAAAATTTCTTCCCAGCCCCCAATCCACTTTTGTTTGAATCTTTAACAGGATTACTAAGCATAAAACCCACATCAAACTCAGGAAATTCCTATTCTGAAGACAGGCAGAGACTGGAGGGCAGTTTGGGGATGCACTATGTACATTTGCTTTGCTCCTACTCTTCCGTGGGAAGCTGTTGGTGGTCTTTGCTGGACACTGGGCTAAACAGGCCCTTGTTGTTCTGAAGCAGAGCATCTGTTAATATACTTCCATCTTCTTCACTTTTTCAAAAGCTGTGTGAAACTCTGCCTGACTGTGGTCCTCTTTTGGTTATCATTTTTGTGGCATGATGGTCAGGGAATTAGAATTAATAGGGTTGCTATGAATCCCTAAATTATTCATTTTTTTATTATCCGAAAGATACCGGTGATTTTACTGAAAAAAATGTGGGCATTTATCCCTCTTTTCTTTTTCTTAATTTGTTGTTTTAAAAACAAATGGCCAGGAATATTTAATTATCATCATCCTATTGGTTGAGCAATAATGCATGCTTAACATTGCTGAGAATTCCTCTCCATGACTTTCAGAGAGAGGCAGAAAATCCTCTCTATAGTGAAAGAGGTGGGAAAGACACCTGCAAAGAGCCATTGAGAACAGGAGTGGGATTGGCTAGTCCTTTATTTAGCATTTGCCATTTGCTTTATATAGAATTTATTGAAAGAGATTGAAGTAAACAATAGCAATGAAAAATGGCATTTTTAAACATCATTTGTGAAGCTAATGACTAGGAAGCAATCTGATGCACGTTATAGTATTAGCTAATTTTCCATTATGGATATGTCATTTTGTGATCAGCTTCTAACATTTTAACTGGTTACATGTGTTGTAGTTTGGGATTCTTATGTAAATTCTCTCCCCTGCCATTAACTGTCCATGCCAGCAGTTAACAAAGAAAGTAGTTGACTGCTGATCACTT
>JAWWLZ010000001.1:45916121-45956899 GCA_035041345.1 Poliocrania exsul | reverse complement strand
ATATATATATCAGTTAAGGACAGTTATCCTTCTTGTATTAAAGTTCCTTTTCTTAAATTTGATAAAGAGTGGTGTGATTATTGAGGAGGAAACCCCCTCCTCCTCTTGTGAGGAAACATCTTGGGTTTGTTTTTTTTCCCCCAAACCAAGACAACATGGAATTTGAATAACCAAAAAAAATTTACTTGCTTTTTATCTTGAAAAGGATGTTTGTGTGTCCAGCTTTTGGAGAAGAGCTAGTTCTTTTATTTTCACAGAAAAAAATTGATTGAAATGATCACTAAAGTAGAACACTAAATAATCTACAGACTATATCTATATCATTTCTGCGACGGAAATTCATCAAGATTTCAAAGTGATCTGAATGTATAAAAAAACCCCAACAAAACACGAAAAAGGTGAATGTGTTGAAAAATTTTAAAGCACGTCATTAGCACATCTCAAAAAATCAGCATTTCCAGACCCTCTTTTATTCTAGATTTAAAGAAAATGAAAAGAAGTAATTTGCCAATGGTCATTTCTTGAAAACATTCTTGAAACTATGAGAGAACAGATTGTTTATTCTTTTTAAAAGAATCCCAGGCAAGATATTGAACAAGCACAACAGCGAAGAGCCACAAACCTGGGGAGCTGAGGATCCTTCTGAGCCACACACTCATTGAAAGGCCAGTGTGATGACTCTGCCCAATTAGAACATGAGCCTTTTCCATTTCAGTAAGTTCTGCTACTGAAGAGTGGTTCAGGTGAAGAAGAACAAGTGTTATTATGAACCAAAACCTGTCTAGGAAACAGAAAAGAGCAAGAAAAGTGGTGAATTTTCAAACCTTAAACAGAAGGTACCTGAAAGATCTCTGTCCTCATATATATTTATGAATCAGGAAAATTGCAATAAATCTGCAGATGAGATGATGTTAATTAGGTTGAGTGAGACTGGAGAAAGCTGTAACAAACCTAGTAAAGTAAAAATCTAATGAGCTAGGTGAATGGGCAATGTGTAAGTGAGAAAATACATTTTTACTCTTATTTGACAAGATTCTTGCCTAATAGTGTTCATTTGGAGAAAGGATGATGACACAGAAGGAAAACAAGCAATAACAAATACTTTTTTTTTTCAGGGCAGGAAATTTCAGGTTACCAAATTTTGTTTGGGCTGTGATTGCTCCCACGATAGGATGCCATGCTTCACTCCAAAGAGAAGAAATAGATGAAGACAGAAAATAAAAATTTTGATGAGTATGAGCTACATTACGGAGTGTTCATTTTCTGTCTCCTCTGAACATGTTTCTGATGTATGTTGAGAAGATGCAGCTGGAATTTCTTGACCTTGGATGCCCCTTCCTACTGAAATGCAGAACAGTATAGTTCCTGATCCAATTTTTACGGAAGGAGCAAACCCTCTAAGGCCCTGTTTAGAAGGGGAAAATACAGGGACCGTTGTGCTTTTACATACTTTTGGAACACACCAACCTCATCTAATTCCCTGCTTTGATCATCATCCCTGGGTAATAGCTGTGGGAGAATAGCCCTAAGCAGTCCAAAGGGGTATTATTGAATATTACAATTCAGCGCAGTGTTGAGGTCCTGTACTTCTTTGAAACAGTGGTTGAAATATCTGCATCTTTGTAAGACCAAATGTTATGGTCCAAACTGGGTGCCTTGTGAGGAAATTCATAGGTTGGGTCTGGAGGAAGGGATATATGCCTTGCACAGTGTATGTTGTTACTCTCATCCACCACTCACCCTCAACAGTCCTTTTAAAGTGCACCTCTATTAGTATTACACTACAACTAAAAAGTCTGCTTTGGAGTGTATCTTCCCATTGTCACATTTAAGGTACCTTGGAGCAAAATTAACAGGGAACACACAAATGCAATTCCCTGTCAGAGTGGAGTAAACTGAATGGTGTACTCAAGGAGGGCATCTGATGCAAAGCCAGGTGCTAGCGAGCATTCATTCCTTCAGTGAGACTAGATTAGAGCTAGTAAAAAGTAGTTCCATGAAACAAAGGGAGTGTAAATACTGGATCTTCAGGCCATCTGATTTTCTCTACAGTTTCTTTCCTGCTGCACCACACTGTTTGCTAAATGTAAGAACTGCTGGAGTACATTGGCTTTGCCTTTTTACCTCTCCAGTCTTTCCAAGGAAAAAGAAGTTATCCAGATAGATGTTGCCAACAAGATTAATGTGGTGCCAGAATGTAACCAAAGTGCAGACAAGTGGCTGTGGAACTCACTTAGCCTGGTGTAGATATGGCCATAGGAGTTACTGAAGTGAAAATTGCTTTACAAATAAAGTGCTGCGTGATGTGGTAACAGAGAATTTGACCCTCAGTACTTTTTCTTACCTATAATGCTGTGGTTCTTCCAAGTTTGCCCATAGTTTTGTATAGTTTTATGCTCAATATTCATTGTCCTTAGACAAAATATGTCAGAAAAAAGTAGATCATGGTCTCCTAGTCTGCAGAATAAGTTCACTCCAATCCAGGCACACATTACGACATACACCTGTTAGGGCTTTCCAGGTTTTTCTCAATACCATCTTAAACAATATCAAGGCCTCAGAGAAATGTGAGAATGACTTTGAAAAAAAAAATGTTTGACTGTAACAGTACCAAAGCAGTTAAATGGCTCATTGAATAACTTGGTCCTATTAAGAAACATTGGTTTCTCTCCCCCTCTCCCCACACTCTTTAATCTGCAACATGCAGCTGCAAGACAATCCAGCAGAAACAGTTCAGCTACTTCAATACAGTACAGCAACTGTTTCATTTCATATGTTTTATGACTCTAGGTTAAAGGAAAGCCTTTTCAAAGCAGTATTTAACCTAGAAGCTTTGTAAAAAAGGACGGGATTTCAGTAAATCGGTGTGTGAGTTGTGTCTGGGGCAGAGGCTTACATCAAGCCAGGACATTCTTTTCAGCTTTCATTAGTATGTTCTTCTACAAGGGCCTGATTCTGCAAAGTCTTTTCAAATTGAACTGCATAGTTCTCATTTAGGAAGCTTTCACTGAGGTCACGACAGCACTCATTGGGATAAAATATTCCTCATCAGGAGCAGAAATTTCAAAACATTGTCATATGTAAGCAACATACTAGAATTGTTTCAATACTTCTCAGATAAGAAAAGATTGCCGTTGCAGAGCCCTTGAGAAGTAAGGACACCAAGCTCTCTCTGAATAGCCAAAGGCTCATTTATCCTACTGGAAAGACATACTGATGCTGTTATACTGCTTCTTCTGCTATTTTCAGAACATGTTCCATTCAACATACCTCACCTAGAGACTCACCTTACACTGCTGGTAGTCCTAGAGCAAGCATCTGGATCAGACTCCAAAAAAAAAACAAAAACAAAAAGCCAGCAGATTTCTGAGGAGCACTCTCCTTTGCCCCAGCTCTCTCCTTTCTCCCTCTTCCTCTTGTCAGCAAACGAGTTTCAGAGATCCTCCGCAAGCTCCTCTCATACCTCCTCCAAGAAAGAGGGAGTCTGCACAGTGACTCAAATTCAGTGATACAAATTCGGGTTCTCCAACCAAAATTTCATGAGTGTGTGGCTAGTGACTTTGAGGATGTTCAACATGTGCTGCAATGTCAGAAACTGCCAAATTTTACCCTCTTTTCCCACATAAACACCACTAATCTGAGTCTCTCTTCTCAAATCAGATGATAATTTTCATGAAATTCATAGAAATCTAGCACATTAGACACTTCTCTGTGTGTCCAAATGGGACTGAAATCAGACCATGAGTTTAAATAAGCTTATACAGGCAGGCTCTCAGGTGAACAACAGACAGGAAAGTAATATAACCACCTGCTAAACTTTGTTTCCTTTTGAAATCAAGCAGGAAAACAATTTTTTGGGAGGGCTGGTGTGTTTTGTTTTGCTTTAAATAAATTAGAAGAGAGATGTGGAACAGCTTGTAGGCAGAAACAACTGAGAAGGATATGATTTTTCAAGCAGAAAAACAGATGACCTGAAAAGGGATGTGATAAAAACCTACCCATTCATACAGTTGTTACCCTGTTATTGTTGCTTGAGCCTGTCTTCACTACAATGCATTCTAATTACCACTCAATCAACTAAAAATCTCCAAGGAATGTTTGAAGGTGCCAATGAGCCAAACACTTGTAGTTCAGGGAAAATAAAAAACAAATACAAAAGGAGAATATGGGAAACAGTCCCAGCCACAAAGTTAACCAGTTAGCAGTTAACTGCATGTCCCCTCCCTGTTTTTCTTCTGCCATCTTAGTGCTGCCAAATCTCACGCTTCAGTTCTCCCAGACCAGTGCCTTGCCAAAGAGAGAAGAGAAAAAGACTGAGGGAGAACAAGGGAAACAGTAGAATATCTAGGCTACACAAAATACGGATGAAAAGAACCCCGTTGCAGAGGTGAAAAAGAGGTAGAAAGGTTTCTGGTTCCTTGAGGGAAGGTCAGTAGTATGAGAGGTTGTAGAAAACAGGGAAATGGGGAGAACAGTATAGAAAAAGTCAGAGAACCTGCAATGAAAGAAAGGAGAAGAAAGAAAAGCAAAGAAAAAATGACTCAGGTGTGTAGGATGAGAATAAGTTTTGCAAGAAATTCCTAAATATCTCAGGACTGTACAGCAGCAGAACAGGAAAATGAATGTGGAAGAGGCCCATAATATATGCCGAGCCTTGGAAAGCCACAAAGTGTTTATTTATCACAAAATTTATTTGGCTTCTAAAACCCAGACCAAATAAGCTACCTGCAAACTCTCTGACTGCCCTCTGCACACTGCTTCCAGCACTGCCAGCTCTGGCAGAAAGTCAGATAAGTCTCAGAAGAATTTGGTCCTTCCTGGAAATTCCTCCTAGGTCTCCAGGTGAGCAATTTGTGATTCTCTGGGCAGGAATATTTTTCCTTTCTGTCTGACTAATGGGAACTCCTAAAATTTGAAATCGAATTCTTTAGGAGTGATTTGAACTCTCTGAGGAACCAGCCAACATTGATACCCTTAGCATGAGAGTGACCTGTACTGTGGCAGAGCAAACAAGTCTCTATCCATGCTCAGAGTTACCCATGCAGGCATGTCCATGAGCAACCTGTCTACCCCTGAGCCTGCATTGGGTAGCCGGGACACAGTTTTTATTAGATTCATAGATTATCCCTGCTTCTGTCACACAAGTGCTGCTGCAGATAGCCATGGAGGAAATTTTACCCATTTTGCAACTCTAACTGCCCAGGCAAATTTTAAGAGACTTAATTAATTTACAGCATGAGTTACTCCACGTTTCAATAAGGGAGTCCTTCAGACATACCACCTCTGACTAGGAGGTACTGAGATGTTTTTGAGGTCAGTTAAGACAAATCCCATAAATGAGATATCTGAGTGATGCTTTTGCCATTTTGCCCTTTCACTTTGCCATTGTAACTGTGTGAAAGAAAGGTGTTAATTCTAGTATACAAGTCTCCTGTTGTGCTCCTGGCCTTCTCTGGCCATTTTTGACTGGCAGGAGATGGAGCAGCCTTGAGACTGCTTTCCACCAGCACATGTAGAGAGGGTTGTCCAACAACCTCTCTGGGAAGCTCTGGCTTGGCTTCTACAGTCTGCACCATTCACAAGACATAAGTCATACAGTGAATTTCAATGAAACTGTCTGAAGAAATAATTCATTAAAAGACCCTTTTCATATTTTCTGAAAGGTGAAGGACTAACCAAATTTATCTCAAGTTTTCATCACTTGAGGTCAGTCAACTAAAAGAGCAACACCACCCAGTAACATATCTGTCTCTGGTTTATGGTCTGCAAACTTCATAGGGTCCATGGGATACTTTTAGAGATTCAGTGAAAGGCAACGAAGGAAAAGCATCTTTTCCTTTACAAGCTTTTTTATGTCCACTGGAATTTTTTTCTGTGACTGCAAGTAGAAAAAGGTTTAAAAAAGCCCTCAAATCCTAAGTCTTCCCAACCATAGCACTAAATAGAAATTGAATCTCCATGACTCAATGCTAAGTCATTATGATACAGATAGTATCAGTGGAGATACTTATAATTTTTCAGATATTTGTCACCACATTGTAGGATTTCTCTAGAAATATTATCATTTCTAGAAGAAATACAAGGCAGTAAGCTCAAGAGAGCAGCTTGTTTTGTATCATGACAAATTCTTTTCTTGAAGTCTAAATTTAAAACAAAATTATACTTTTTTTTTTTCGGGGGGGGGGGGGAGAGGTGCGGAGGTAATTGACTATACAAAACGAGGCTAGAAAAGACCACATCATACGAGCTATAAAAATGAAACTATTTGACTGTTTACCATATGAGATTTCAGTGTCCTCTGTGCCCAGAGTGTTTGTGTGTCTGTGCACTAACACGTGGAAAGACCAACTCTAGCTGTGAGAATTTTAGTCTTCAGCTTCTTGGGGCTAGTGTAGTAGAAGTAATAAGTCAAAAAGCAAAAAACAGCCTAAAGGTAAGAAAGACATACAACCATGATTTTTTTTTTTCTTTTATTTCATAGACACTGCCTGAGCCACTCATCAGTTAGCCATATTGGTTAGCTGATGTTTTTCTAAAACCTTGGTTGAATCAGGGCTTGAAATTCTGGAGTAAAGGCAGGGTAGTGTTCAGGGACATCAGTTTTCAGGAGGCTGTTCCTCACCCAGGGAACACCATGAGCATGAGAGAGGGACAACATACGTTTACTATTACACATAATACTTCAATTTATGCAGGCTGCAACAGTGTTGAAAACAAATCTGATATTTTCCATATGCAGATAAAGACATAGTCTCTTTTCCTGAGAGCTTATGGCCTAGAGAAGATTTAGTAGAAGGAGAGTAGCAAGTCCTGGCTAGCTGAAGTGGAAACTGCAGTCTGCATTCCTCCACAACAGACCTTCACCTTCCTCCTGGAGCAAAGGTGCCATTGCATTCCACCACTTTGCCCTGCTTCTGGACCCTGTTTGCCAAAACATTGCTTTACCAGCCAGCTGTGGCTGAGATGTGGCCTTCCAATGCCATATGGCAGCTTTCATGTGTGCCTCTGAGGAGAAATGGACATGTTCCATTCACCTTTGTGGTGCTACGTGCCTTCTACACTTCTGCATAAACTGGTGCTCTAGGTGTGCCTGGTGCTGGGACTGATGGCTGCATCTTATATCCAGGCAGAGGAATTTTCCAAGGTGTGTCAACTGGAGTTTTAACTTGCATTTTTCTTAAATGAGAAAGCTAACTGTACCAAATAATAATTGTGAAATAAATAATTTGTGGTATTTTTTCCTCTATACTCAATTGTTGAAATATTTTTCCACATTTTTTTTTCTTGGGACCAACTCAGTTTAGGAAAAGCTTTTCTTAGTTCTTCAGCTGCTCAACTTTCAGCTTCCTACAGATTTTCCCTTCTGGAGCCCTTTCCTTCCCCCTGCTAGTCTAGCAATTCCTTAGTGTTATTTTGCATGTGTCAATTAGACCTGATACTGTGATGAAAAGAACAGAAGAAACAGACACATTTATTTTAGTGTTTCAGAACCAAATACATGGGAAAACCAGCTCCCTTTTTTCAGTATTGGGACACCAAGCCTCATCATTGTGACTCAGAAACCCTTTGACAAGGGAAAGTTTGAAGAGCCTTTAGGATAGAAGCCCTCCCACACTGCTTGCACATATATGCATCTGACCTTATCTTTCATCTGAAAAGATCTCCAAGGCAAAAGAAAACAGAAATATGGTTTCATAGCTAAAGCAGTAACATATCACATGCTGAAATGCAGTCTCATCCCACTAGAGGGTGGTCTGGTCACCCTCATGCTACAGCCGAGGTCTGCAGGCAAACCTCTTTCGGAAAGCCTGTGCCCACTTTATTTAAGACTCAGCAACATCAAAGTACTCCTGTCCTGAGATTTTCCGATTGCCTCATGTTCCATCATCAACATTGAAACTACCTTGTTATTTAAACAAATAAACACATTGTGCCTCTCACTGAAGATCTGACAATCTACAAATATCAGCATGCTCATAAGTGTTCTACCAATGCTGTAACTGTGGATGTATGAAAGAGCAGAGCAAGGCTCACTGTTTAAGAGTGTTAAAATGCTTGGCTTGATACCACTCTGAAACCTGTAAAATCTGGTTTTGTGGTTTATATTTTCTTCACATCATTTTCTCAGAAAGCTTGATTATTACAAGTAAAAGAAGGCAAATTCTTTCTTATGAGCTGTGTTTAAAATGTCTGTTATAGTGAACCAGAAAGGACTTTATGGCAAGAGATGAACTGGAGTCTCTTCCATCAGGTTTGGAAAGTTGGCAGTTAATCTCACAGACACCTCTCACACCATCTGCATGAGATTCACCAAAAACACCTTCCTCTGCCAAGATGTCCTTCTCCCTTGGGAGTCATGTCACCTCTGGTCCCCTTCCCAGGACATTTTGCTTGTCTCTTTATCCTCCTTCATCTGCTCAGGCTCAAAGGCACACTTCCCCACTTCCATGCTTCATAGCCCAACCTTCAGAAATCCTTATCTCATTCCTCCTTCTGAGATGCATGTTGTGATCACCAAGAAAATGTAATTTCAGCTTGCTTTCTGGTTTCTGAAAGGAAAATAAAGGTACAGCCTTACATAATGGAACTGAATCTGCATCAAACGTTAACTCCACCACCACCACAGCATTCAGTCAGAATTTCAAAGATATTTCAGAGAATTTCATCCAACATGTTGTCTCCTACCTCAATGCCTACTTACATGGGAATCCTCCCTTTTACTCTCATGACAGTGAGAGCAAAGAAACAACAACATATGGCATGAACTGTGTTTGGGTACCTATGCAAAATTTTCTCTTTTATGAGTTTTTGTTCCCAGATTTATTGGGCTTTAGATCCTTTTGCTTTGATCAGGTTCCTCCTTATTGATTAATATTCTTGAGTCTTATTTTCCAACTCTAGTAGTGGGTAAGTGAAGCACATCATCTCAAAAAACCTGTGGTGGAAGATAATTTCATCCACAAAAATTGGCCATATCTAAGGATGCTCCAATGTGGATGTAAGCTTACCAGAAAAAATGTGAAGACTGAGAGTAAACCAGAACACCATTCATTGTTACATTAAAAATAATATATTCATTTTTGAATTATACAGAAACAAATATAAAATGATTGGGGGAAACAAGCTTCATTTGCATGAGTTTGCTTTCTCACTCATGTTAGGAGACATTTGCCTATTTGGTTTTGTCTGTTTCACACAGTTCAGACAGCAAAAATGTTAAAAGATTAAAGAATTCATTATTAGCCTCTTGGCATTTGAATCATGTCAACAGATATGACACAGCTGCCAATGATAATCAAGACTATCTTCAGCTGTGAGTTTGGATGCAAATGACAACAAAACAGGATGGTCTGTTCTGATGCAATATAATGAATAACTACATCATTCATCTGGTCTGTATAAACACAACATGGCAAATAAAGTATTTTCTCTTCATAAGTTCTTTACACTTCAGTGTCTTGGGATTTATATAGGATGTGGCATACTTGGCTCTTGTAGTGGGGAAGGAAGTGATAGGGATGGTAATGTGACACACGGGTCTTACAAATAGATTAAGGCTGATTGCCTCTGTGCGCTTCTTTTTAGTGGCAGCAAAGCTTTGGATGGGTGGTGTGGTCTCTAATAAGTAATTGTTCTATACTTAACAATTAGAATACATGAGTCCTCCAAGTTGGTTCTGACATCTGCATACCACTGTTACTGGGTTTGGGAAGAACATTTGGTCCTCATTTAAAACACTGCAAACACTATCATGATGTAGACCTTGAAATTTTAAGGAAGACTACTACTGGTTTGATTATACTCTGAGATAAAAAATAAAAGCAAACAACTCTCTAAATGATGTAAAAATGCAAGAACACCAGCACCCTTTAACAAGCATCTCTGTAGCAGGTAAGGCATCAAGTTGCTGGGGGTTTTGTTGTAATAGAACTTTTCCAAGCAGGGAACTGATATCTTTGCTGTCTGCTCCCTATGTGGGGAAGGGGAAGGGGAAAGGGAGGTGTCACAAAAAAATTCCAAATGTAGCTAAAATTAGCAAGGTTGTCCTTTTAATGCTGTTTTTCAAAATCCAGGGCTCTGCACCACCATTTTTCTGTAACCCCAATTAATTAGGTATTGACTTGTTTTTTCATTCAATTAAAGTATAATTAAATGGCAGTGATCTGCCCCTGAAATGCAGATGAAAAGGTTCTGGTAAGAATCTCTAGGTTAATCCAGCTGCTTAAAATGTGTGTTGTATTTGACCATTTGCCAAGAGGCTCTGTGAATACATGAGCCAGCTGGCACAGGGACGGCTGGTGGGAACCTGTCAGCTGTTTAGGACAATGGCTGAAGCTTTTTTAATCAATTCAGGTTTTTAAAATGCCTAAAAAAGAGACACCTTACCTTGGCAGTTAAGGAATTACAGCAGAAATGAAATCCTAAGAATTTTCTTTTCATCTTAAAATCTGAGTTTTGGCTCATATTCTGTGAACCTCTGAACAAAGTTGTTTATTTAGGTTACCGTCAAATGTCTGGCAAGAAGACACAATGCATCAAAGCCTTATTTTTGCAATGAGGGAGTCCAAGTTTGCTATTCTGACAAATATGGCTAATCAGGAGGGAAAAGCTATGTTAACATGCTGAATGGAGGTGGATCACCAGCTGCTCTTTGAACCAGGCAAGACTCCAGCCTTGAGTCCTGTTTTCAGGGCATCACTCCTCACTCCACAGGACCTCAGAAGGATGCATGGGTGCTCATTTAGCCAAACTGTGAGCCACAAGCACACCCTGGTGAGCAGCTGCTCCCACACATACTGCTGTTGGCTCTGGCTTTGCACGGGAATAATTGCTGATCAGCTGAAGTCAGTTTCATGAGCAAACCTTTAATGCACTCTTTCCCACTAAGCATTTTAGACAGAAAAAGTAGCCAATGACCCTGGCATTTAAAAAACCTCTTCTACTCTCTGTGTTTTCACTGTTGAATGAAATGAAATTATTACAGATGGGAGAGATTTCTGGAGCACAGAGGCAATGGCGAAGAGCCGAATAGCTCTCTAAAAGCTGAGTGTGTGGAGGTCGGGGTGTCTGCACGCCAGGTGTCAATATGAAACTTGCCATGCTAACAAGAGCCTTGCAACAGGCTGTTACTTTGATTTTTTCCACCTGGTGCTTGGTGCAGCAATATGTCTGCCTTACCATGTGAGTTATCTGAGAAGCTGTCAAAAGGCAGGGGAAGATATGAGAAGTTTTGAAAAACCTGGCTAGACCTTCCCCCTCAAAAGTAACATTTTACGACACTTTTATTTTCATCCCAAACTTCAGATGCTTCATTCTCCAGCCTCAAGAGATGCTCCGGCTGTGTGCTCCATAGAGTGTCCCAGTGCTCTGTCCAGGGATTCTCTTCAGTTCCAGGCTTCTGCACACAAGTACAGAATGACCTTGCTGTTTGTGCAGAGAAAGAAAAATGTAAAATGTAAATATCTCCGTAAGAATTTGCAAAATGAGAAAAAGCAGACCTCCTTAATACATTTATGAAAGCTTCAGGTACATATCAGAATCTCTCCATACCCACCATATCTGCTGAGCTGTAGCCTTTGGTGTTCCCAGTAAATAGGAAAATGTGAAGTGCAAATACTAGGTAGGGAATTAACATGAAGGAGGCAAGGCTGAAGCCACAAAGGAAAGGAAATGGAAGCTGTCTAGAGCCAGAAGTTACATTTTAGCATCTTTTGCGCTTACAGAAGGACTCACAGGCCTGACAGCTCACCCGAACAGGACAAGAAAGTGTGTGTAGGAAAACATTTTCCCCAATTGTACCAATCTCACTTTATTTCCATAGAGCAGCAGAGCTCTACAGTGTTACTACTGTGTGTGTCAGAGACTGTTCCTGATGATGTAGACATCAGGTTGCCCTTCTTTTCTTAATGGAAAGAATTGGGTTTTTTCTATCAGTGGATTTCATACGTAAAATACAATGTTCTTATTCAGGACAGAGACTGGAAGGTTGTCTGGAAAGGAGGAAACAGTTTAATATTTCTTTTTCTCCCCGTTATCCAAGTCCACAGCATTTACTATATGTCATATTCTGATTGTAGAGTTACTTGCTGGTTTCAATGATCCTTAGCAAAAGTAATTTGGGAGCCCCAGATACACTGGTGACATTTTGTTGTTGTTTTTTTCTAGCAGCACTCTCAACTGTCAGTGAGAGCACTTCTCATAGGCACAGTTCCAAGGAGCCAGGCTCAGCCAGAGTTGTGTGGGCACCTGGTGGCCTCTAAGGTTGACCAAAGCTCAGTTCAGCTCCTTTAACATCTGCATGTCTCTTTGCTCCTACATCCAGAAGCACAGGACTGTGCAATTCCTGGCAACTTTCACCATCCCACACCGCCCAAGGTACAAGATATGTGGACATGTGGAAATGAGGGTACACTTGTCTATTCGGCAAACGTCTTCAAGCCGCTAAGTGATAACATGATGATGGGCACAGGGTGTCCACACCTAGATCCATCCATGAAGCTTTGGGACTTTAAAAATTGAGGACTCTCCTTTGTGCACTTGGAAATCCGCATTCAGCTCTCCAGGCCTCATCTTCTACCTTCATGAAAGGATCCAGAAATACAGGAGGACCCCAGGACTTATACCGGAGTTACAGTCCAGAGAGCTCTGGCTTGGGAGAGCTATGAGAGAATAGAACAGAGGGGAAGAAGAAGAGAGAGAAGACTGAAGAAAAAGTGAGGTCAATTCCAGTTTAAACCAAACCTTTTTTAATTTTTTAATGAATTTTCCCATGAGTCAGAAACATGCTTTTTTGCAACACAAGTTTCTGTACTCCAAATTTATTAGTTCAGCTGATATAATGATATAACAAACAACTTAAAATATAGTAATACTGTGGAACACATAATACCATCAGTTAAAGTTATTCCCCAAATTAGCATTTATTTTTAATGATTTATCATTCATGAAAGATACTAAATCAATTACATTCCACTTACATTATTTTTTAAACATTTTTATGACAGCAATGTCAAGCCCAAATGAAGAACAAGTTAAAAAGCAGGGAGCAAAAAATCACCCCTGCTCTGAAGAGTTAAAAAAATAATCTAAGACAGAGACAAGAGGAATAGCTTAAATATCTGATGAAAGAGTTGGAGGATGTAAAAAGGTTAATGGCAATAACAGTATGGAGTGGCATAGACAGGGTGGGAGTAAAACCCCCTGTGTCTCCAGTGCTGTGTTTGTTATAGAGTATCCCAGGGAGATCGGCCCCTTCTCTTGATGCCTTCTGCTCCTGTGGGCTGGGACTTGGCTGCTGAGATTGATATGAAGGTGATTCAGGGGCTGGTTTAAGGTCATATTTCTTATTGAGACCTCCTTCTCAAGATCAGTGATTCACTTCAGACAAGCCACCACCATGAAAGTTATTTATGCTGTGGCTACAGGAAGACATTCCTTTTAGCTCCAAATCTCAGAAGCTGAGTGAAACCCACAAAACTTGAATAGTCAAGGGCTGACCTTACAGAGAGTCAACACAGGAAAATACTCAAAGGCACTGCAATAGTGAATAGACAACCATTAATTTAAAACAAACCACATTGTTTCTTTTACTCAGCATAGGTAATGAAATAATGAAAGAAACCCACAAGCTTTCAAAACAGAAGCATTAGCCGGATTTCCAGTGTCACAAGATCAAAGCAAAAGGCTTTGTTAGTTATAGCCAGACAGTATTAGACAAGGAAAGTCTCCACCAGCCTAGCAGAACTGAGTCAGTCCCTCAGCCCAGCACTGCCTCCTCACACACACACACACACACACACACACTCAGGCAGCCACGCACACACACTCACACAAGGACTGTATTTGCATCCTCTTCCCCCTTTGATCTATCATCTTATTCATCAGAGAGAGAATAAACTCTGCAGCACCCCTTTTTATTTCCAGGAATAAGCACTTTCCCTTCCTTTTTTTGGTCAATGAATTTTCTGGTGACCTCTGCACTTAGTAATTCGTTCAGGCACAATCTGAAATCTGTGTTTCTGGAGGCATCTATAGCATATGTTGCACTGCTTCTGTCTTCAGATCAGATTTGTACATGATGGTCAATATTCTTCCATAGTAGGCCATGTAAAAAAATACTTGGAAAAATTTGGAGCCTGCTTTCTTACAGTCAAGGTCCTTTGGAAATTTGCATCTGAAACACACATAAAATGGGTGATACTCCATTAATGAATTATTTTAAATTTTGACAGTCAGGCTCTGATACACTATTGATTTCCCATGTATGAGTGACCTTAAGCTGCAGCCCTCAAAGTGCTTCTTTCTTTAAGGTTTCAAGCAGAAAAATAAAACTGCTATTTTTGGACTACTATGGAAATAGATGAATTAAACTGGACTTGGATCTGCTCAAGGCTCCTCTTAGTTTCAGTGTTATGTAGCCACTTCAATTTTTCTCATCTTCTACCTTCATCTCTTCGTATTAGCTTCCTTTCTGATGTTTTCTGCTCTTTTATCTCTGTAGTCCCATCTCATTTATCTGCCCATATTCCATAAACAAACCTATGGCATGTGGCTTCAAAGGTTGAGGTAGAGGAGAGATACAGTGCATGTATCAGAAATTTTGTATGTCACAATGTCCCCAACAATGCAGTCACAGGATGGTGAAAATCAGCCACTATTTCATAATGAGCATCTGATATATAAAATTAAGCCTGAGGGACATCACCTTCAGAAGGCCATAAGAGATAATCCCTCACTTCCCAGGAACCGGAAGCACAGTATTGGAAAAAAGGAAGGGAACATTCATAAGTTTTGCAACTATTATTGACATTACATGTTCTCAAAAGAGTAGAAAAAATCCAGAGAAACTCACACTTTAAGTAAATTTTACGTCAAGAAGTGCAATGTATGCTTTTATAATCATTTTACAGAAAAAATCATACTGAAGCCCTTATGTTCAATCCACCTTCATTTTTCCCACAGTAGGCAAGCACAAACTGCAGATTCTGCGTCAGTGCGAGTCCGAGCCCCACTGGGCCCACTGGCCAGAGCCCAGCAGGCGAAATGAAACAACACCTTGTCACACACTCACTAGGAATCCTTCCAGGGTACCACCTGGTAAATGCAGTAAAACTAAAACAGGCAGTCAGAAAAGATGCACATTTGCAGTCAAATGTCACTGCTGAGGTGGAACCTACAAAGGCAAGAAGAAATTAAAGATTTACAATCCATTTCACATCAGTATGGAGGACAGTCTGAAAAATGCTAGTTTCAGACTCCAAAGAGCTAGCAAATATTTATCTGGCAAGCAAGATACAAAAAGAGGACAAGGAAGTACAGGTGTCCAGAAGCTGTCCATATTGCTGCAGCATTTTAGTTGATTATGAACATTTGGTATGAAAACCTGAAATGACAGTGTTAAAGATACTGAGGTTATACCACAACATGTTGCCAACCTAAGCCAAGAGAAACTATAAATATTAAGGTTTTGTTGAACATACATGTTAGTCAGCCCAGTATTTTAGTGTCCTGAAAAATTAAATTGGAGAACAATGTATTTATTTGAGACTAATTAATATGCTGCTGCTTTTGTACCTGGGAAGACTATACTGCTGCTTGTACCTGAAGAATACTGAATGGGAACCATAGACCAGTGGAAGGCAGGTATGGCATTACCTGTTGCAGTGAGCAGAAGGGTTGCTTGTTTGTTTCTTTGGTTATTTTTACAGCTGTTTTCCTTTTGTTTAACAGGGATCTCTGTGAAAACAGATTACATGCTCACATGCATTGTCTGGGAACGTGCTGCCAATTCCCAGAATGAATTTACAGTTACTGCAGAAAATGTAACATCTGCCACATGTGGATCCATTAAGCCAGTCCCTTCAAAACCAGTGCTGCCAGATGAATGCATTTTATAATTATAAAGCGGAAGAGCAAACTATTTTTCGTGGCCACTAATTGTCAGTGGTTTCCTTATGTTTCTGAGGCATTCTCAAAAATAGTGGGAAATGGGTTCTTCACATATGGATGTCTGAGTTTTTCATGCACAGTTCCTTTCACTGTGAGAAGAACAATCCTGATCTCAAAACACTTTATGAACTGGAACTTTGCAAACACTACTCAAAGAAACTTTATGAACTATTTCTAGTTTTTTTATTTTCTTCAGTAATTTCACAATATTTTGATTTTTTTAACCATTTGATAAGCAGTATGCATAACTATTATTTTAAAATAAAAGGTTGTTTCAAATATAAGAATGGCTTTTGTAATTAAAAATGTCAAAATTCAACTTTAGATTATTTTTTAAAATTTTTAAAAATTTTCTCTGCTATAGAACATTACGGATGTTTCCCATACATTGTTTCTGTATTGATGAATTGGCATTTTCAGATAAATAATTACTAGCTTCAGAATTCCCAGTCATCCTTAAACTAAATTTATCATGTCATTGCACCACTGCCAGGAGGATAGTTCAAGGTGCACAGCTGTCAGCATCCTTCCGTCCCAAGATGCCATCTAAGGACAATTTATTTTCTCTAATTCTCCACCTTGCAAGTCTTTTTATAATCTCATTGACATTTCTGTAGCAGAAGAGATCTCTTGGGACTTCCAAGAACCATGCAGATGGCTTGAAGTTAGAGGCAGAAAAAAACAAACAGCAAGCACTGAATCAGATTTGCTTGTTTCTTGCAAATAGCTTGTTTTAAAGGACCTTATACCATTGCATCACAGATGCAGAGGCTGTGTAAAGGTGCAAAGAGGTCAAACAAGGTAATTATTTTCTTATGTGCCTCCACCGTCCCTATGAAGTGGGTGAGTTGCTGTACAGTAATATGACTAGAAAAACAGCCAAAGCCTATCTGGTGAAATCTATGCCAAATACTAGACCTGCAAAAAACCCTTTCCAGACTGCAGCAGTTCCCAAGGGTCTCATGATCTTTCCTCTTTGCCTCCTTTCTCTGCCTTTCTCCTAAACTGCTGAGTAAGAGGGCTGCACGGCTGCTGCAGAGGAGTAAGCCAGAGCCATGAAACGGGAAGCCAGGAAAGGCCTGATGGGCTGAAGTTTGAATGTTCAACCAAAGTTTCTCACTTTGTGCCCCGCCCCGCTTTAGCCATGTGGTTGAGTGTGTCACTGCACCACAGGCCCAAGGCTGCTATGTCAGTCTGGCTGATGCAATTCATCCTCTGCAGGTTCTGTCAAACATGACTGAGGCCATGATGTTCACTGACAAGAAAGGCATGAGACTCCAGTGAGCTTTGATTTGAAACTCTGTGAGAAGAAGGCAGGCTAAGCTGACATGCTGGTGCCAGATGGGATTGCCCAGAGGAGGTGTGCCTGGACTTGCCTAAGCATCAATATCTTCCTGACTGCTGCCACAGCCCATCAAAGAAGGTACAAATGTCTGAAATCTCAACCCTCAGCAAGCTGGGATGAGATCTTCCCACAAAGCAGAGATTTAAACAGTATTAGTGCTGCACTGAAGGAGCTCAATACATGAGAGGAAACCCAAATTATTCCAGTTTTGTAGATGGAAAGGAAAAGGTGTTTTCACAAAGCCTGCTGTTTGTTTTTCATTTCCTTTCAGCTTAATTTCTGAGCTGCTTCCATCTCAGGCAATTGTAGCCCATTTTTTACTAGCTGATTTCCCCTGCACTCACTGTCAGGCAGCCTACCTTCCCCCTTCTTCCACCACTTCCCAGTTCATCCTCCATCCCACAGCCTTATACACTGCCTTGGTCAGTAGCCTGTCACATTTCTTTCTCCTACCTGTAAAACCATGTCCTTTTGCCTCTAACTCAGCTAAGTCATTGCTGCACCAAAGCCTGGAGTCAGCAACATGTAATTATTTTTTTTCTTTTGGCAAATGTTTATATTAAATATAACTTGGCCAAAACAATCTCTTCTTAGTGAGGCTAATAAAATAAAACATGTCCAACACTTATGGGCCAAATCATTTTGAAGGTAGGATAAGTCCAAAAAAAGAAAGTTCCAGAAGTGAAAGTTAGAATGTTTTGACACATTCTACCCCAATAGATCAGGCATCCAGGGGGAAAAACTCTACAGTAGTATAAGACAAAGAAGACAAAACTGCAGAAGATGTGACTTACTGGGGTGATTCTTTGAGGCATGGAGGTGAAAATGGGGATCCTGCCTAGATGTCAGGTTCAAGTCTAGCTATGGAGCAGCTACTGTTGTTTCATAAAACTGTAAGTTTTGGCAACAGAAGCTATTGAAGGAGGGGGACTAAATGGATCTCCACATGCAGTAACTAAGAAAAAACATGTGTTTTTATTTTCAAAGAACAGCTGAGACTGGGTCAGCTGGTTGTGATAAAGGAGGCTTCACTGTTTCTGAATTGATATATAGGGAAGGATTATGGGGTACTCCAAAAGTAATTCCAAAATAACTTAGCAATTCTATGTTCCTTTGGAATTTGTAATAATATTTGTTACTGGAAATTTATTTGGTACAAAATATAACTGTTACTTATTGTGCTTCCTTTGGTATTCAGCATTATAAAATTATTGTGCTGGGAGGTATTTTTGCACAGTAAACTGCAGTGCTTTTGAGCAGTGGGAACACTGTGAAACAGATGGATTAAGAGTTCACTGAGGGTACATCAAGTTTTGTGCCATCACAGTTATATCTTCAGGCTATCATGACTGTATTAATATATTATAGCATGGGAGGGCTGTCAGAGTGAGCTCAGAAGGAACCAAGCCCACTCTTACCACACTGTTCAGATGCTAATTTGCAGCCCAAATCTTGGGAGCTTGTAGGTCTTTGGGATGATGTGTAGGTTGTGTTCTAGTGTAATAGTCACTCTGATGGGAAAAAATTGGTTTCTTGACTTGGGGTAAATCTGCTTTATTACCCCATATTTACCCCTTTAAATTACATGGTACATTCTCTCCTGTTTTCTTCCTAAGTTCTCTCTCTCTTCTGCTTCTTTTCCCTTCATTATTGTCCCCTTTTGCCTACTAAATTCCCAGACAATATCCTACCTTTCAGAACAGTAGCCTAGAAATCACAGATGGGTACTGGGGTGTAAACTGAATGCATGCAGGTACTGACACTCAAAAATTTCAGGAATTTCTGCTCTGGTGCAGCTTTCCAAAAAGACTGCTTTCTAGTCCTCAGGGGTAACCTCCACTGTCACTGACACCACAGAAGACTGGTTCAGCTTGATTTCATGCCACATCTTCCAAGAATTTCTTGTGATTTTTGATTTTGTTTGTTTGTTTATGTTGTTGTTGTTTTTGTTTTTAACAGAGGATAGAAACAACCCTTTTCAGAGTGGGCTTTGCCTTTGCCTCTGCCTCTTTTCCCACCATCTCTGGGTTGGAATCTGTCCCTGTTCCAGTGGGTCAACCAGCAGACTGAAAGTGTGTCTCAGATCCTGTGTGTACAGGATCTTTCTATCCTCTTTCTCAGGCATGTAGGTTTTGTTGTTTTAAATGCTCGATTCATAGAGAGCAGCTCTCAGGCATTTCTTCAGGACTCATCTTTAGAGACTGCCATGGACATCAACAGCTCCTTACTTCTCAGATTCCCTGTCTTATTGTGTGCCCTCTGTGCCTGCCATTGTGAACTTGCAGGATTCAGTGGTTCTCCACCGAAGTGCAAAGGGCACTGAGCACCCCAAAGACTCTGGCTAGAAAGACTGGACTCTGAAAAAGGCCCACTAAAATCCTGGAGTGGAAAAAAACCCAAAGCAAACAACTATACCCATCTGCATTGCTTTCAGAGACAGAGGCTTTGCCTGGTTTATTCTAATGCTCCTATAATGCAAAAAGGTTTAATTACATGTTATATCACCCTAGAAAAAAATCCTTTTACTTTAGCATTTTCTATGATGCTGGGCCTCCCCATGGAGCTTATAAGAGCTGGCTGCCACCTGTTTTGTTGTAGATTATTTGTGCTTTATTTTTACTGAAATGAAAATGCCTCATTTGCTTCTTATTTATCACAATATATCTTTTCTCAACTAGTATAGGATTGTCAGGAGGGTAATGCCAAAGCACTAAAGACAGTCTTAATGCAGGTCAAGAAAATGAATAAATAAGCTGTGGTGATGGACCCTTTTTAACAGTGGGATTCCGACCTTGAAAAAAAAAACACCTCAAAGCCTGAAATGATGTGAGACTGATCCTGCATGAAGCATCCTTCATCCCCATGACTAGGTCTGTGAAAGACTAAGTAGTCTAATGCTCTCTGTGCATCATACCAATGGATGAGAACCAAAAATCTGAGAGCACCAAAGAAAAATAAGGTGAATTTTTAAACCAAATACAAATGAAAAACCTCAGAAAATGTTCTTGTATGCCATCTTAGTAAAGCACCCAATTGTGCCATTAGAAATGAGGCTCTATTTAGCCAGAGACATTAATTTTCAAACAGCAGAAAAGAAGAAAAAAAATTAGAAGTAATAATCTTTGTTGTTTTATCAGTAAAACCCAGGTGAAGAACTCACTGTTTGTAGTAGCTAAATATTTGGATTTTACATGAGCTACAGGAAATGAAGCAAGTCACCTGAGATTAACTATCCATTTTCTAGGGTTGATGAGTTGACAGCTCCACTGTGTTTCCCAGATCAAGTTAGAGGCAGCACAATAGTACCTTATTGAGGAGGAAGTACCACCTGCTAATGAGAGAAAATTGAAAAGTTGCTATAGTGTGTCACAAAGAGGATTCTGTTAGACATTTCTCTTAATACAAATAAATGCACCTGCAACCTACCCAGGAACTTAAGAATTCTCCTTTCTCCTTCATTTTCTTCACAACAGTTGGAATGGGTTGAAAAGGTGTGTTTACAGGAAATGAGGATTATTTGTAATTTAGTAAGAGTTCTATTTTTAAAAGAAAAAATATTAGTTAATGTATGAGACAAATAAAATGTGACTTCAAGAAGTTTCTTAAAATGCTAACTTAAAAAGTTATATTTTTTAGAAAGAAAAACAAATTCAAGGACAAAAGCCTTGCAATTTCGTTAGTATCCAGGCATGTAAACTGATCTACTGCTATTTGCTTTAAGCCCTTTAAGTTATGGTGTAGCACAGAGTGAGAATAAGTTTATAAAACCAAAGCTTTAGTGGATAGAATGGTACAATAGAGGTTCTCAGAAATGTTACTGAATTCCCAGAAAGGTGAGAACCCTAAGTAATCCTTAGCCTATGAAATTATATGTAAAGATTTATTTCTGTCTCTATGGCTTTATTTGTCAGGAGATAAGGAAAGACTGTTTTATGAGATCATAATAATTGTGTTTGCAATTTGTACATTTGTGTTTTCCATGCTTACAATGCTGACTCTCTAGCTGATAGTCAGAGGGCAGCTTCAGAGGTCAGGTGGTGATTCAATGCACAAACAGGAGCTTTCACAGAATCAGATGGAGCCTTTCCCAAGGCTTTTTTTCCCCCTTGTTTGTCAGCAGAGCAGCAGCAAGAAACAACAAAACAGTGCTTGTTTTTTTATTCATAGTTCTTGGAACTTGGAAGATATAAAAAAAATCTCAAGTGCTTCATCTTAAGAGAAAAAAGTCAACAAGAGGAAGAAAGCCAGAGTCCCCATCTCTCCAGAAGATTTCTACAAACAGCTAATTCTCAATCCAATATGGTGCTTATGAGTTTGGAGGAAATTTGCCTAAATCTAGACTAACTCCTGGTGCTACTGACTTTCCAAACCTTTCTCATTTTGCAAATAGCTTTTCATTTTGGGTCCCAGCCCAGCCGTGATCAGCATTTCACCAAGTCTTCAGTTACATCGACTTTCTGCAGCAAGGAGGGCCTCACAACAGAAACCAGGCTGTGAATGAAAGCGGTGGGGGGATTAAAGCATTGTCAACAGCAGCACTTGCATACAGAATATCTTTTTGTAACCTCACAGGAAAAATCTACTACACAAAATGGAAGGCAGTAATAAAAGAGCACAGTGATGTAGTGCTGATGGTTTGGGGGCTGGCAGGCTGATCGCCTTGCTCAGCACTGGCTGTTCATTGTATAGCAAATGTGCCATGTAAGCAGCTTTGAACACAATGGGACATTGAGAATCAAATGTGTGAGTGAAGCATCTTCCCAGTCTCTTTCATAGTGAAAACTGCACCACTTTCTACTACCCAGCAATGACTGGCCACAATGTGGGGGAAATCACTCCAACCTTAATGAGGGGAGGAAGAGTATGAGCACTGTATCTTCAGTCACAGGGCTATAGCTGAATGCAAACCTCATGAAATGTTTCCTCTGTTGGCCATTTGCCTTCTCTGATATCTGTCTCCCATAGCAGGTGGGGAAACCAGTGACTGTTGGCATGACATCCTCAGTGCTCGGCTACAGTGCAGTGATAGCTAGCTGTTTTAATGATTTATCTCTGAATGTATTTCTGAGACATGTGTGACATGTCACAGCAAATTACTTTGGTGTGAAGGAGGCTTCAAAACATAGTTCCTAAAATGTCATGGCACTGCTCCAATTTTACTTCATTAAGTTACTGCACTGTAAAACAGAAGTAGAGCGGTTCTTCTGAGGACTATAATTGCTCCACAGTTGAGCAGTGACCTGCCAGCTACAGTGCAGTGGCCATTAAAAAGATCCTTCACAGTTATATGGGCTCAATTTTCAGGTGCAACTTATCTTTTTTGTTTCAAAGTCAGTGCTGTTAAATGTGAAGAAGAGTTTCTTATTAGACCTGAGGAAGTAGGTACAATCTTAATCAAAGTAATGTAAGTGTTCAAACAAAATATTATCAATTCAAAAGAAAGTTCTGCAGTCATATTAATACATCCTTTTTAACAGAGCAGAAAAGATTTCAAATAGCAGTAAATGACATAATAGATTAAAAACGCAATTTTTGAGTGCACATGGTAATAGACTCACTGTTAAAGTCTGCTAGATATGTTTGCTATAGAAAGTTGGATATATTTTTCTTTGCCCTCTGGCTATGAAGTCAAAGTCAGCTGCCAAAATCCAGGGACATATTTCACAAAGGCCTTGATGTGCCCTGCTGGTTTGTGCCTCTAACTCTTTCATGCTCCCTTTTTGGTGCAAAACTATTTGTAACTTCAAATTCAGTCAGAAATTTCATTTTTATGCAGTGTGGGACTTATTCAGCAAAACATGTGCAAGCATGTTTAAATCTCAGTGATCTAATTGGGATTTAATACACCAAAGCCAGACTAGCTATTCTCAGTGACCCTGGCCACTGGAGCATCTACCACAGGTCATTACCATGCTTTTCTATTATTCTAGATTATGATGCAAATATTTTCTCTGAACACCCTTGGCTAAGTCATGAATGCTGTCCAGTGGCTGTAGAGTGGAATATAAATGGGAGAGGGATCTAGCCCATCAGCAGGCACCTAGATTTTCTGTGCTTAATGAAGCAACCTTCCTGATTTGGAGCTTTAGGCTATTTCTTGTAATGCACCCAAAAGCTCAAGGACTAAAAAGGATGAAAACATTTGGAAGCTGCCTCTGAAACTTTGGCTCGAAACCTGTATCTCCTTGTGATTTCTCCACCAGGGAAGCAGAAGAACACTTAGGCTCAATACTTTAGGGCAGAACCGCTGTGGTGATAAATCAGATACTGACCTGAGGGTATGAGGTAACCCCAATTACAACAGCAATGGAGCTGCCTCCCACTGGTGGCTTTAGGTCAACATTTTGGGCTAATCACCTTAGCTGGGTAAGTGCTCATAAATCAAGGTCTGCTTGGAACTGCCTGTTTTTCTCTTCACATAGCTGAGATGCTCAGGGTAGCCTTTCTGCTCTTCAGAGGAGCC
Organism: Poliocrania exsul; assembly: GCA_035041345.1. Lineage (NCBI taxonomy): Eukaryota > Metazoa > Chordata > Aves > Passeriformes > Thamnophilidae > Poliocrania > Poliocrania exsul. Next base: position 45,933,143 of record JAWWLZ010000001.1, on the reverse strand, counting down.
TCCCACTGCAGAGTGTGAAGTGCTGTGGGAAGGGCAGGAACCAGGGACTTGTCACAGGCAAAAAGCACCAAGTTGTAACAATAATTTTGAAAGAAGACTGTGGAAAACAGTATTGCTTTTCATCTAACTGCCACTGGATTCCAAAACCAAGGCTTCTCCCTTACTCTTCCCTCACCAGGCAATGAGCGTGTGTCTGTCTGCAGATGGAGAAAAGAAGAGGGGAAGAATTCACCCTGCTGAAAAACCTTTTACACCCTTCTGCCATGACGACTCTTCACAAGCAGACCGCTGTAGTCCAATCAGCTGTCAACAGTTGTCATTTGTGCTCTTCTCCAGCATCCCCACTACAGTCACCACTGCGAGGATGGCCATGAAACCGCCGTGGAGAGAGAGGAAGCCCAGATCCAGGTGGTCCCTGCATCCCTGCAGAGATGCTAGGGACTATTAGAGAAGATGCCCTGAATCAAAAATTATTTCACTCCTTCCTTTTTCACCAGTAACAAGTGGCAGGACGAAAAAAAAGAGGCTTCAGGCTGCACCAGGAGTGGTTTAGATTGGATATTATTGAAATTTTTTTTCACAGTAAGGGTTGTCACTGGAACTTGCACTCAGGGAAATGGAAGTCACCATAACTGGAGGTATTTAAAAGACATATAGATGTGGCGCTGAGAGACATGATTTAGTGGTGGGCTTAATACTGTTGGGTTTACAGTCAAACTCTGATCTTAAAAACCTTTCCCAAACTAAACAATTCTATGATTCCATGATTCTATCCACTGGTCTTGGGACACACCTTATCAGTTCCTGTAAGAGGAACAAGAAACAGAAGAGGCAGTTTTACTAGTTTTTACAAAGATTAGGTTTCTTTTTGGGCATATGTGAACAGAGTCCACTATACATGGAAGGGATACTAAGTAAGTTTGCAAATGACAAAAAAATAGGAGAAGCTGCAGGCTCCGTCAAAAGATAGGGAGACCCTGTAGAGAGACCTCAACAAATTACAGAACTGCACAATCACCAGTCTTAGGAAGTTCATCCACCTGGCATGGGGCAACCCCAAATGTATGTACAGGCCGGGGAATAAGATACTGGAAAGAAGTGCCACAGAAAAGGACCTGTGAATCCTGGTCAATGTCAAGTTGAATATGAGCCAGCAGTGCCCTGGCAGCCAGGAGGGCCAGCCATGGCCTGGGGGAAATCAGGCACACCATCGGCAGCTGGTAGCTGCTCTGCACTGGGGAAGCCTCACCTTGAATATTGTGTGTAGTTTTGGCCACCACAATATAAAATTTTAAGTTATTATACAGCATCCAAAGGAGGGCAACAAAGATGGTGAAGAGTCTTAGGGGGAAGCTGTATAAGGAACTGATGAGGTCACTTGGTTTGTTCAGCCTGGAGAGGGGAAGGCTCAGCAGAGACTTCGTCACAGTCTATAACTTCCACATGAAGGGTAGAATAAGGACAGGCACTGATCTCTTCTCTGTGGTGACCAGTGACAGGACCCAAAGGAATGGCCTGAAGTTTTGTTAGGGGAGGTTTAAGGTGGGTATCAGAAAAAGGTTTTTCACCCAGAGGGTGGTTGGGCACTGGAATAGGCTCCTTAAGGAACTGGTCACAGCACCAAGCCAGACAGAGCTCACTAGGCATTTGCATATGGTGTGACTCTTGGGGATGGTCCTGTGCAGGGCAAGGAGTTGGACTCAATGATCCTTGTGGGATGATCCCTTCCAGCTTAGCATATTCTGTGATTCTGTGATACAGAGGTTATAAATAGGGAGAATATGGGAAGTAGTATAATGTAGTGTACTCATATTTTAATACCTGTAGGGTGACACTACTCGAAGCAGTGTATAACAGAAAGAGCAACACAGATACAGAGCAGTTTTAAGAGAATAAGCCTTTTCTGCTTCATTAAGAGAAACTGTGGATCTCTAAACTGAGCCAGCCTTGACAGTCTGAGCAAGGGACAGTCATTCACTATTTTTAACTTTGCAGGAATTGGGACACTCAGTGAAATTACTGAGAATAAGGTTCAAAACAGACAAAAGAGAGTTCTTTCTAACACATAGTATAATTCAGCCTAAGGTTTCATTGCCATAGGACACTGCAGAGGTCAAAAGTATAAATGGATTCAAAAAAGCATTAGCCAAATTTATGGAAGATAGGTCCATTGGTGGCTATTAAAAATAATAGTCCAGATGAAATGTCTGGCATTAGGAAGTCCCTAAACTGTTGAATGTCAGGATCAAGGGATTATAGGAGGAGAACGAATGCTCCAAACATGCCATATTTCTTTTCCAAAGCATCTGCCACTGGTCACTGCTGAAGACAGGATATTGGGCTAAACAGACACATATTCACAGCTTCCAGCAGTTGCCATGCTCCTCCCAGAGCTGAGAACAAGAGTAGCCTCATTTAAAGCTTCTATTTGCTTTCAAGTAAGCCCTTAAACCACACTCAACTCACAAGTATCTGACTACCTGCCAGTCAAGCATTACGCAACAGAATTAACATCTGTCACTAACATTTGGATTTTCTTTGGTGAAATATTCTGGAATGCTTTCAGATTTTTTTTCTTGTTAACCCCAAAGGTTGTTTTTCCTGCTCTAGATATCAGCTGTCCCCTCGTCTCTGTCAGAAATCTGTTTCTACCATATTTTCATGCTCTCTTGAAAACTGCAGTTTCCTCATTCACACTTTGTTTGTTGTCAGAGCTGCATTGATTCTTAGTTATGATTGTAAAAAACTGTTCCAAACTTCTAGTGCTCTGAATTCACTTTAAAACCAAAATTATTTTGAACTACTCTTAGCTTGACTTCTTCAGAGCTTAAAAAACCCACACTGTGTCTGAGCTGAAAATGCAAAGGAATGTTTGAGCTGATAGGGAGACTTCCCAAGAGTTACCTCTTTTAATGCATGAAGCAGAACTATGCTAAGTGATGGCAAAAACCATTTATGTGCATATGAGGGGTCAACACAGCTGGGGACATGCTGTGAAGCTAGGCAGAAACTGAGATTTGTGACTTCTGCCTCTGCTTTATATGTGTGGGCTGTGGCCACAGCAGCCGGGGCAGGAGAAAGCAGCACCTGAGCCTCCCACTGGGTACATGAGATCCAATGACTCTTCAAGAAGGCTAAGTGTAACCTCTGTCAAAGTGGTGTAAAGGTATTTTATAGTAAATGACAATAATTGCTTGGGATTCAGCTTCAAACCCTGCTTATATGCTGTATTCCCTGCATTCCAGTCTATGAAAATCTGGCTTAGATCTGCCATATCACTGTAGGTGACTCAGTTTGTCCCCCCGGCAGATCTGCTAAGGGCATCAGTACAAGAGTTTGCAGTTTATACTGGGATGAAGGCATTAAGATGCATTCTATCACTGTCTAAGCCTGAAACTCCTAGCTATTCTTAGTTCAGACAAAACGGATTTCCAGTGCAACTATTCTCAGTTCTGATCTTTCCAGAAATACACAAGTGGCAAATAATCTGAAACCATAGTCTTCGAGCCTGAGAGCAATATTAATGCTAAGAGAAATGGTGATAAGAACTGGCTATTTCAGGGCTAATTAAGTCAGGCACAATGTTCATTAAGCCAGGTCCGGAGCTGAATCTCCACCTGGTGCTCATCTCTGCATAAGCAAGGCCAGTGTTGCTCAGCCATGGGCTTTGAAAATGCTGCCCAAGCTCTAGCAAAAACTCACCATGTTCAAAATACCACTATGGGATATTCATAGCTCAAGACCCACCAATCAAAAAGTTGTAACATTAACCATTTTGAAAGCAGAATGACACCATCAGCAAAGGAGGCCAATTCAACACACTCTTCCCAGGCACCTTAGGATGGACTAGGAGGTTACAGCTTCTCTCCACTGACGTGGAGAACCTGTGGGTGAGGTTAGAAATCTAACATATGGATGACTACAGCTGCTGAAACAGATGTAATCCTAAAAGCTTAACCCCATTCCCAGTGATATTAACTGGAATTACTCTGTTGCTCTCAGTAAAATCCAAATTTGGCATGTGCCTATTATTTAGTTTATCTCCCACTAAATCCACCAACCTTTCTTTTCTCCCCCAAGAAATGAAACCAAGTTAATATAACAATAATACCCATTGTTCACAGAGCACTAACAACATGCCCTGCTTGGCTACTGTACAAAATGAGGCTAAGCCTAGCACTTTTCCAAGAAGTTGTTCTGGCAGCAATCATGGTCTTTATATAAAAATAAATAAATAATTCGAATGCCCCCAGTGGTAAGCTGAAAAAACAACAATCTCTGCCAAGCAAAAGAAAGAAGAAGTTGGTGTAGGAAAATAAGTCAGGGACATTTAGGAGAACATAACAAGCAATAGAAAATACATAAATGAAAAAATAACTAAATACACATGATAGCAGAAAGACATTGTCAACGTGTAACCACAGGGGTTTTTGATTATTACTTATTATGTACATTTTGCAGATGTGTGTAACTACTAAGTCTTTGTCACTTGCTGTTGTACAAGATTAGCAGTAATTGCATCAATTAATCTTCAACAAACTGCAACTGAGAGAGACGGGATCTTTGAATAATCTGTTTTCATTCTTCAGACATTTATTCTGGTTTTCCCTGTTAGTACTTTTCTATTTCTGCAGAAGGAGCAGTCTCTCATAACACACAGTAGTACTTCTGACACTCTTGTTGAGTGACTCATGATGACCCAGAAATATCCTCCAAATGAAGTGTATTGCAGTTTCTGTTAAATGAATATTAGATTAATATTAGATGAATATTAGAAGAACCTGGTGTACTCTGGTCAGAGGCAAAGAAGGGAATGCAGCAGATCTAGGTTACACCTACACTAACCCTATAGGACACTGGAATTTTAATTCACATCAGAAGTGTGTTTTTAAAGCAGATCTTCCACTCATTCTCATTTACTGCATTTTGGCCTGCCTGATGTAGTCCAGTTGCTCTTGGGTCTATGGGATCAGATTAACACTCTTCCAAAGTAAGTTACCTTAGAAGAAGTATATAGAAGTCTCAACACCAACAGTCTCAACACCAACAGTTTAGCTCTGTGGAGCTGATCCCACAGCACTCATTACTAACATAAATACGGTTTCTATATGCCGAAAACTGGGGGGAGGGGGGGAAAGGTTTGTGCCTTATTTCTGTTTAGCTTCAGGGAAATGACACCCAATCTCTGTCCTAAGATATAAACACATACCTGTTGCAGGAAGAAATCCTGAACAGGAAAGTGTGGCTTGATCTTACCTGAACAAAATTAGGTGTGTTGCAAGACAGTCACTACAAAACCATTGTAATGTGGAGTTTTCCTGAGTACTACATCTCAATCTTATTTCTCACTTAGAATGGAATTTAAGGAACTGCACCTTATGGTGTATCATCTTCCATTTTCAGTTACTGAAAAATGCACATATCCTTCAGATCCAGACTGCTGTAGTGCCACAATACCATGCAATACAGTGATTAGATAAGCATCTCTCCCTTCTAAAAAACATCTGGAAAAGAGCAACATCTGTTAGTGTCTGCAAGCAGGTAGAGGCAGTGAGGTTCGCTTTCAACTATGCATCTTGGTGAGTTGGTAATCCCAAGGCATCACTCTATGGACTGTTGTAAGGTGTTTTGGACACAGGCAGTTTTACCCTGTCCTCACATACTTCTAAACCCATGGAAAGAGGCAAATTCTGTAGCAATGAAGGCTTTCCTCTTCCTTTAGAGCAGGCATGATTTACATGCTCATATCACTCTTGGCAGCACCCTGCTATGGTTTAATCTTGCTTGGCAGAGGACAAGTGCAACATGGGTGTGCTCAGTGCAGCAGCACAGCCTCTCCTTCTGTCAGGAGAAGTCCCCCCTTGGCAGAGCACACCCTTCTCCACACCATGGCACAGCTTTAATTCTGGCATTTTGGCTCCTACAAAGGCATGTCTGATGCTTTCCTTCTGCAAAACAAACGGTAAGTCTTGAATCCTTTCTGGAAGCAATTAAAAGAGCAGATAAATGGGAGCTGATGGCAATAATTTACTTGGTCTTGTGAATGTCTTGATTATACTACAAGTCAAGGCATAGCCCAGAGTGGAAGACCTGCACATGTGTATGGTAAAGTTTCTGGGAAACAACTGGAGGAGCTACTGACTTAAAATTAGGAGATTTGGCCCTACCCTCAAAAGAATAGTGTCCCTTTTGTCTTAGTGCTCTCTTTGTATGGGTTAAGGGATCAGCCCTTCATTCTCAGCTCTGATAGCAGCACTACATAATGGTCGACCTTCCATGCAAGGAGTAGGATGTTATGTTTCTGCAACTTGAAAATTCTTTCACTTGTTTTGCCAACAGGTGAAGAAAGAAAATAAAAGATGTTTTCGTTCACAGGTAAATCTACTTCCATTAAAAGAGAACATATAATTTCTTACATCAGTGTCTTATCAAGAAAGTTCCTGTCACTGCAGGTATGTACTAAAGGAAGAAATTGCGTTCAGACAAATCTGCATCAAAAGCTTAACAAGATATAAATAATCTTAGGAGAGGTATTCTTCCCCACTGCTACAGAGGGAGGCTGGCATGAAGTAAAACAGTTGCTTCCTTTGAAGCACTGCCAGCATAAATAGCTTAGAGTAAGAATTTTGGTTTTCATAACAAATGTTGAAATGCAAGAGAACTATGCATTGATGAATATGCTGTATGTTTCAGTGGGACTAGACAGGCAGAGTTTAGCTACAGTATAAACACAATATCTTCCAAATCAACTTTTTTTGTGTAAAAGGTGTCAATTATGTAAAATTATTCCATGATAATAACAATAGAATTCAAAGGTATATGTGCATCTTTCAAACCCATCCAGTCTTTAGACTTCCTCAGCAAAGATCTCACCTGCAAAAACAATGGTGGAGTACAGGAGTCCAGCTTCTCTCAGCAACCATCTGCACAGATTATTCCTTCTCCTGTTTGCTCTGATCTATTTCTGATTCCCACCTGAGTACCTCTGAAACAATTTTTCTCATTTCTTTTTTATTGGAGAGAATGAAGAGAGATAAATCAGGTAACTGCTTTATTTTCCTAGCCTCCCAGAAGATACCAAACACTAATATAAAGGAATTTATACAAATTGCCAGAGAGAAAAATAAGACTATCTTTAATTTCAGCCCAGATATGTGCTGGAATGTACAGAAGACAATCTTTTGGCTTTTAATTTTTTCCCTTTACTGAGAGATGACTTATAGTTGTCATGAGAAAGATATGGGTGCAAATTTGTTACACCTAACTTAATCTGCCCAAATTGAAGATACTTTTTCTCAATTTGTGCACGTTTTTTCCTGAAGTTAATAGAACAGGATGGGCACCTCCAAAGGAGGATTCACCTTATGTGACACCTGTGTTAAGATGAATTACACCCTAAAGGAACATATCTGTGTTCACTGACTGCAGCAGGGACCTCAGATCATATGACCAGAGAACCAATTAATAGGTGACTTTTTGATGGTTTAAGGAATCCAGCCTAGTTATCTGGACACCCTGAAATACTGACAGAGCTCTGTGTTCCTCCTTTTTTCTCACCTTCCATCTCAACTAAGTACAGTAATGGAGAGCTGAAATGCCATGTCATGTCTGCTTCAACACCTGCAGTGTATTAGAGAGCAGCTCCTTCTACTGTGAGTGTGACTGGTGTCCATGACACTGGTCAGAACACATCAGCAGAGGCAGCTTTGTGCTACTGTGATCATATGATTAGCAAACGTATTTGCTTTACTAATAGGCAAATACAGAGGCATGCAACACACCTTGGAGGGCCTGCTCCACATGACAGTGAGTGCAGTGCACCTGACTCCAGTAGGACTGGGCTGCAGAGATGCTAAGGGATCTTTCATAGATGTCACCTCTGTGGGTGCTCATGAAACAGGGAAACATCCAAAGACTTTTCATTTTTTCCTCCACACAATGACCAATCAAAAGGTGCACAACTTAATTTGTGCTTTTCAGAGATCTCTTCCTTTGCAAAAGGTGTAGGAGATCATGGTGCTATGTGGAGCACGGTACACCCCCACCCCAACACCAGCTCCTGGTACATGGGAGCATGGTACTGTCCAGCTCCAGGGAACAGGACAGTTGTATTTGGATTTCCTCCAGTGCACATCTCTTAGACATCAAGATGATTTAGCAATATCACGTATCCAAAGATTACAGACCAAACTAAATAAAACCCCTGTGTGGGTGTGCAAAGTACAAAACACTACAGAAGCAAGAGGTTTCTGTTGCATTTTTCTGTATGGGTGTATGTGTTGCTTGAGTCTGTGAGGTCCAGAGCTACAGGAAAGGGCATATATATATATATCTCACCAAGATTCAGAAAGCCCACATAAGGAATTGCATTGCATATCACAGCCCCACAACTCTGTCCAGAGAAAAATGGATATACGTGTGTGTTGTCTTACAGAGAAAACCACTGGGGTCCAAGGAAAGAGGTTATGGACAATACACACTCTTGAGCCCCAACTCTTCACCACCTGCATAGCCTCCTCCCTGCTGCTAATGTTTGCAGTCCTGGCTCTGAGTTGGGCTCTCGGCAGTGCTCAGAATTCAACAATTGGTTCCTGGTGAGTTGAGTATGTCCATGTATCCTAACTACATTGCAATACTCCTGTCAATGCCCCTTTACTCTTTAGGTCCCCTAAAAAACACTCTCCTTTCTCTTCAGGTTTTTGAAAAGTATCAATTGGAGCTAGTAGAACTAGGCTGGCGATGAAGAGACACCAGTAGCTTAGAGTGCATAGGAGAATAACACAGGAGACTGTTTAAAGGGTACAGTAGGATTCATATTCTTTATACATGTCGCAGCACATATAAACAAATGCATCATGGTGCTCTATTCACTCGCTTACTTGACTTTCCTGACTTATGTGCTTGTACAACTGCAGCCAAACAGGTGAGTAAAATGTTTGCAGGTTCAGCCCCATCTAGTCAAGCAAGCAACTAAGCATCTATTAAAAGGCTGAACTGGAACTAAAAAATAAAATCAGCTGCCAAACACAAATAGCAATGAAAAAAAAATCTTGAAAATAGGGACAAGTTTCTACATGTACTTGTTTTCCTAGGAGTGTACCACTTGTGAATTCATATTTCTTGATGACCATACTGCTGACAGCTCCTTCAGAAAAGGTAAACAGATCATCCTGCTCCAGAACAGGGCGGGGGTGGGGGTGGAGGGGGTGGTGGGGGTAGGGGGGAGGGGTAGGGAATCTGTCTTTATATTTACTCATTCTTGTTTGCAAAATTTTCAGCTGCTTAGTCAGGTCTGAAGTATTTGTAGAGCCAGATGAAAAGGAGATTGATGGAACACATTTGCACTACACAGAGTTCTTGCTCTGTATTTTAATAACTGCTTTGATGGGCATATCAGAGAAGGTCAGCAGAAGTGAAATGAGCTATGACTTGGGTGGTCTCTCTCAACCGAACCTCAAGCATAAAATCCTTCTTATCTCCATTGAAGTGGGGCAAGAAAGATTTACAAGGCAGCTAGGATCTGAATGAACTGAAGTCTGGAGATCGTGACTGCTGCAAAATGCTCCCTATACCTCCATGTTAAATTTTAACAGCAGGTCTTGCTGTTTGTTTTACATTCTCCCAAGGGAAAACACATGGACAGGTGACACATTGCCCCAACAACCTCAGCACCTTTATGAGTTAAGTATTCACAGAAAAGGGCCATGGAGCCAGCTGGTGTAAATCAGGGGAGCTCCTCTGTCCTCAGCAGAGCTCTGCAGATTAGCACTACTGAAGATGTTGCCTAATGCAGCTCTATCTAGAATGTACTTATTTCAAGTTTAATTTCTGAAAGTAAAGTGGACAATAAACCCCAAACAACTCACATCCAAGCTCGCTTGTTTATCAAAAGAGACAGTAAATTAGGAGAATGCAGGCATGACCTTTAATGAGGTTTAGCAGACCTGCTTAGGATTTGGATATCACTAGTAGAACCTAGTACATAGACCACTTTCCTGAGCCTGTTTCTCTGCTCTCTTTGTAAAAGCACAGAGTTGAATCACTCCCACATTTCTGCACTGTTATTGTGGTACCGGGGCAAAAATATTTGGCAGGCATTTCAAAGTAAATGCTCCAGATGGAATGACGGCAGCTGAGGAGCAGAATGCCAAGATTAAGGAAAGTGCATGCTCTGCTATGCAGGGAAACTTCTTTATAAGAAATACTAAAAAGAATTTTAAGCAAATTTTAACATAAATGCTATGAAGTTTTACTGGAAGTAAGACAGCAAAGTGGTCAATACTTGATGTGCAGTATTTAAAGGGTTATTCAGATCATTGTGTAAAGAAGAAAACAGAAGATGGGGGGTGGTTAATTCATCAATACTATAAAGAATACACATTCCACTGGGAAATTCTACTCTAATAATATAAATTCCTTACAAAAGGATTGCAGTGAGGCTCAGTGTATAGGAAAAACAGATATTTTGTGTTATTATATCAGCACATTTACCTCACCAAAGCTTGGGCAACTGCATTTTTTCCATTAGAAGTTGCTGTTTGCAAGGATTTTTTATAACTTGAACATCAGAATTGGCTTACAGCTAGGACCTGGTAAATAAAAACTTGGCCTGAGACCAACTTATAGTGCCAAAGTTTAAAAAAATATTAGTTTGGACACCTATGGTTATAACAAGAAAATAAAACTTTTCTGGTCTTCTAGCATTTAAAAATGCCTTTGGTCTACAAAGGCAATTTGTTAGGTAATTAGTCCAATTGCTCTAATTCCCTTCAGGATATTAAATAGTGAATGGTTGAGACACTAGATTTGAAAATTACTTTGCCATATGCAGTCAATACTTTTCATTAGAATTATTAATCTGATCTTTCAATCTGCTTTGCACATGTATTTAAGAGTTGGATTCGATGATCCTTGTGAATCCCTTCCAACCAGGAATATTCTGTGATTCTTTGATACAGTGGAACTGTTCACCTGCCTATGCCAGCAAGAGTGAGTTTGACTTTTGGTTCAGACTGAAATGTGTTCTCTGCACCTCCAGGATTCTGCAAAATGATTGGAGTCTCTCCAGGGGACACTCAGCAGTCCCACATTCAGTCATATGTGTTTTCTGTGGCTCTCAGTGTGTCCCTCAGCAGCCCCTTGGGAAGCCTGCTGCTTGCATGTATGCCACAGGGAGTAGGAATTCTGTTTCTGTTTCCTAAATGCAAGCAAACCACAAGTAAAACCCTTCCAAAACCCCCAACAAAATACCAGTGTGCTAAAATGTCCCACACCCTAATCCATCAGTACATTGAGCTAAGAAAGTACAATTTCTCCCATGGCTCTTGCGTTTCCCTCTAACCTTCACGTTCACCTGAACTTCTGATAGATCCATTGTTCCTGCAGAATATCACTGAAGGCTGTATGTTCCTTCCTCTTGGCACTAAAAGCACTGAGCACTTCCAAGGAGAACCCCATGTCAGTGCTGAGCATTGCCATTTCCATAGCTGACTGTCCTACAACCACCACATTGTTCCTCCATTAATTTCCCTCTGCCTTGAACCCGTGTTTGCCACCATAGTTCTGCCCAGGTGCTCCCACACAAAGACATGGACACATGCCCCATATTATGTAGGCACTGTAAGTCCAAGGAAAGCAGCAGCAAATGCTTCCCTTATGGTCCGCAGATAACTCAATAAGTCCAACATCTCTGGACAAGTCCAACTGGCTGTACATGTGCAAATCTGTATTGCAGAGTATGTGCTGAAGATCTAGCACTTTTTGGAAGCACTGCAAATATTATGGAAGTGCGGCGTCACTGATACATGTAGGTACCATAAGTCCATCCAGCTTTTTCTGGAAACTGCACAGCTCTAATGAATGTCTCAAAACCACACGGAAGAATTTCTCAGTGCATGCACATCAGAGGGATCTGAGGTTTCTGGATACGCAGAAATAGCTATATTTTGCTTGTAATACTTGAAGAAACCTCTAAAAAACATAAAATATCCTCAAAATCTGGCAGCACACAATAGCTGAGTGGAAAAGAGGCATTTGAGGCCCACCATACAGAGTAGCCCTCAATCTCTAAAGACCTGTATAGCTCCAGTCTTCAGACCTGATTTCTTTTCATCTTCCAGGTGCTGCTAATAGTTCTGGCATATTGTCCTCCTTAAACCTCTGCATTTATTTGCCACAGGGCCCCAAGTTGACCAGGACTTGGAGGCAGAATTGCCCCACTCTTTCTGGAAGGTGGGTGCCCCAAGAGATATAGAAAGGTTTCCAGTTTCTACATAAGATTTTATTAGAATACAAACTCTCAAACTAAAACACAATACTTCTTTAAATTGAGTTATCTCAGACTCCTGGATCAGATAGACTGCATGAAATGATTTGAATATGAATCTCCTTGCTCCCCACTACACCTTTCCCACACTCCTGCTCTCCACTCCTACAATTCTTAATGACTTCCTGAGTTTGAAAAACCACTGTCATCTCCTCAGTCCCTCAGACAAAGCCTCCATCATTTCAGAACCCTACAGGCTGCCTTACAGGCATCAGAAAATCCCAAGATTTTTTCAATTCCAGAGAGAAGTCTAGAGCCTGAACTTCCTTTTTCTTCTCTAAAATGCATTGAATTTTTCAGTCTTATGTTCCCTAGTTATCCTGAAGAGATGTCCTTTCCTTTCATTTGTGAGCTAGGTGATGCATTGAAGCTGGAGGAAGGCAAAAAGTGGATCTAGAGAATGCTGAAATACAGCAAGTTAGATAGGTTTATCCAGCCTGAAAAGACTCACTTCAAGGGTAATAGTCCTCATAACTGTTTTGCTCTCAGACAAGAAGTATGTTAGATCTATTGGGTAGCTAATAAAAAGTCAGGTTTATGGGTGTCTGTTAAAATTGTTCATCTGGTAAAGTTGCTACAGTTCTAAGTATTTGCCCTTGCTTCAATAAAACACCTACTCAATTAAGGTTAATCATATTTGATGGGCTTGAAAATCCTTTTAGATTTGCTGTATGCAACACCACTACAAATCTTTTTCTGGGTCTGCAAAAACAGGTGTAATGAAAGCAGTGGATAGAGAGGGAAAATGTCAGGTTACATGATAAGACAGAAAAGTCTGAAAGAGCAAAGGAAACTCCTTCCATGTTTTAGTTGTGGTCTACTCTAAGAGCTCCTCATCAGGAAAAATTATTGCACCCTTACTGGTCTCTGCCCAAAGCTGTGGGTGCTCCTTAGTGTCAGACATGGCATTTTCTGCTGCCTGTCTAGTTGTTTTTTTCTCCTTACTCTGCAGTGTGTCAACTTACAGTCTAGAAGCAGTTTTTCAGTCTGTGTAAATGATCCCAAAGGCTGTGAGCACCACCAGCAAAGTCCTCTTCTGGGATCAGAGCAGCGCTTTAACCACTGCCATCATTTGTCCTCCTTTCTTAAAGCCACTGTCAAAGTTTCCATCTCTTCTCTGAGTTGTGGCCCACTCATTGGAAAGGAAAGGGCAGAGGCAGTGCAAGTTAGTCACAGCCCTTTGCTTCTTCATGCCTCTAAAAGTATCTCTACAAATGTTAAAACCTTATAAACCCAGAAGAGAAATGGACTAGGAGGAAAGCCAAGTAGACAATCATTACCACTCCAGAGGATGACCTAGTAGCATTGATCGGACCTGTCAGAGGACTTACAGCAGGGACTAATGTTATCACAGGCCATTTTGTTACACAGCAAGCATAAAAGAGCCAAATACAGAGGAGTAACATGTATTTGATGTCACAGGGAGCTGAAGATGCTCTAAACACCCACAGTCTGGCCCAAGCAACTATGTCTTGTAGAAGCAGATGGTTTCCTCTAAACACTTAGTTTCAGGAGAATCAGAAGTGATCATTTCTTTTTTCATGTTCCCAATAGCCTTTATTTTTAGGTACAGTAAACTTTGGATCTTTGAATCATAAAATATCCTTAGTTGAAAGGGACCCACAAGGATCATTGAATACAATATTCCTACAGTGAAAGCATGGTTATCTCACATGACGACCAGCTCTTTCTTCAAATCTTAGGTTTCTCAAATTATTCATTTGGTATTTTCTGCAAATTCAGACTATTTCTGCTTTGAGTGCCCTGAGGTACTCTGTATTATCAAAAGTACCTCACAGCTGCAAACATTCAGTTTACTAACATCTACCCACTCAATAAACAGTAATTTTCTTTCAAGGTTAAGGCATAATATTCCAACCCTGGCAGAAATCTAAAGACCTTGCAAAATATGCAAATGTTGTAGGAAAAAAAGAGTGTAAGGACTCTCAGCCCTCTTGCAGTCAAAGCTTGAAGACTTAGGCACATGTCTTGGGCCACGAGCATTTCTCCAGCCACCAGCTACTGGAGGTACACTAGAGAAAATACCAATTGATCAAAGATATTTGGAAGAGGGTTTCCTACCACCTAATTCACCTCCTTAAAAGATAGGCACTTTATTTAACCTAAGCAATCAATGGCTTTTGGAAAAAGAGACAATGAATCCAGAGCTCCAGCTCTCTCTGTGCTGGTGGACTAGACACAATTTGCTCAGGACTGTTGCCTAACAGTAACTGGCCAGAGTTATGTGGGATGAATCCAGCACCAAGACATTTTATCCTACAGTTCCAATGTGTGTGGTGATTCTTTCTACTTAAATTCATCAGAGCAAGTTAAGATCATAATCCTACAATAAACTCAAGTGAATTAATTCCTCTGCCTACAAACCCCATCTGGCTTCCCCAGGGATTCCTAGGATTGGTTTCTGAAGGTTTTTTTACTTACCTAGCCTCCTGTTTCTGTGCCACAGCCTATAAGCTTCCTATCTTTTCTATCATATCCTTAGCACCACCCCTTTGACACTGGTTTAGCGTAATGTTGGGTTTAGTGTTATAAATATAAAATATTGAGTTGGGTTGAGAGGAGTGCCACAAAGATGATCAGAGGGCTGGAGCACATCTGCTGTGAAGACAGGCTGAGAGAGCTGGGGTTGTTCAGCCTGGAGGAGAGAAGGCTCTAGGTAGACCTTATTGCAGACTTTCAATACTTAAAGGGGGCATACAAGAAAGTTGGGAACAGACTTTTTAGCAGGGCTTCTTGTAATAGGACAAGGTGTAATACTTTTAAACAAGAATAGTATTTATTTAGATTAGATATAAGGAAGAAGTTTTTTATAATGAGGGTGGTGAAACACTGGAACAAGTTGTCTGGAGAGGTGGCGGACAGTGACAGTCCATCCCTGCAAACATTCAAGGTCATGTTGAAAGGGGCTCTGAGAAACCTGATATACTTGAAGATACCCCTACTCATTGCAGGGAGTTGGAAGGGATGACATTTAAATGTCCCTTCCAACTGAAACTATTCTATGATTTTATGAAAAGAGGACAGTATAAAAAGTTGTAGCTGTCATTTATTAGAGTGAGTAGAACTGAAATTTGTTGCCTTGACCTGGAATTTTCTCTTCTTGCAAGGTAACATTTTCATTAAAAAGAGCTAGAGCTCAACTAATCCCAGCAATAAAACTGTTGCTATTGAATTCCATGGTAGCTTTTCAAACAAGAAAACTTCTGTGTTCACTGCAAACGATTAAGAGACTGTCAAGTTTAAAAAGCTGCTGGCTCTGCCCAACATTTTCTAAGCACAGTATGGACTGTTTTATCCATTTATACTGCCTGACTTGTCTCCGTCATATGTCTTATATAATAATTTCCAAAGACAGAAACAAAGAAAATTTTAAAAAGGCATCAGCTAAGATAAAGTGACACAAGTTTAAAAACTCTTAACAGCCAGAGAACCTGGTGGCGAAGAACAAAATGGTTTAAAATCATCATATTTTATAACATTAGAATGCCACACACTACGTATAGATTTCACTGCTGATTATATTGTTACGCATTCCATTGTTCCCATGCCATTGGCCTTCAGGACTTTATTACTTATGTAATTCTAAGATCTGACACAGCTAGAGTGAAATTCATCTGATCTCAATGAATGGCATCAGATGAAAAAGAGTGGATTTTAGGAGAAAAAATACCATTTTAATTCTACTGCAAGTCCATTGATTGATGACAGATGTTACCATTCCCATTTAATTATTCTTGATTCATTTGCCAAATAAAAATAAAGATAGATGTTGAAATACTTGAAGTCATCCTGATAAAGAGTTCAATCAAACAAGTTTTATTATTTTTTCTTTTTTCTTTTTTTTTTTGTGTTTTTTTTTCTTTTTTAGATTTTCTCATTAAGGGAAACCTGATTCAGAGCAGCATGTACAGTCCTATCCGTATATATTAAACATCTAAAACAATACAACATATGATTACAAATCAAGGGGTAGGAAAGAATGGGACTGTGAAAAGAGAAGGGGGTATTTCAGTAGGAAGTATTCTATAGTGAGTAGTGACTCAAAACTCCATCATAGTAAGGTGTCAACAGAAGAACCTTAAACTGGTGTTTCATGACCACCATGAATTCTGAGCTACAGATATGAACATACTTAATAGGCATCATTTAAAAGAAAAACATGTCTAAATCTCAAGGAACTGGCAATTAAAACTAAATATGTAAAACTTGACCAATTTTCTTTTCCCTCACCCTGGAATATGAGCAAATACCTTATATCTTTTGGATAAAGTGCTGATAAAGAGCAATAACATGTCTCTGATTTTCTCAGCCTACCTGGGTAACTAAAGAGAAACTTCTGCCCTACAAGTACCCAGGCTCTTCCTGCCCTGCAGAGAGGTCCCACACAGTTAGTGGGCCAGAAGTCTTCTATGCCACAGTCACTGGCTCTTGGAAAGCTGTTGTGCTGGTTTAAAGGTAAACCGGCAGGAGAAATGAACTCAACACGAGAGAGATTATAATTTAATAATAATTAAATTATTAAATTTAATTTAATAATTAAATTTAGTAATAATAATACAGTAAATACACTGACACAAAGGGAAGTTGCTTTCAACTCCCAAAACCCAGCAGTATAACCCAGGGCCCTGGGGTACAAACCCAAAGGGGTTTGTTAGCCCTTGTGCTGAGACCCGTGT
>JAWWLZ010000001.1:45890353-45906757 GCA_035041345.1 Poliocrania exsul | reverse complement strand
TTAAATTGTAGCTCTGACTTATAATCTCTCTCGTGTTGAGTTCATTTCTCCTGCTGGTTTACCTTAAAACCAGTACATTGCTTAACTATCTTTTTACAAGTTTATGGATAAATGAAAAAAAATTGGGACTTTTATCAAGAAATTAATATATAGCAGTACTGATGGAAAATTTCACAGGATCTGTGTGTTGACTGCTGAAGATTTTGGCTAATAATTTTTTTATTCGTTAAATACAAGCTAATATCAGTGCTCCAGGCAGTAGTCTGTTAGAGAGTACACCACAGCAGTCAACCACAGCCAGTAGCTATGAAAGATTTTTCTCACCTTCTAAGACTGGGTTCCTAGGTTCCACTTCTTTAGGCCTTTCTGGACATGATTTTGCTACAGTAGCTGTAAACTGGATGTTCATATTAGATTTAACAATGTATTTGTATTTAATTTAATATCTGTGGGCCAGTAAGTGTGGTTTCAAAAATAAAAGGATGGAGGGTTATGTATTCATATACACAATCCTCAGATCATCCAACCCATATTTATTTGAATACAAACAACAAGGTTCTGATCACTGCAGCTGTTTATCATTGAGTTTAAAAGAGTAAGATAAGAAACTTCACATACAGCAGTTCCTAAATGCCTGCAGCCATTCTCTTGCTACAGCAATGGCTCAAGAAGTCATTGCTGTTTTCAGCATTTCAAGTGCTGAAAACTAACATTTTTGCAAGTGGATTCTCCAGTTTTCAGCAAACGCACAGAGAGCCATTCCACACCACAAAAGGGAACGTGTTAGCTGTCACTATTGTATTATCTTTATTCATAGCTGTTGTTATATACGTAATGAAATTAGAAAGACAGCACATGTGTTCTCCACCTGAGCAGATGAAAACATCACTGTAAACGGATAAGATGTTAAAATATGTTCTTCCACAGTTCCAAGGTGCAGTCATGCATCTGATAAATATTTACTTTTATAAAACTCACTTAGGAGTCATTTGAGTTTCTGGGACCAGTAAAGTGTCTTTACAAACAGAAGATTGCAAAATGGATGAGTTTGTCTAGGAAAATAAGATTTGGGATCTTGGGGAAAGAAACTACACTCCTTTCAGCAATTGTTTTTGAAACTGAACTGATTTCATAATCTCAAGGGAGTGTTATTAAAGTGCATAAAGAGAAACTTGAAAAACAAGAAAGAATTTAATGCAACAACTGAAATATTCAAGGTTATGTTGCATAAGTGTTTACTGTCTCTTTCTCACCCTGCATTTCTGTCTCTTTCCATACCAGTTTCCTGTCATAAGATGAATCAAAGAGGGGAGAGCGACAAAACACAGAAGCAAAAGTACATGAACTTCTTAGTTTCCTTCTCGTATGACCTCAAAAAGATTTTTTTCTCCTCTATCTCTCCAGTGTCAGAGAGAACAAAACAAAACTTGCATCTGTAAATGCTTGATGGCTTAGGGAAGGGAAACCAGGTAAAAGACTCATTGGGCTATGTTTTCAGGCTCAGTAACATGGCTATACCAGTTAGGGACAATTGTCATTGCTTCTTCAATGCCAGTAGAATTACAGCACCAGCAAAGCATCTGGCCAAACATATTTAAGTCTTTTAATATAGCTGTTTTAGTGCAAATCCACTAGCATCAGTGAAAACAGGTGATTTATACTAGTGGAGTTTCTACTTACATATAAAGAGCTCATTTCCAGACTCACAAATAAGCACAGGGACATGAGCATCAAAACAGCTGCTCCCTGGGCAATCTTGGGGGACCTCAGCCCCACTGGTCAGGGAACACTCCAGAGTGGATCTCAGAAGCATGTTTTGGACTGAAGAGGGTCTCTGCCTATGGAGCTATGAGGCAGGTAAAAGCATTTTTGGACTCTAGAAGCTTTATGAGATGGTTAGGGGAGAAACCAAATATGGGGGAGGGAGAGTGGAAGGGGGAGAATCAAGGTAGTTCTGGGGATGGCCAAGCTTGAGAAAAGAAAAAGCCAGAGTTTATTAAAAATGCTCATTTGTGTAATAGTTTGCTGTCCAGTATCCTTGCCTGGCCATGCCTTGAATCTGATTACACAGTTTATCCTATCTTACTCAACTCCTTTCTACATTTAGCCTGGGTGAGGAATTGTGCCTTCCGCGTGCATGTGTGTGCATGGGGATATGAATGCAGCCACAGGGCTGGGATCAAGGGTCAGAAAGCCCTGTGTTCATGGCACAGAACCTGGTGCAAGTGTAGGTGTGCACATGAGCACCCTGTAAATGCCAATGAAGATCAAGTGGTATAAGCTGTTGAGTAGGTAAGGTAACCTGAGAGCCAGAGAGCTGTGTGTCTGGAAGTGAGTAACCTGGAGGAAGTGGCTGGTGGGGGGTCCAGGAGAGCCCAGGCATCTGTCAAAGCCACTATGAGATCTGGTGGTTTATTTAGGTGAGTGGGTATGGCTGTGTGTGTGTTGGTGTGTACAAGCTGGTCTTTACCAGCAACCAAAGTGAAACAGTACCTTCAGGGGCTCATGTGTCCAGTTCTCATCTTCTAGGAAACCTGAGATTCATGGCCAGATCATGTTTCTGAACCTAGCTGCTGGAGGGATCCACATTGTGCACACATATGTATAGATATTCCCTCTAACAGACTTCCATCCTGCTCAGTCAGAGGGGGAGCAAGGTGAGGCCAGTGGCACTTCTTGCATTCATGTGAGTCCTCTGTGTGTCTGTGACATGTGTGGCCAACACTGCACATGCATACGCATGGGGTATATGTGTGTGTGCATGTGCCTACTGCAAATGCAAGTTCATCCTCATCACAGTTGGGACCAGGGACATGGATCTGCAATGGCCTCATGTGCATAAGGCTTCACATTTGAACTTCTACCTAGCAGTAAGCAGTTTAAAAAACACACGAAAATGTATTATTACATCCTGATTTAAATTGGTGCTACTTGCTTATTTGGGATGTTCAAGGGGTGACCATCCTTCACTGGAAACCTGCATTGTAGGCAAGATCAGAAATGGTCCGTGCTCATGCAAGAGTCTCTTAGATTTTCCATGTCCAGGAAAGCCAAACTGAGAAAATCCTCTGTCAGAGGAATTGCCTCAGACATGGTTAATATGTTCAGAATGATTTAAAGTCTTCAGCTGGAAGTGGATAAATAAATGCAAAGTCTATCTGTTTCCAATGCACTGTGGCTGTATGATAGACAAAAGAAGCAAGGCTCTTCTTTCAAGATACAGATACTTGCAGAAGCAAGGACCAATTTATTTCATGCACACTGGGTAATGCACTATCCGGAGTGAAAATGTGAGCCATGGTTCTATTATGCTTTTCCTTTGCAGTTATACACAAAACTAACTTCCTGCAAAGAAGTTCACTCAGAGTAATTTTATAGGCCACCCTTGTGGTCTCTCCAACTGTCTGATTGCCTCAGGAGTTATAAGCATCACTGCAATGGCCCTGAGCCACCAAACCCAGGCATCAGACTCCCCTTCTTTCTGTGCCTCTAAGAGCCAAGGCTCATCTCACACCCATATACTGTCATGCTAAAGAGGTGCAACTTTGTGCTCCCAGTGCCAATGATCACAAAACTCTGTGGGTTTCTTCTGTCCTCTCTATGAATGATTTGTGGAGGATCGGTGTAAGTCTTTGCAGAATAGGAAATTAGATGAAGTCTGGCATTTACGGGAAACTGCATTTTGTAAAACGACAGTGAGTGTTGCCTTCCTTTTGTGAACACAGGTCTTTAATGGATCTAGAACACAGAAATAATACCTTTTAATCATTTATCCATGTTCTGTGGTGTGTTAAGAAACAATCAGGTAGATACAACCAACCTTAAAGATATTGGTGTTCAAGGTATAGAGTAGGAGCATCACACATATTTTGAAGATTAGCTGTCCAAAATCATTTCTTACCATGAGGAACACTTTCCAGTCAGTCATAGAATCATAGAAACAATAAGGTTGGGAAAGACCTCTAAGATGATAGAGGGACACAGTTAACACTTTGAAGGTAAATGCTAAACCATGTCCCCGGTGCCATATCCACAGGTTTTTTGAATACTTTCAATGACTCCACCATTTCCCTGGGCAGTCTGTTGCAATACCTGACCACCCTTTCCATGAAGAATTTTTTTCCCAGTATCCAGTCTAAACCTTCCCTGGCACAACTTGATGCCATTTCCTCTTGTCCTATTGCCTGTAACTTGGGAGAAGAGACTGACCCTCCACCTTGCTCCTATCTTCCTACAACTTCTTTCAGGCAGCTTAGAGAGTGATAAGGACCCTCCTGAGCACCCTTTTCTCCAGGCTAAACAACCCCAGCTCCTTCAGGCACTCCTCATCAGACTTGTGTTCCAGACCCTTCCCCAGCTCTGTTGCCTTTCCAGCATCTCAATGTCTTCCTTGTAGTGAGGGGCTTGAAACTGAAGACAGGATTTGAGGTGCTGCCTCACCAGTGCCAAGTACAGGGAGACAATCACTGCCCTGGTCCTGCTGGCCACACTATTGCTGGTACAGGCCAGGTTGCAACTGGCCTTCTTGGCCACCTGGGCACACTGCTGTCTCATGTTCAGCCACTCATATTGACCAGGACCTGCCTTTTACAAACCCATGCTGGCTTGCCCTGATCCTCTACCTGTCCTGCACATACCACATGTGGCATTCAAGATGACTTGCTCCATGACATTCCCTGGCATTGAGCTCAGGACTATTGTTCCCCAGTCCTCCTTCCAGTCCTTCTCATAGATGGGTAACACATTTGCTGATGTCCAGTTAGGACCTCTCTTTTTGCCAGAGCTGCTGCTGAATGTTGAAAGAGGCTTGGCCAGCTCTTCCACCAGATCCTTCAGTACCTTTGGGTGGATCCAGTTTGGTCCCATAGACTCATAGTCCCTGAGATGAAGACTGCTGCCACTAGTCAGATATAAGAGCCATACATATCCTGTGCCTTTCTGCAGTCACCAAGAACAGCTTTGTGAAATGCCACCAGCCCTTCACTCCCACCCTTGCCCAGCTCTGGCTGTCAAACTTGCTTTACAGTAGAGTAAGTGAAAAATCACACTTCTAAAGTGTGTGGAGGTTTCACACACCTTTCACATAGAAACCATGAGGGCTAGGCAATTAAACAGGACAAAGAGAAAGGCATATAAAATGCCATATTCCTAAGATCATATGAGATTTAAGCAAGTCAGCACATCAATGATACCTACAGAAAAGGAAAGCATGAGAATGTATAATCTTCAAATCCCTCTATGTCTTCTGCTTTCAACTAGATTTCTAAAATTGCCAGGTGCTATCATGCCCATTGGAAGAAACAGACATGTACAGGACTGTACATGAATTTTTGAGAATGCCTGCGCTGAGCATAGACATCTCCAGTGGTGCTGTGTTACAGACTTAACTCTCATTCTATCCATTTTATGGAGCTTATGAAAGCAAAGAGATATCCTCACTATTCCCTACTCATGTTATCAATGTTCATAACATTTTGCTGAATGAATATTAAAAACCCCTGGACTAAAGCAGTATCACTGACAAATTTAACACAATTTTTGTAAATACGTTCCAAATAAATCTACAAATAGCATACATTTTTGAAAACTAGATTATTTATTATTGTTTTAAAATTATTTTAACTTTGTGCTCCAAGTAACAGCACTTGAGATAGGAAGACAAGAGCTCTGTCATCCTTGGGGGGCAATCTAATTTGCTATTTAAAACACAGTTTAAATTTCTGCTGAAGAAAATTGCCAGCAGGCAAAGGTCACTTGGCTTGTCCAGAATCATATTTAATACATATTTTACCTTGACAATAACCACACTTGTTGCTTTTCTGATACAGCTGCTCTTCCTGTCAACATTGTTTTTAGAAGATCTGTTAAGTAGATTATTTTCTAGGAAAAAGTTATATTTTCAGAAGTACATATCTCCAAGTTCTGCATCTGAACATCTCCTGGCTTTGCTTATTATATGTTTGAATGAATAACTCTGTTGGAAAGTCAGGGTTATGAATCCAGTTAGGAGTTTATGAACTTCACATTAATACCCTCATGCAAATCTCCTCCTCCCTGATCCTTGTCTAGATTTGAGTGCCCTTTCTTATGACCAG
The DNA here is from genome assembly GCA_035041345.1 of Poliocrania exsul. Taxonomy (NCBI): domain Eukaryota; kingdom Metazoa; phylum Chordata; class Aves; order Passeriformes; family Thamnophilidae; genus Poliocrania; species Poliocrania exsul. Next base: position 45,900,662 of record JAWWLZ010000001.1, on the reverse strand, counting down.
TTTTGCTATTGCAGCTGTATCTTCTCTGGTATTTCCTACATACCAGAGATCTCAAATGTACTACACTATCCTAATTCTGTGATCCAACAGCAAGTTCCTCCATCAGGGAACCCTGGGTCATTCCTTGGCCTCAGGGAGACTAAATTCTTCCTCAAATGCTGTGGGATGCAGAAAAAAATACTCCCACTACTCTGAAATTATAAAATTATACTGATCTCTGGGTAAGAGCTTTGCCTGCAGCTGTTCTGTGATCCCAAGAACACCTGTAGGATGTATGAATAATGGAAAGATCAGTGGCAATTCCTCCAAGAAGACAGCAATAGAAAGAGGTGCACAGATTAGTAGTTAACAAATCACTCACCAAAGTGCATCAGATGGCCTGTATTATTAGGCAAAAGCCACGGATCATCCAGATAAAAATTGTTCCTGGCACACGTTCATCCCTAGGGCATCAGAGCATCCTTGTGATAATGTGCTGCCCAGATCCATCTAGAATACGTAGGGCTCTGCCTCAGAAGTGCTCCTTCCCTGCTGGGCAAACCTGAATTCACTCTTCATGGAAAAGACAGCTCCTTCACTATAGCAGATGTTTCACCAGGTGAAGGAAGATGGAGGAAGTTCTTTGAAAGTCCACTGAGTCTCCAAGGAATTAAAGAAAGCAGAGTCTGTGGGTTTGGTTTGGTTTTTGAACTGAGTGTAAAAGGTGTGCTTAAATTGAGGAAAAGACATTTCCTCACACAGCAAATACGGGACATAACTGTTAGCCTTCATAAATAATATGAGATGCAAAGGGCTTAAAGCACTAAAACATACTGTCATTCAAGCCATAAGAGAAAAGGACCCAAAATTAGCTGTTTCTCATTCTAAAAACTGCAGAAGAAATAAATCCTACAGCATGTTCCCGAATTTACTGATCCTTAGATTCCTTCAGTGAGGAGCTTGTGTCTTTATTTATAGCAGGAGCTGACTATAGCCAAGTTCCTTCTGTCATGCACTTCTGGAAGTTGGTCCTCACTGCCCTGTCCATAGACTCACAGCCCGCTGAGATGAAGGCCAGAATGAGTCATTAAATCATATATTGTAGTATTTCAGATGCACTTGCAGATAGTCCAACAGCTACCAAGAGTTTCAGCTCAGTTTGAAAACACCAGAAGAGGGAAAATTTACTATTTCCTTTGATAATATGACCCTTTACTTAATCTTCTTCCCCCTTAAAATATTGTGTCTCACTTTTTGTTTAAATCAAATAACCTCAGCATCCCACCTGCTCTTGTTATCCTCTCTACATAGCGTGTAAGAGCCCAGTAGCACTTTGCATTTGCTTCCCACAGGTAAATCCCATCACTGGGTTATCACTGTTTTCACCTGGGAAAGATCTGTTCCAGTCAATCAACAAGGTCAGTCCACCTGAGCAGAGCTTTCTCTGACACAGTCATTCAACTCTTCAGCCAGTCTGAAACACAGCAGGTCAGTGTGTGAATGCCATTTTATACCAACTTATGAACTGGTCCCCTGATTCTCACCCACCTTTCTCATGCTGTAGTACCTGCATTCACAAGTTACTGAATGCACTTAAGAGGCTTTTAAACATCTCGTTGTAGGAGTCATCTAATTAAAAACACAGCATTTTACACCACTTAACTCTTAAGCATTACTCAATGTCCCTTCTTTGGAGGTGCTCTAAAGAGTGGCAGCAAGGAAACAAACGTGTTTTTGCTCTGCTGAAACAAAGAGAAACTGATTCATGACTCAGATGTACAGCTGAGATACCTCAAAATTTCCCTGATGTCTACAGTGGACTAAAATCCTGATCTGACTTGCGTGGCTCATATTCAGCTGGAGGGTTAGTAAGGCTGTGGAGCTCATTCAGATCCTCATGCTGGATTCCCTCCAAACCCAGTTGACCTCTCTTTTTAGGTCTGGGCTGCAGCTGCAAACAGAATGTGCAGAGCCCTCTCTGAAAATAGTTGTCTTTGTTGTGACTAAGATATTTAGATCTTTTTTTCAGTAGCATCCTTATTTGATTGACTGATGTGCCTGGAAGTTATTTTTGAATCTGAGTTATTTCTATTTCTGATGTAAGACTCTAGATGCTCTGTAATTGTTAAGCCACTCTTTTATTTGATAATATTTTTTAATCTAAACTTGGTACCAAACTGTTTTGTGGTGTAAGGAAATATTGACCGTCACCACCAGACTAAGGGCGTCTTCCTCATGTATTAAATTACACTGCTTAGAAGCATAACAAGTCAACACTATGCCCTCCTGCACTGTCACTTAGAGATCTTTTTTAGGTCCTTCTTCCTTTCCTGTTAGAAAAACACAAGTCTGTTCAGTAACTCTTTCCATCTCAGGCTCACAAAAGGAAGAAGTAATGATCTGAATTTGTATGTTCTTACACATTGATGACTTGATCAGCTCTTCCAAAGCTGGTCAAACATTTTACATGCTGATTAGAAAGGGCTAACATGCAGGATTCAAGAGTGAAATATAAAAATTAACTACAAAGACTTGTAAAAAACCAGTGTGTATCAGTAAATACATGAAATTTCAACAACAATTCATAGAAGTTCCTGAGGAAACCTTGATAATTAAAGGTTAACAATGTAGGAAGATCAGTGATATTTGCTATCAGAGAGTTCCTGAAACCATGCAGGACTCTGTGTGTACCCGTTTGCATGTGTACATCTATTCATGAAACCTTGAAATTGTTATAATGGCAGTTTAAATGGGCCTGCTTTAATTGGAAAAGAAAAGCTGGAAGGACCAGACTAAAAAATTACCCTCAACCACATGAGCTGACTAATCAAAATAATGTGCTTCATGAGCCTAAAAGTTGGAAAAAAAAAGTAAACCTCTGGATTTGTATGCAACTCCTTTTGGCACTCAAAACACATCTCAGAGAGGCTACCTTTCACTCAAACACAGGTGCTGTGTTAATAGTTACTGTACATTCACACAGATCATTTGGAACCAAGAGCAATTGAAGTTTTAAGGAGTAGTTTATGTTCTCCATGTCAGAGCTTTACAGTATGTGATGTTTTTTATATTCTCTCTATATTCTCACAAGGATTAGCAAACATCCTTCTAAAGTAAAGATAAACATTTCAGTTTGTGTACACTGAGTTTATGTTGGAGTTGTGCTTTTAGCTGTTGCTACAGAAACAGATGCTAAGATGTGGTAAATTTATGCTTTGAAAAATGAGTCTTCCTTCTAACACATGCAGTGAGGAGTTCAGAGCTGGATATCTAAAGTCCCCACAGCTCTCGTCTGTGCTCAGCTCACTCCAACCACATGGACTGAGTGAGGCACTTGCTGTAACCCTCCTTCATGCTGTCAAGGACACAGGCTGGAGGAAAGATAATTCTAAAAGCTACAGTAATTAGAACTATCAGTATCTTTTTAGACATTAAATACACCATTACCTTTCTTGATTCCTTTTTACTTATAATTTTTATAAGAGGTTAATTATGGAAGATGTATTAAAGCTAGTTTTAAACTGCAGTACTTCTTTCTTTTTCTTGTAATTAATGGTAGTTCATGATCATTCTTTGTATTAGACTTGCAGAAATGCCCAGCTGTTCTCACTAGGAGCAGTGTCTTTGTGAGGTGCACTGTTCAAATTTATCATAATTTCCTCCAAATATCTTGTAGTATAACAAGATCTAAAAAGGAGCAGAATATGGAAAGCCATTAGAGTAAAAATAGGCATATATACAGTAAGTTCCTTTTCTTACCCTCAAAAATCACACAGAACACAGCACTAAAAAAAAGACTTGAATATACAGAAATTTCATATTGCAAACAAATAGAAAGCTCTTGCCGATGTTAGAGAAGATACTTGATCTTTGCGTAATTTGTGTCTGCGTCTCAAAATGTAAAGCCATATCCACTGTATCCAGCAGCATTTCAAACAAAATGTTATGAGTTGACTTGTTTCTTTTGCACAAGGCAGCGAGGTATGAAGTATGCAGCAAAAGACTGTACAAGGTTTCATTCATGAAGCAGCAGGTAACTCTTTAAGCCTAACGTACCTCTCTTCAATTAAGGAAAGTCAGACTTCTGAATATTAACTACATTACAAGCTCTGCTACAGTGCATAATAGATCAATATGGCCCACAGTAATTAGAACCTTTTCTAAATGATGACAAGAGGTTATAGGATCTATTTCAATCTCCAGTCCCATAGAGGAAAGAATTATAAAATATTTTTTTACTCTTACTTTTCTGAAGGCATTTTTTTTTCACAGCAATATCAGAGGTTTATGTTACCAATTTTTTTTATGGTCTTACTTCACCAATTTTCATACCATTTAATGATCAAACAGAAAACTCACTTTTATCAACTTATAAATTGAAACATATCCCAAATAAAATGCAGACAAGCAACACCAGCATAGTAATTATCTAAAAAAAAATATGAAAAATTCCTTGCACCCTGCTAGGAACAAAAATAGCTTTCATAAAAATCTGTTAGTTAAGTAATAAAATCTGATGGGGTGGGGGTGGGGAGCTTGTTCTACAGTGAGACAGGCTCCTGAATTGGAACATGGTGAAAAACATACTCATGAAGAGCAAAGGAGATTAGAAGCATCTTTCATATTGACCAAGCCTGCCTACATCCAACCGTAATAAATGTTTCAGTAGCAGAGGCTGACCATAATAGTATTTTTGGAGGCTTAATGCCAAACCTGAAACAGGGTTCTGTAGGACTTTTTCCAATTTCTTAATTTAAAAAATGCAGTATTCATTTAAAAATATATTTTTAGCTGTAGTAGTACAGCTTTGTTGCACTGAAATGTTTTTTCTAACTTTCCTAAACGCTTGATAAACTTCCAAGTTTATTTAAAAAATTTACAGAAGTATGAGGTGACTGTAAATCTCCTTCCAGCTCATTGCTAGAGGTTGCTTTGGTGTAGGTCTTCTAATTTGTGAAGTTCTACTTCAAGAAGTTGTTTGTTGGCTAAAAATGTAAGGGCTCACCATGCCACTTATCTTTCAGCAAAGCTCCCTCTCTTCTGCTTCAGGGCAAAACAAGAAGAGACCCTGGCAGCACAATGGCCCCATAGTATGGACCAACCATTTTCTTCCCACTCCCTCTCCTTGCTTCCATCCTGAGGTCCTTGAGGAGAGGATAGGGGAGCTGAGCTTGTTCAGCCTAGAGCAGAGATGGCTTTAGTAAACCTAACAGCAGTTCCTCAGGGCCTGCAGGGAAGTTATCAGTGCGATGGAGGCAGGCTCTCCACAGCAGTGTATGGTGAGAAGAGATGGCATGGACATGAATTGAAATACAAAAGTTCCAGCTGGAATATAAGGAGAAACTTCTTCATTGTGAGGTCAGGCAGAGGCATGTGTTTCCCAGAGAGGTGGTGGAGTCTCCATCCTTGCAAACTGCTATGTGAACACTTAAAATGTATCTGCCCTTCCATAAGGGCTGGTTAAGCTGAGTGCTACACAAAAGATGCAAACACCTCTGGATAAGGTGATTTAGGACAAAAAAAAAAAAAAAAAAAAAAAAAAGCATGAGAAAGAAGAACATTTAAGAAAGAATGAATAAAGTGGAATTTCAGAGTTTCCCATTACAGATTAATTTGCATGTGATATTGACCTGGAGAAGCTGGCTCATTGCCACATCTTCTTCAATCTGTCTCTGGGTAGCAAATCACCAGGCACGTCTTCAAATCAGTTATTCTTCAGTCATGCTGCAAGAAAAACTGAGGAGCAGGCCCATGACATGCAGAATCCTTTGGACTTCTCTGGGTCTTCACTCGGACTAAATGGGAAATATATGCTTTCTGTTAAGAAGAAGGACAGTTTGTCACCATCTGCATTATATTCACTCTCTTCATTATTATCTCAGACTCTGCTTTTTATCACAGCACCTGATCATCTTCACAAGCAGGAGATATTTTGTGAACACTGACTCAGGGAGATTTGTGATCTTTCCAAGTACTCACTTGCACCCTATTCAGCTCAGAAAACTTAAAGAAGGCATATTTTGTTTTAATTTTTTTAAAGTTGATAATCTACAGGCTTGTGACTAGCTGTGATATTGTCTTTCCAGATAGGCATCAGATTTAGTCTAAATTTTTATTAATAGGTTTTCCTTCTAGGTAAAAGGCTAAGTTACTAATAAAACATATGTTTTACAATAATTTTCAATATTTTTAAGTGGTAGTATTATGTTTTAAAGGGGAAATATGGACCTCTAAGAACTCTAAGGATAATTTTTGTCCAACAATAACTAAAGTGGGAACAGATATTATTGACTAATTCTGTGGAAAAGTCTTTAGGAAATACTGAAAAATCTCAGTTAGAGAAGTGATGTGTGAGTTTTGCTTGTGGAGCTGCTGTCTGAGGCAGCTGGCTTAGGCACCAAACACACTCCTTTGGCTACATGGAACATTTAGACTTCAAGTGAATTGTTTATCAGGGATCCAAAATTTAAGGACTAGTTAAGTAGTCAACATCACCTCAATAAACTTTCATTTCTGCAGTGGTTACTCTCAGTAGTAGAAGTCATTCATACAAAGACTAATGGCTAATGTCTTACCCATCAATCCCAAAGTCAATATGAAAACCTGATAAATCAATATACCACACCATCTTATTTTATGGAACTGCTCTGTCCAGGGAAGAGGCCACTGGTGACCCGTACCAGTAGCTATACACAGATCCCTGACTTTTTGAAGACTCCCTGTTCTGGTGCTTTCTGCCTAGTGACACCATCATTTACTGTTGTACACTACAGATTGCTTCAAAAAGAACAATGGTTAAGTAACATCATAACATGAGTGTTGCTGTTTCTCTGTGTGGCTGGAAATGACTGTACATGGTGGCTTTCAGAGGATAAAAAGTATCCCAGTGATTTCCAAGTCACTGAAGCTGTTTATAGGAAGCTTGGTAGATTTGGGGTAAGAAATCCAAGACAGAACATGGTTCTTAGCTGAGTAATGATGTGTAAATAGCTTCTGGGAGGCTTAATGTAAGCTTTGTTATGAGAGTGCACAGCAAAACCAGTAAGCAGCAGGAACAGATGAACAGTTAAACAAAGATCCCACTCTCATCCTGATGTCCCTAATCATGAATGCCCAAAAGAAAACAAATATACTTTATATGGGACAGTGTCTTAGACCATGGAGGTTTTATTGGAAATTTTCTTTAAGGAGTCAGGTTGTCTTCTTCGTATTTTGCTTCAATAAAAGGTGACCTTCTACATAGTACTGAAATAGTATCTAAAGCTACTTTTTTCCATTACTTCACTTACTTGTGATAAGACAAAGATTAGCTGGTATCATATCTGTACATTAACATCTTAATATTTTGTTGTCTTCAGAAATGTTTTGCAGGTGTCTTAAGGGTTAAAATAGCACTTAGTGTAACAGTACGAAACAACTCAAGTATATTTATTTTAGGCTTCACGCAAACATTACATTATCTTTAAAAATACTAAAAGATGTTGCATGCAAACACAGAAATAAAAAGCTCAGTTATTATTCACCAAAATGGACATAAGTAGATTTGTCTGTCTTGAAAGTCTGTGAGAAAAAGGTGGCAGAATATGAGATGTTATTTGCTGATGCCAATGATCAGTTATTATTCCTATTGGTATACTTGAGATTTCTCTACAGTGGAGCAAAGCTGAAGTGCAACTGACTGAAGACACACAGCCCAAGTGCCTAGCAAATCTGTTCTGTAATTTTTTTCACTCTATTGCAAATCCATTTTAATTTATAGGGCTGGTCACAATGCAAGGATCCAGATGTCCCTTCTCCGTTCAGCAACACTCAGTGTGCAGCTCCTCGGGGTATAGCTATTCATAGCTCTCCATGCTATTCACTGCAGAGTCCTAACGATGATGCATTGATTGCCATGAGGAAAACTGACAATTTAAAGCAAAACCACAGGCAGAGACAGATGCATAGACACATGTGGGTGGCGGTTACAAGGACTGAAACAGACTTCTCAGGATTCAAAGCTGGTGACAGACTTCAAAGGCTCAGTCTCTCACTGAATCATCAATAACACTGCACACACTGAAGTCTTTATTTAGCTGTTTTGGTGAAAGAATTAGCTCTTGCTTGATAACCATTTAAGATGCTAAACCTGTCCTATGTGGTATTTTTGTATTGTAAAGAAATTGAAGTGTGTATGTTTGCAAGTGTTTCTCTCAAAAATATCTCTTTGGCTGCTGAAGGCTGTCTACTAGTTCTTAACTGCAGTTTCAGAAGTCCTATTAGGCACAGTCCTGAGCTGACAGCACTGATGAATTGTTCTCACTAAGAGACTATTCCCAGAGTTGGATTCCTCAGGGGCATTCCCAAAGGCTATAGAAAACATACATGTATCTACAGCCCCTCAGGGCATCCGTTGAAACTTCCCATAATCCCAGACATCTCTAGCAGGAGCATGCAGGATGCAGCTAGGTCAATTTTATGCCACTTGCTCTAACTTGGAGTGCCTCAAAGACCACTCTAGCTGTGCCTGTTGGTATGCACACACATGCTGCAAACAGCATAAAATCTACTGTTGTAGTTCTGATGTAAATTCTCTCCCTGCCACTAACTCCCCATGCAAATAGTTAACAAAAGAAGTAGTTAACTACTACCAATTTCTTCTTGATAGTTTTGGGTGGGACATCACACAACTCTGAGGGAAGTTTGGAGCTGCGTGTGTTGTCTGTCAGAGAGAAACTGTTTGGACGCTCCTCGCTGCTCCTGTGGAGTAAGCTAGTTTTTTTCTTGCCACTGCTGTTTCTCCTGGGTTTTGGCATTTGGGGACCCGGGTCGCCACTCCGGTCTCACCGTTGCCAGCAGTGTCACGGCCACCCACCCCACCACGACAGCGACCCGAGAAAGAGGAGTCACAGTTGCCTTTCGGGACACGCTGCAGCTCTCCACTCCCAGCTTTCCTTCTTCATTTGGGACAAAGGACAAAGAGAGAGAGAGAATTCATCTCAGTGCTCACTGCTCGTCTCTGTCTCACTGGGAAAAGACTGAGAAGTCACCCTGCAGCCAGCAAAGGTGTGACACTGACTCTGTCCATAAATATAACTGTTCCAGGAGGAACCTCCTGTTTTGGGGGTTGTTCTCTTTTGTTTTTACTTGTGGTGTTGGGGGAGTAGTTTGCTCTGGTCTGTTTACAGTTATATCTATATCTACATGTATATATATATATATAAAAATATGTATATCTATTAGTTAAGAACAGTTATCCTTCTTATATCCATTTTTCTAATTAAAGTTTCTTTTTCTTAAATTTAATGAAGAGTGACGTGATTATTGTGGAGGAATCCTCTCCTCTGTTTTTTTGTGGGTTTTTTTTTTTTTTTGGTAAACATTTTGGTTTCTTCCCCCAAACAAAGACATCTACCAAGAATTCGGAAATATTTCATTTGTGGCATTGGCCCTTCCCATGCAAGAATCCTTTTTCTATCTGTGAAACTTTAATGATTTAGAGAGGTTTTCTTTATTTGCATGTTTCCTTTGAGAGGTTTTATAACTTCTTTCATTGACTAATTAAGCTAAATGCCATGTTACTATTGTGGAAACATCTCTCTCTCTTTCCAAAACCAGCATCCCACTTTTTACAACTTCCAAAAATTGCAACTCCACCACAACCATCACTTGACTCTTTTATCCTCTTGCAATTGAGATGAATTTTCCCTTGAACCTGGGTGGGGGTGGGGGTGGGGGGGGGGGGGTGGGGAAAGGCAAAATATACTGTTTAGGACTTTCCTACAATAAACTTATATTTTTCAGTTGCTGATGTCTGGCCAGTGCCAGGGCTAAATGGTGACCTGTGACACATGAGTGTGAAGAGCAGAAGGTGTCATCTGCATCTAACCCTGGCCTCTCTCAGCCTTCAGGTTAGATAAGCAGGACCTAGACAGTGTGTCCTGGTGTGTGGTACAATGGTGCCACCAGACTACAGGGCAGCATTGCTACTTCTCACTATACTGACCAAAAGCAAATACTGCTGGAGTTGGCTGACAATTTATTTCCCTCACGACTTTGAGAATAGCTAAAACCAAATGATTAATTGTTTCTTAGAAATGTGTCATCACATGAATACAGAAAAATCTGCTCAGCTATTCAGTTATTCAGTTCAGTAAAAGTGTATTTAACATGATTGACTCAAATTGGCACCAACTTATACCTGGAATACTGCTTTCTAAACAGTTATCAGATTCCTCAGAAAAAGTGGTATGGAGATGAAAATTAATAAGAAAGAGAAGAAAAGAGGAAGACAAAGGCAGGGGAAGGAAGGAAGGAAGGACGGAAGGAAGGAAGGAAGGAAGGACGGAAG
>JAWWLZ010000001.1:45852461-45874594 GCA_035041345.1 Poliocrania exsul | reverse complement strand
TCCCAGGCACTCAGCAATAGGACAAGGGGGCACAGGCTCAAGCTCTGCCAGGGGAAATTTAAGTTGGAGATCAGAAAGAAAATCTTTGCAGAGAGAGTAATCAGGCATTGGAATGGCCTGCCCTGAGAGGTGGTGGATTCCCCTTCCCTGGAGGTTTTTAAACTGAGATTGGACGTGGCACTGTGTGCCATGATCTAGTAAAGGGACTGGAGTTGGAGCAAGGGTTGGACTTGATGATCTCGGAGATCTTTTCCAGCCCAATCGATTCTATGACTCTATGATTCTACATAACAGCATGATGCATAAGAACACCCTGGATCCAGGGCACTGCATCAAAGTAGAGTACCCAGGAATAAGATCTGGTCATATTTGGAGGTTTTAGGAAGGTAATTGGCGAATGCTGCTCTTGACCACTGCTTGCTCAATGCCTGCATGCCTGTTCCTCCTTACTGGATGTCCTGAGGCCTCCACTCTGCCATCAGAGGTAGGGCATTTCAGAGTTCCCATCTCTGGAACTCCTTAAAAAGCATTTGTGTAATTTAAATGATTTTGATCCTGACTTTTTATTTCTTTAATATAAAATTAAAAATATGGCATTGACTGCCACTCCTTATTTCATTTATGAAAAGTTGCAGGAATGAATCCATTCCCAGCTGCTCTGCCCTTCCTCACATTTGACATATAACATCAGTCTGAATAAGAAATTCTTTTAACTGGCCATAAGAAGGAGGAACAATTTGGTCCAGTCATGAAAAAAAGATGGCAGTGCAATAAGGACCTGCCAACATGAAAACTTCTTGTGTTGGGACCTTTCACAAGCCTTTAGCATTCACTATTTGAACTAAAACACCTAAAAAACATTACTACAAATGGGATTGGAGTAAGGAGATTTACTACTGGCAATGGAAGTTTTCCTCACCTAATTACTCAGTAAGTACTCATGAGAAGCCTTTGGTAAACATTTTGCCTGTGTTGCAGCTTCAGCTACAATGCAGAGAAGTGGCAGAATGTGGTCTTTGGCTGAAGCACCATCAGATCTGTGAGGAGTTTTGAACTGAGGCATTTCTGAACCTGCCAGCAAAGTGAATGATTTGCCACAAGATCAAGGAGGAGCAGCTTTGCGTTTGACAGCACTCGTTAGTCGATGCTTCTGAATGGTTTCTCCAGGGATTGAAGAGTTTTGAAGAACACTAATTCTGATAGAAAAGGAATTTTTGATTTTAGTCTCTGTTATTTACTGCAAGAGATACGGGGCAACACAGCTGTGCTGAGGAGGACCTGTGCAATATGTGTGCTCTGTTCCCAAGGCATACATCAAAACATCAGCTGTTTAACCAGGACTTTTAAACACCTCCAATTAGTAGGAATTTTTAGCTGTTACAATTTCCTTTTGTTCACACTTCATCTCATTTTTGTTTCATCTTATATTTCACAGGTCTAATCAAATCATCAAAAGAAAGGAAACTGCCTCAGTTCCTTTGCATAAAGAATGAGCCCATATTACCTCAGTGGAGGAGTCTGCATGTCCCCACAGTGCTGTGCCCATACTGGCACAGAGCTGCTCCCCACATTTGGAGGTGCCCTACTGTATCCCACCCTTCCTTCATAAGGAAGGCATCCCCATGCACATACATACAGGATTTACTGTGTCAACCACCTCCACATTGGCCGCAGGCCCTCCCTCATTCCCACTGGCAAGTCCTGCCAAGTACTGCCTGGAAAAGGGACCTTCTCCCTCACACAGACTGGGCATGGTGCTTGAGGCTGACACATGGCATTCCCACAGGACCATGCCCTGCCAGTAAGCAGCTGTGGCAAGGCCTTTTGCCAGTTGTGGGAAGGTGCCTCACTTTTTTCAGAGCAGAAATGAGGTACTTCTGGCAGCAGGTTCCCCCATGGAAACTGGCCCCATCACTCTCTTGTGCAGAGGGCAGATGGTGATCATGCAGGCACCCAGCCAGCACCTCTAGGCCCCCACAGCTCCAGCCCCATATGCCTTGCTCAACTGCTGTCACCATTTGTCAGACTAGGAATCATTTTTCTGGTACCACTAGCATGGGTGAAGCTAATGCATCAAAGGGCAAACTATGTTTTTCAGCATTAGTGGCTACCAGATTCAGAAGCTCCTGAAGCACAAGAGGTGGGTGAGTGACTCATTGCCTGGTGAAACACTGGCAGAACTCAAAAGCAACACTGCCAGTGTCATGGCTTTCTGCATGGCTAAATGGTCCAACAGAAATGTATTAGGAGAAAGAGTAAAATGATTTGAGGTTTTCTTTAAGTGCAAATCACCTTAACAATAAGTTTTCCTACAAATCTCCAAAATTCGAACACTCTGAACTGTAACCTCATGCTAAAATGTAAGAAGAAGACGCTTTGCCAGCTCCTAACACAGCTTGACACCTATGCCCTCACTGCTGTTGCTGCTAAGGCCTGGAGTTACGCAGTGCTGAGATCTGCATGGGACAAGCACACTTTAATAGTGGTGATTCATGCATGAGGGGGTACTCAAAAGAGGGTAAAGCAGGCAGCTAAGTCTTTACCCACTTACGATCTAAAGCCAACATAAAGACAGTGAGGCAAAGACCACCTTGAAGGCTAATACATCCCCACAGCAACACCAGTGTTATGCTGGAGCCCTGGGGGAAAAGGTTGGCAGCCTGAACAAACAGATTGCCTCTTTTCTTCTCGTGTTTGAAAGAAAGCAAGCACAACACTGTGGCCTTACCTTGTGGGACTGATCACAGGTGACCTCTCAGGCAGATAGAGGCACTACTAGGGAAACATCTTTGACTTGCTCATGGCATGCCTGCTAGGATGGAGCAAAGCCATCACCAATGCCTGGATGTGAGGAAACAGAGCTCACAATTGCAAGGTGTGAACATGAGCTGAAGCAGGTCAGAGGTGAGCAGCAAACAGAGGAGATCAAGGCACAACAAAACTGGTAGATTTGGATCATTAGGCTACAGAGTGCAAGGACATGTACAGAGGTTGAAGTTACAGGGAATATATTAACCTAAAATTGTTTAGAAGAGGCATCTTTGGGGACTGCTGGAAACTAAGTAAAAAGTGCAAAGAGCATATTTTTAATCTTAAATTATTGAATGATATTATACTTAGAGACAACTGTTCTGAAATGAGAAAGAATCTGTAGGAGCCATCCCACCAGTTCCACCAACCTGACCCATGGCAACGTAGACATAGTGGAGGCAAGATATTTTCCTGAGGCACTTCCATTGATTCAGATGTGTTTTCCCCAGTGCAGTGAGCAAGGGCTGCTGTAACACTACTCAGGCATAATCTTTCCGCTTTACCTGAATGCCCCTTGTCAAAACAAGGCCACACTGGTCCTCAACATTCAGGATCACATAAAATAATAACAGAAAAGGAATATGTGGCTTTTGCACATATTCATTTCACCATTTTTAGCATTCAGAATTTTAAAGTAAGGCTACAAGCATCACCATTTTTTCTTTAGTCAGTCATCCAGTTTTTGTGTCCTAGAGATTCTTAAAACTTGTTCATAATGGTTTTATTTTTACCTGAAATTGTGCTAGCTACATTTACTTCAATTTTAGCATAGATAGGATAATTGAGTTTTGATAATGCAGATCCTCTTAAAAAAGGACTAATTTTAAAGGTCCGGGAAAGTATTTATATGCTGTAATAACAAATAGTTCAGTTGGTTAGAGCTTGGTGCTAATAATGTCACGGTTATTGTTTTGACTCCTGTCTAGGCCTTTCACTGAAGAGATGGACTCAATGATCCCGTTGGGCCCCTTTCAACAAGAATATTTTGTGATTTTCTTTCAAAGCTGTAGTACAAAGCAAGGTACATTAGTTGTGTGTAATTTTAGGTTAAAAGTCACTCCTCAAGCCTTCAAGAGATGTGAATCACTGTTTTCTTTTCTAAGTATGAAAAATGGCTTTCACAGATCATTGGCTTTACAGTAAAGATTTAAACTGCAAGGCAGATGGACAGAGTATTTGACCTACCTTACTCACTACTAAACTCTTCTGGACTCTGTTACGACACCATGTATATATTGATGCTGCCTGCTAGACACTTTGATACTGTTCCCAGAGGGGGTCTTCCTTGGCACATCACACCAGCTAATGTGATTACTTTGACTGAATGAAGGTGTTTTCCAGTCAAAGGAGAAGAAAGCTGTAGATTTTTGAAGCCAATATAATGGGTTCTATATTCCATCTACTGTAGAAATTGGTAAACTCAGCTGCATATATATATAAAAATATATAGATCATTACCTGTTCCACTTAAAATATCTCTGAAAGTGCTCTGAAACTTCATGGCTGATAAGACCTTTCTTTTCTGCTTAGGCACATGAGGTACCTTTTTTGTTTATATGCATTCATTCAACAGTAAGACAGAAAGAAAAATCTACTTTTAGTTCAAAGAACTTCCTATGTTCTCTTACATAGCTACAGACTCTCTTCTGAGCTGTGTTTTGGTTTTTGGCAAAACCAAAACAGAAGTTATTTTAAACTGAGTCTCTTTGGTGGAAATGGATGGTTTAGGTCTGGCAAAATATAGCTACCACAAAACCAGATCTGAATCTCCTGAAAAAAATCTTGCTTTATTGGTATGTGAAACTCATTCATTCCAGCAATCTGGAAGACAAAATATTTTATTTTCTAGTATCCCTGGGATTCAAAGGTGCTGTACCAAATAAATATTTGCAAGCTTAACAACATTATGAAGACTCTTAAAAGCCATTTAAATACTGATTTTTTTTTAACCTCTGGTATTCATTGAGCAATTTTATGTGTTCAGGTATAACTCACAAAGAAGGGAGAAAAAGATTATTCCTGCTCATACAGTTTGAAGTGTGCAATCAGGAAACAGAAATACTATACCATTAAGCTGACCAACCATGTGGCACAAGCAGTAATCAACACACAGTGAATCATCAGAGAAGCCATTTTTCCAGTAGCCCACAGGCCAAAAAAAAAATGCTACTGCAGTATCTAGAGATTTGGAAAAGTCAGCTGCTTTACAGACAATTTAGAAACAGGAAAAAGAAATATGATGTCTAAATTTATCAACTAAATTGTTACCTTCAAACATTGTTACCTAGCCATTTGTTCAGCCTGTCATGCCTTTGAAACAAAGACTATTGGTAATGTGCCCCTTCCTGGGTCTTCGTTTTCAGAGTAAAGAACGCTGGGGACACCTGAGACCACAAAATAGCCACTGTTCTGTTTGTTTGTAAGTGGCATGATCTGTTACTGCTCAGGGTCCTCCTGGATTCTTGCCTCACCAAAGCAGCTTGAAATCTAACAATGCTCTTTACATTTGAAGAACTTGATCCTTGAGCACATGGGGCAGCCCCTAACCCACCTGCACAACCCCTGTCTGTGTACATCACCCTTCATGTGGCCAATAATGTTCATTTTGATTAACAATGCTTGTGTGAGGTTTATAAAGTGGCTTGAGATCACTGGAAGGAGGAGGCTATGCAAGTATAATAGACCGACTTTTGAATTGTTATTTGTAGATGTCATAATAATGCAAATTTCATCACTACTGGAATATATTTTTATCTGCAAATTCTGGAATACAAAACAGACTCAGTTTAAATACAAAGAAAGTGAGTGACTGATGCTTTACTGGGGTAACATTAGAGTAAATTCTGCTTAATGGAGATGTATTTGACCCTTAGTAATTTATAAAGCGGCATTTAGGTATTAAAATAGAAGTGAAGTTTTAAACTTCAGTGGATAAAAATGTATTTCACTAATTAAGAGTTTAAAACTATGAATATAATTTTCATTTAAAACCCATTTTTTATGCTGCATTTAGATACATTTACAGATTTGTTTTGCTTTTAATAAAACATCCTTTTTGATCAGAAATTCCTGGAGAATTTAAGATGATTGCCTGTTTACTTGGATCTCAGATGTAACACTGAGTCTTCTAAACACTTAGGCATGTGCTTAACTTGACATCAGCAAGACCACCCCGTGCATGAAGTTAACCATGTGCAAAGATATTTGTATGACTGGCAACTAGCAGTCTTTTGCAAAGTCCCATCTTTTCCTTTGGAAAGGTTTTCAGTTCAAGTGGGAAAAGGAAATTGAAGATTGAAAGCACTGATGTGAACGAACAGCTCAATGCTACTCTTCCATAATTTGAAGCAAACACAAATAACAGCATTCTATTTTTTTTTCTTCCTACATCTGCAGGATAGATATCAACTGTTATTCTGAAGGCTGCATCTCATGACCTTGGCCCATTGGCACAGATTCTGGTGCTGATATAAAGCCACTAAGGATTTGAGTCATCTTTCCAAACTAGCTTAGGAAGGATTCCCACTGAAATTAACAGCATTTGAAGAACAGACAAGAAAGCCAGGAAAAAAAATTAGTTCCACACATTCCAGATTGCAAAGACTTGCAGGCCCTTCTAGGTACAAGTTAAGTAAGGAGCAGAGCTGTGATGTACCATGTGGCATGCTCAGTAACACTCAGAAATTGAAATCTGCTCTGTACAGAATGAACTGGCAGTAGTTTTCAGAGCTTTTCCCTAATCAGTGGCATCTTAAAAAGCTGTTCATAACAAGCTCGTTTCTCATCTGAGAGATCTTCACGACTCTGAAATGACTGTTAGTTATTTCACATACTTCCCCCATAGAAGATGATTCTTAACAAAAAAATTGATTTCCTCTTTACCACTCCTATTAAGTTTTGTGGTCTTCTTTTCACATTCAGAGCCCCGCAGGTCTGTTTACATGCTCCCATCCTTCCCATTTGCTCTGTCAAAGATGCAAGTCTTTGGGCAGCTTAATTTTCTCTCCAAACACTCCATGTACTGCAGGCTGTTCCCTGCACACACACAGCAACTTTCTAATCTTGGTGCCTCAGGAAGTTAGACCTTCCTGCTCAGTACAGAAAGCTGTCTCTCATCACCTCCACTATATGCAGCATAAACGTTACAACTTGAACAGCTACTCCTCATCTATATTTAGAGGTACGGTGTCATCCCAGTTTTTACAAAGCCTGACTTTCCATTTTACAGCAGTATCATTATCAAACACAAGAATGACACTTACAGAGTAAAGTCAAATACATTCATACATACACATATGCACAGAGCAGACATACAAAGTTATTTTTTAGGCAAATTATCTCAACCTTAGGTACCACCAGCTCTCTTCATCTCCTCTGAATTTTCATATGTTTTCAAATGTATACACAGTCACTAGTCAAAGTACTTGCACACTCCAATAAAAGGAGTGTCTTACTGTGATGTTCAGAGTGTGAAGAGCACATATGTATTCCAGCATGACCCCTTCCCGCTCCACTCTCAGTTTTACCCTCTCACGTACACGGTCTTGCACAGAAACTAACAATACATTCATACGGATCTGCTCATCAAGGCTACACCTGAGTGACCTCATCTTTTCACAACAGTGGTCTCCTGTTCCCTCCTCTCCTGTTCTTGCACTACTAAAGCTAAATTTCAGCAGGTATCAACTGGACAATTTTCCCCATAGATGCTTAGGAATTCTAGCCATTCGATGAACACACTGCACCATTGGACTTCTCAGAGTTCAGGAAATCTACATGTAGGCAGAGTGGTTATCAGAATAGCATTCGCAAAGGTGTAACTTCACTTTGGGTATTCATGGGAGGCTTCTGTCATATCATTACCAGTAAGAGAGAAAGAACTATTATACCTGTCATTAGCATGGGACATATTTTATGCAGAGATAGTTATCTCTCACTTATTTTTGCAAAAAAAGACAGGACAAGCAGGTATTGAGGCTGTATTACAAGAAAAACATGAGAGACTTGGAAAACCTCTGTGGTTGATAAAAACAGGAGAAGCTGAGGTAAGCAGAAAAAATATCAAGAGAACTTCCAGAGAAAGAGTGACCATGATTTGAAAGAAAAATTTTGGAAAACTGTTACCACAACTCTAAGTGACAAAATATTGAAAGTGACAGAGAAACT
Source organism: Poliocrania exsul (assembly GCA_035041345.1). Lineage (NCBI taxonomy): Eukaryota > Metazoa > Chordata > Aves > Passeriformes > Thamnophilidae > Poliocrania > Poliocrania exsul. Next base: position 45,866,617 of record JAWWLZ010000001.1, on the reverse strand, counting down.
GAGACAGTGTATATAGTCCTTCTGATTTTTTTTCCTAGCTATAAATATTTGATACCCAAAGTTGATTGGATTTCCAAAACTATGCAAAGCCTGCATATTTGTTTGTTCAGCCATGGTATATCTCAGAAGAGACAATCAGACACCCCAGTGATCACCTGATCTGGCAAAAAGCATCCATTTTTAAGCTATTGTGATAAACTAGTTACTCTGAAGAAAAACTGTTCATGATTGAAGTAGATTCAATTGAGTCTATGTTGCAAATTAAATTCCCAAATGTGTTTGCAGTTACACTGTATTTAGTTACCTAGATAATCTTATTGTGTTTCTTGGGACCAGGCTACATATAAGCAAACCCACCTTAGCAAGTCAGCAAACCCGCCTCACAACTTAGATGTGGCTCAAAATACAAAACCAAACACTAAATAATAATTTTACTTTAACAATTACATGTAAAATCTGTATTCTTATATTTTCATTTGTATTAACAGCCAAATTAAGAATTTGGCCTCCAACACCATATTTGGTTTATGCTGAGTTTAAATAATTTATTTCAGATAACTTGAGTCAGTAGGTCGCAATTTGTAAGCCTTATGACTCACTGTGGGTATTTTGATTGTGTGGAGTTTTGGTTGGGTTATTTGTTCTGTTCCTGTTGCCACCTCCAGTGTATTTTGTATGTTCACTGCTCAGAAAGAACACATCCTTGAAAATTACATGCTTTTGATTTGTCAGCACCACTTAAAGAGTAAAGCAGTTAGTATCATTTCAAAGCCACCAGAAAATAAAGTTCAAACAAAGGCAATTAATACTAGAGAAGGCATTATTAGCCCAGTTCCAGAGGAATGCTCCTAAAGGCAGCCCCACCTTCGGCTGCACAGGTCTAGATCCAAACTGTAAACCACACCACCTGAATTTGGAAGGCAAGAACTGCTAAAAAAGCCATAACTATTAATGCTAATGATAGTCACCACTAAAAGAAAGAAGATAGAAAACTGTACCACACTGGGGGATTAACATGACCCTCAGCTCTACAACTAGATTCTCATTTTATGTCAATTGGAAATGTTACAGTGCAGCTAAACTGATTTATCCTTGCTGAAGAATCTCCTGCTTTGGTGCTTTGTGCTACGATGGTGAGTTACATCTACATGCTTATACATATAAGAGGATTAATTCTACACAAGAGTTATTGACAGATATTTCATTAACATAAGAAAGAAAGGTATGCTCATGTATTGAATGTAACCTCTAAAATCTAGCTCAGGGTAGTTACTGAAATTCCTGGAGGTTTTTTTGTCCTTCATATCTATTCTACTACTTAATAGTTGTTATTTACTCTTGCTGAGGAAAATAGTCCAGTCTCACTTTAACATTGCCTTCCTTAGCACAGAATTCAGGCAGGAGACCTTGGGCTACTACGGAGCCCTTGCCAGAGTTGCTGTATATAGTAATCCTTTTAAAGAACTGTTTTCTTACCTCTGAAAGTGAATCACACTGTTCATGCCCTGACTATTCAGGCTAGCTTGGCACACAAAGATTTGAGTAGGAGTCTTGCAGGTACAGATGCTGAGGAAAATTTGCTTGAGTAACTGGAAGAACATTTGTGCAACAGAGATGTACAGATGAGTGTTGGATTTGCAAGCCTGTGAAATGTGAACCACTAAATCCTGCTTCCAAAAAGGAAGGAAAAATGTTTCCAGTTGCCTTTTTCCTTTTTGTGAAAAGGTGCAGGCTCTTCTTAGCAGCTGCATTCCTGTCAATGGACCCGGCGAATCTCAAGGAACATCTTTGTCCAAGTGAGCCCAGGGCTCAACAGAAAGCTAGGAAATACTGCAGTCACCAGTCTGGGATAGCACATCTTAACCTGGACACTGATGATCTCTAAATAAATGAGACACCAGTGACCTTTAGATGGCACATGTGATGATGATCCTCTCTGCCTTTCAGATGTACCTGTGAATCTAAGAGGAAACCTCTGAGGATAAAGATCAATGACTAAAAGGAGTGAGCTTTTCTTATTCACAGCAAAGCCTTCTCCATCCCTCCAAATCAAGTGCATATCAAATCTCTCATAGATTCTCACAGTCTGTCCCCCACTGCGCTGTTATTTAGACACACTGATTGCTGCAGCTGGTCATCAGGAGGTGCATCAGAGCTATTACTTTCTGGAGCCTTTCTATCATTTGTACTATCCCATCGCAGTCCTCCAGCCTTTCCTTCACGGAACATGACTAGAGCATCTGTAGCTCAGGAGATACTGTGACATTCTAGATGAAATCCAAATAGATCCGACTTTAGCAGCCAGTCTCATTTGCAAATGCAAGTGAGCCTGCATTTGCATTTCATGCGCACAAATATGGCATGAAAACAATTTACACACTCATAGGTAAAGAGACACCAAACTGCAACTCTCTCCAAACTACAAGGAAATTGATAGAACAATGCAATGCCAGAAATACCTACCCCAGTGACTGGTGGCAGCCTACAGGGTAGGTGAAGTTGGTCTTGCACTGGAGACAGTGAACAGTGTACATATGAATATGTAAGTCTGTGGATTACAGACATCTGAAAATGCAGAAAATGACATTCAGTTCAGATATTTATTATTTGTATCATTACTTGGTTTAATAATTTCCAGTTTTTAATAATAAATTGATATTGCTTTCAAGCTTTTTTTTTTTTTAAAGGGGAGAACATAAATATGAGACAAAGAGAATGACTGTGCTTATGTTTTTTAAAAAGAGTTTAAGTGGGACCAGAGGGTGAATGAATATGGCTATGCAAGATTTGGTACGGGAAGATTCTCTTCAATGAATTAAGTCCAAACACTCTAGCACCGTGAAGCTGCATGAGCTCTCCAGCATGATACTGTGAGGCTCATTGCTTAAACTGCACATAGAGGAGTATATAAGCTGAATCTTAACTACAGTGAAAACACAATTTTTATTACCAGTCCCTTTGAGTACCCTTCAGTGATAGAAATACAGATAAAAATATTAAGGAAGTAAGTACAATTTTTTATCCAGGAAAATCTTTATATCCAATGTAAAAGCTAGTAAGAATTTGTCTAGAATCACTATTAATAATCTTTGTGCAAAGCATACTGTATCTCATTATTCTCCATTATTAATATTATTGGACAACATAAGCCAACTCCCAGTCTTTCCTGGCTTTCTTGGGTTCATTTGATTCTATTTAAGACATTCAAAAGGGGTTTTAACTGACATGTCTGTTATTGCTAACAGTGTTTTCAAGATGATCAGGTTCTATCATGGCAAGGTTTGAATGCTCCTGTGAGGCTTGCATAACACAGTCCTCAGAAAAAAAGGACAGCACCCTTTCAGTCCTTATTGATAACAATACCATGAATGTCTATCAGTTAAGCACCAAGAGTGCTAAAAAAAATACTGTCATCTTCCTGGCTAGATAGCAACATGCCCTTGTTCTTGAAATTCCTTCCTTAGGGCAACTATTCCAGCCACCCATATAACTTAACTGTGTATCTTTCAGTTATTTACTTTATTTCTATAGATGGCTCAGTATTTGCAGGCTGACTTTCTGAATGTTTCCAGCAGGGAATATGCAGGACATTTCCACCGTAGTTCAGCCATTGGTCAAGGAACAAAGTTCTTGACCATGTAGTATAAATACCTGTTTAGGTAGTATAACGCAGTCCACTACACAGCACATCAGAAGAACCCAAAACTTGTCTTTTCAGTCAGTAGTCAGTGTTTACCCCAGTGAACTATCCAAGGAGATAAAATAAGGATCTTGCACTCACCCACTGAGCCAGGATGCCCAGCTGGGACAGCCCACTTGTCCTGAACACCACCCCACTTCTCCACTGCTAGACTGATAGTTTGTTTTGGAGGGGAAGTGCAATCTCAATGTCATAAGCCATTGTAAAATCTTCACCAGATTAATTTTTTAGAGTTTTGTTTTCTGATAAACAGTTATGTTTGGAGCTGACAATTCCCACAAGTAAGAGCCAGGGGAAGAGTATGCAGTTTTCCCTCTGTCCCTGACCCTTATCCCATGGGTGAGATGGCCTCCACAAAGTTGCATTATACTGCTTGGATGATGCCACCTATTTCATATGTCTATCTACTAAGCATATAAAACAAGGTTACTTCATGTGGGGGAAAGCTGTTAAAGTTTGTGGCTGTTAGGAAGTGGTTTTATGCTAAATCAGCCAGACTGGAATTTTCTTCTGAATCCAGCTGATGGTACACTCAGGTGCAAGAGGAGCCTGTAGCCCTGCACCTGAGTGCTGAGTCCTGATGCTCTCCAAGTGCATCAGTACTGTGAAATCTGGAGGCAAGCAAACTCCCTCCCTCTCTCATTCTTCTGAGATTAGCAGGTCTCTTGGGAATGAAGGGAATTTGGAATATCCCAGTAGCACCTTCTATGGTATAAACGTGAGAATGCTTTCTGCATTTGAAAGCTGAGGTATTTGTGAGGATACATTACTGTGCCTTGCTATGTCAGAGAAAAATGCTTTGATCAAAACAATTCCTTTTCTTTCTTTCTTTTTATTTTCATTTAAAATACCACAGTGTATAAAAAAGGGCAAAAATATATGTTGGATCTGGTCTTTGTGTTAAACTTCAAATCCAGAAGCTATTGTGGGGTAGGGAAAAGTGTATGAGCAGAGATGGCTCACTGGGGTACAGATGAAAATGCAGAGACAGTTGCTTTCAATCTACTTTTCTGGAACTGCTCATCCTTCCCAGCACTGTACAGAATACAGCTGCACATCACTGCAATTTTTTTTTAATCTTTGAAGACATCAATGCCACATGAGGTCTGCCCATACATGTCACTTCAGAAAATACACACACACTTTGCTTCCTGGAAAAAGGTGTCATGAAGAAAATTGACCTTGGATGGGGCTCAGCAGAGGGACCAATTTCAAGTAGAGTGAGAGACATTTTGCTTGATTTGAAACTAAATGCTTCATAACTTTCCTGTCAGATATACCCATTCAGTTAATGATGGACACCAAATGCTTCCCCAGCCATGGGTACTGCAAGAGTAATTTTTTTTTTACTTCTGATCCACTCAGAGATTTATGGTGTATAAGTACAGAGGGAACAGCTGGGCTAGACATATGCTACAGCACATGATTCAAAACTGTCTCATATGTAAAGATTTGAAACACAAAAACAGCTTCCAAGAGAGTGCAAATAGGAATTCCATATCCTTCAAGGAAAAAACAAACACTGTGAAACATAGAGATGGTTCTAGTTCCAGGCTGTGAATTTACTGTTCCTCAGTACTCATTTAAGGTATATATGTAATACAAATATTTTTGAGATGTTATGTCTTTTTCTTCCCACTTCCTTAAGGTGACAAATTAAACAATTCCAGTTACTTACTGAAAGAGATTTATTTTCCTGCCTGTCCTCATGATAATAGAGCTTCTTCCACACCAAAGAAGGATAAAAAATGTAAAATAAAAATATTATTCTTTTCTGTAAGTCTTCATCATGATGGCCTTAGGTATGCTGTGAGGAATTTATTATTCACCTTATGAAATTTATGCTAGCTTTTACTTATGTAAACTCTGACACATATGCTCTATGAACATTGTGGCAATTTTTTTCATGCACCAGATGATATCTTTGATATTTGCACATTCAAATTGTCTTTTTTTGGGTGTGTGATTTTCAGGTGTCTGACACCTTACTCCAGGTAAAAGCTATAAGTATTCCTATTTATTAGTCAAAATGTTATGATGGAAGTTTAGGATAATTTTGAGTCTCCAGCATGGAGGTGTGGATGAGAACATCTGCATGAGCCTTGCTCATGAAGCAATGGGTCAGACAAAACCACAATATTGGCAGGACTCAAAATGTATGGTATATGCCAATATGACATAATATTTGTTTTACAGTACTCTTTAGTACTGACCATAAGAGACTGATGACTCTCACTGGAACCAAAGAATCATGAAGAATTTAACAGCTTAAACAGTTGAACAAACTTCTTGAGAGCCCTTAACATACCCACACTGGGCTGAAAGCAAACAACAGGGAAACAACAGTAGCAAAACTTCATGAAGAAGAAAAGATCAGAAGTCACTCTATTATGAAAGAGATTGTTACTTCACATTTATCGTAGTTACAACAATATAATAATTTCTTTTCACTCTGTTGGAGAAAACACATCCATTATTACTGGGATAAAATTAATTCTACCTTCAATAACTTCACCTCTTGTAACAGACATCAGACTGTGGTTTTTTCTTGGCTTTTCTAAAAGAACACATACATTTCCCACTTTGCCAATAATTTCCATTAAAAAAAAACAAACATGAAGAAATCAGGCAATAAACCTATTTTGAATATAAAAGAATGTGTTATAATCTCATCTACTTTCATTCTAACATGAGTCACTATCTAAAATAGCATGACACCAACACATAGAAGGTATACCAGGTGTTTCCAGAAGACCAAGACTGAATGTAACATGAAAAGGAGGCCAAAGCAACCTTTATTTCAGTTTTGGGAGTATCCACTTAGCTATAAATAGAGGTGCCAAGTGCTAACAAAAACCAGCTTACCACAAAATTTCTCCATAGAAACACAGAAGCATTGCAAAGAGGATGTCAAAAAACAGATATTTTCCCAAATTTGGAAGCAATAATTACCTTAATAGGAACTCCTCTTTACAACTGGGAAAAAAATGTGTAAGATATGAAAGCCAGGTTTGACTGCCAACCAGGCAACAACAGAATGTGAAAACTGCTCTTACCGCAGAGGCTTGTGTTTCTGAGTCCTCATTTCTGTTAACAGTATAGATATTGCTGGAGAGAGAGGGACATTCATAGGCAATTGTTGTTTCCCAAATCTGGAGAATATAGAGGAGAAAGGGGTCTCTCTCTTTTTCCTTTTTTTCCTTCCCATCTTCTACCTTCTGATGATCTAACAGGAAACATGTAAGACTGGGAAATCTTGCTCCTGGCGAGGTTTGGCCATCCAAGGACAGGAATCTGTCTCAGTGCCTGAGTCACCAACATTTGGATGAGACACTGGTTTTCTTCTCCCTTTTCCTCAGTTACATTTTTTAACCATTTTTTCCCCTCTCCAAATTATTTCTTACTGCCATTGATTGCCTCGTCTTACCCTGTCTTTGCCTTCTTCTCAAAAAAGCTGTGGGAAGTTGCATGATAAGCATTTACCACAAAGATGTCTGATCATTTAAGCTAGGACATCACAATTTAACACAGAAAATCTGAAAGAACAGTTTATGTCCACATATCTTTCCCTGGCACACTCCATATGCAAGTGTCTTCTAACTATGCCTTTGTTTCACAGATTATCTTGCCTTTAAAATCTTGCTGGAAAAGAAAAATTTCAGGAAAACACCCTAACATGTCACCTGGAAGTGAAGAGGTGGTGCTGAGCTGACACTACCTGCAACTTCATTTAATTTGAGTGACTGTACAGCAGGATTTTCAACTCTGGCTTGTGTCCAGTTTACTCTATCTCAGAAGTGAACGCTTGCTTTGCAGAAACTAATATGACAACTTATTAACACTTCAGTCTTTGATGAAAGCTCAAGTTAAGAGCTTCTGACTCAGCCATTCTTTACCAGTTTAACTAAGCAGTTTCTTCTAAAACTGGTAATTTCATGCTCTTTACAGGCCTTCCACAACAGTATACCCAGTGTGTTAAATTCCACTTCACTCCTCCTGGCACACTGGTCACAGTGGTTTATGAAAGGCCTCAGGCTGAAGAATTTTCTTTGACAGGGAATCAAACCAGGTCAAGCCTAATAATGCTAAATCCTGGCCCACAGACCATCGGGAGAGGTGCATTTTTAATAACAAATCTAGTAATAACCAGATCCAATTACTGGAGTACTGAGAAGAAAGCAAAGGATATAAATCTCCCTGATGAAACAGTAGGCTTACAAGAGGTGCTACATGCTTTGATCAAATTAAAATTTTTATTACACTTTAATTAAGACCAGCAATTTATGACTGACATGCAAAACCAATGACATTTCTTCTTTGTTCCAATCCACACTGGTAGTACAACCTGCACTTTTTAGTCTAATTTGACATTTGTTCACAGAGTACCAGTCATTCAGTAAATCTCATGATTATGCTTTCCTGGAAGGAGATAAAACTAGCTGTCTTTTTACTTTTTTCAGAACTGTAAATGTCAGATGCTATGAGCCAGGACAGTGTAATGGATGTGATAAAAAGGTTTTTATCAGATCCTACCATCATCACAGCACAGTTCTATGCCTTCCATCTCTGAGAGCAAAGAAATTGTCTACTTCATGAAGTAAATGAATTCTGTGTAACTCATAGAACTGGAAACATGCCAGAAAATAAATAATATATTTAGCCACTGTTGAGAAGTTATTTCAAGTGGTTTACGTGTTTCTGAAAAAAAAATAACTCAAAAAAAGACAGTTTTAAGAAACCATTAACTGGAGTGAACTAATTAGAAACAGATCACATGATGATAAATGAGGTAATTTGATCTGTTGACTGGACTGCTAGTCTGCAAGCATGTAGAGTGACCCTGCAGATAATTGTATCAGTACCTGTGCTAATAAGGGTTTATGGAGATCAAAGCTGCACAATATTCCCAGACCCTCAAACCCCTACATTGTACTAAGATTAGGTTAGTAAATATATATCAACTAATTTAAAGCAGTGCTATTACAATGTTACAGTTATGAAATAAAGACGTCTTGAAAGCTTTGAAATTTGGCAGCCAACCTTAACTCTGACCTGGTCTTGCTGTTCTCATTCCACAGAATATGACAGGCAGTGAGACATGAGGGAAGGGGTAGTCCAGCACTTAAAAGTTTTGGTGTTGCTGTCTGGAAGTGACCTTCCAAACTGTATAGAAGGATACTCCAGAGTACTCCAGAAATCATGCCATAATGACATCTGTGAATGACCTTGCAAAGAAACTAAAATTCAGAACATCCAGTGTTCAGTCCTGCTTACTCTCTTTTTGTCTGTTTGACAGAGTGCCCCACTTCACTTTGCTGAGAGCAAAGGTTTTAAAGTGAGACTTCTGTTCTCAGATCTCCAGGCCATCTCTCAAAACTGCACTTGCTTTCAGTACCTTTTTCTCTGGTGGGAGTTTCATAATACTTTTGTAATACTTATGCCATGATACATTTATGCTCCATACACTTGTGCTCTATGCATCTGAAAACTGCAGCAGCTGACAAACATAATTTCTCTATGCAAACGCAGGTAAAGTTATTTCTTCTTGGCTTACTTGCATTGGTTTGAATATCCTATTATTTGAGTTGATAGGATGTTGTCTAGTGTTGCTTTTATCTTTCTTTTTATTATGAAGGTATGTAGTATTTAAACTTCAGTTGCTGATGAGGAGCTGAAAAACCTAGCTTGCTCAGTTTTCTTTGTTTTGGAACCTCAAGACTTTCACTTTTGAAAACAACACCGTCGAAGCATTGCATTTCACAGAATCACAGAATCACAGAGGCTGGAAAAGACCTCTGGGTTCTTTGATTCCAACTTTTGACTGATCACCACCTTGTTGACTAGACCATGGCACTAAGGCCAGTTGTTTCTTGAACACTTCTAAGGTGACTTCACCCCCTCCCTGGGCAGTCTATTCCAATTAACAAACATTTCCATGAAGAAAATTCTCTTAATATCTAGCTTGAACCTCCGCTGGTGCAGCTATGTTCTCTTATCCTGTCACTAGCTTTCAGAGAGAAGAAACCAACCTCTCTCTTGCTACAACCTACTTTTAGGTAGTTGTAAGAGAGCAATCAGTTTCCCCCCCGAGTTCCCTTTTCTCCAGGCTAAACAACCCCAGCTCCCTCAGCTGCTCCTCATAGGGCTTACCCTCCAGACTCTTCACCAGCTACATTGTGCTTCTCTGGACACATACCAGCATCTCAATGTCTTTCTTGTACTGAGGGGCCTAGAACTGAACACAATACTCAAGGTTCATACATAACCAACAAATACTTACTGCCATCTCTGATAAACTAAAATTGCCTGTTTTCTTGATATGTCTTCCAAACATCATGCAACAATGAAGAATTTTGTTGGGAAAATTTCTGTAAAGTCAAGATTCCCAGTCATCTGGACCATTTCTAAGTAGCAAGGAAAGATCCTTCATCAGATCACCTAGTTTCTCAAGTCACACAACCATCTGCTCAAATTCATCTCTATTACCTACATATGCACACAGATGGACAGACTCCCTTCAGTGATAAATTCACTGCTCATGCATTGGTCAGCATGGAGAGGTATCTTAGAAGACTTGCATTTGAGGTCTGGCTGTCTTTGCCCAAGTTATTCACTGAAACTGCTTTGACCAGCTTTTCCCTGGGCATTCCTATGACTTTCTTAGGACTCAAACAGGAAGCCACATTCTGGCATCCTACTCCCAGCAGTGCTTTTGCTTAGCTTCTCCCCAGTTTTGACCTATGTTGAATGATGGACAAAATCCCATGTGAAACTCAAAAAGACAGTAGTCAGAAATGTGGTTTGTATCTCATCAAAGCAATAGAGGCAACCTAAAATTGATTTCAAGGCGATTCCTAGGAAACATAACCACTAGAAGTGGCTCTTGACCAGGTGATCTGTTCTAGGAGACCATACATGGCTCCAGAGGCCATAACTTGGTCCCCTTTATTCTGAAGGTTGCAACATCACATAATACTGGAAGAGTTGCCAAAGATGTTAAAAAGTCTTATTGTAAGAAACTGAGAGCAATGGAACTCTCCAGAGAAGATAAAAATCATAATGGAAATTCAGGCTGTAATATCCACAAATATCTTCAGCCTTCATTTTGATGGAGAGCCTTGTACTACCTGGTGTGAATACTTCTTGCAATGTCATATCTGCAATAGTGTGAGAACACCTATACTAACTTTTTTCTAGGCATCTCTGGAGTTCCTTCAAATAGGGTGGCTGCATGGAAGGTATTAAATTTTGCAGAGATTAAATGCGCTGAATATTAATGCAGACTTTCTTCCAGATAATACTTGAAAACTGGTGACTTGAATAATTTCCTCATTTGCTTTTTTAAAAAAATAGTTTTCTTGAAAGTGAAGAAATACATGCCAGTTATTCAAAGCCACACAGAGGGCATCAAAACAGATGCCAGTTCTCAAAGAGATCCAGACAACTACAGCAGGCATCACTGGAAACAATAACCTTACACAGAGTCATCTTATGACTTAGTTAATAATAACAGTATAATAGGAAAACAAGATTCAGAAATCCCACAAAGCACTCATTCTAAAAGTTGAAAAGATTTATTCCCAGCCTGTAGCATAAACCAGTCCTTGTCTCCAACATAATCCAAGAGCTCATAATGGAGGAATTCTAATAGAAGATGAAGAAAGTATCGAGTCTCTTGGAACAGAATCATTTTGTGCACCAACTGGTGCCGAAGCATGAAGTGTCCATGTGCCAACGACTGCATCACACCTCTCAGTAACAGTTTCAGATCTTAAGTTTCCTCTTGTTAAAAACTGCACTATGTTTACAACTGAAATTTCTTTCTAACTTTAGTACCCAGCCACTGGGTCTTGGAAAGAGAAGGGAAAATAAAAAAAAAGGTGTCAACAATTTAGAATACTCTATTCTAAATCAAGTTTGCTCATTGTGATGGACTGAGTCGCTGCTTCAGGGACCACATAAGTACATTGCTAGAACTGATTATTCAAAGGGAAAATTATGTTAACCTTTGGGTCTCCCTGCATTTTGAGAAATTATTGTCCATGTAAGTAGAAAAGGGACATGGAGACCAAGTCACAACAAAGTCCTGAAACTTGCCCTACAGGCAGAATAATAATTTGTCCATGATGGGGACGAAGGCTAACCTTTATACCCACTGTCTCTGTGGGAGGCAAAGCCCTGCTCTGAGCTCTGGTGGCCACATTCTTCACAGATGTAATAATGGTTTATAACACATCTGTTAAAATGTTGGTATATAAATATGCACAATAGTCAGTTGCTATACTGATGAACTGAAAGAGGGTATTACATTTGTTTCCTCTGTTCCCTATTCTACCAGCACAAGAGCAGGTATTCACAGTCAGGACTTTCTTAGACTATAAGTATTCTTACTTTCTGCATGTTAGTGGCACCTATAGCCCCCCTCTCCTGACTGATATCTGGAAGCATAATCTTCTCTTCAAGAGACTCAGATTGGGTTTGCACCATATGCCTAATCCTAAATGGGGATTACACCTAGCATCCCAAAGAGCACAATGAAGACATTCTGCAGGACAGCCCTGCAGCTGGAAATCCTGCTAGCCATCTGGATGGCTGTACCTGCACGTAGCCTCAAAACTGCTCTCCATATCGCCATGCAGTAATCATTATTTGCACATCTCCAGTTTTCTTTTCCTCAGAAGATATCTTACTTAAACTGGACAGTACAAATAAAGTCTACCTTATGATTAAAGGAAGAATTTGTTCGCAAAAAAAAAAAAATTCTTTGCAAAAGCAGATATTCTATGTGTCTATGCATATTGAATATGACATTTCTAAAGAAAGCAACCAGAGCACTAGAAGAAGCATACCATTGACAACACCTGCACCAGAGAGTTTAAAAGCAGATCATATGCCACTATAGTGAACATAGTTTGTTTTCAATTATTGCTTAAATATGATGATAACCAATTTAAGGATTGACATAAACCCCATATTGTATTATTCTGAGGCTTTGTTAAGAGCAAAGAATGTGTGACCAAATCAAAGGCTTTACTAAAGCTAATAAACACAGCTTCAGTCATATATGTGGCCTTTATCCACAGCTTGATTAATATCACATTTAACCTAGAATAAGGCTGAGGTTATGGAAGGCTTTAAACAGAAAACAGATTTGAAACAGGGTAGGGTGAGGGGAGTAATACATTTAGATTAATAAAGCCATTGATCTTTCTACACACCAAACATTTGGAAATGTTAGCTAATGGCATTAAAGCAGCTGAAAACTTGTGATTACATAAATCCAAGAAAACACCACCTTTCTGGTACACGAGAAGTCTTCCAAATTGTTCAAAGATTCAGCAAGTGCTGAGACATGCTGAAGGAATCATGAAAGAAAATGATTGCAGATTTGAACTGTAAAAGGGGGATTTCATCCACCCATTTCATCAAAGGGTAATTAATTATTTTCAGTACTTCATTAAAATGTATAGTTTCAAAAGAGGAAAAGTTGATTATTGATTCTGGGGAAAAAAAACCAACAATACAACAAATAAGATTAACTTGACTTCTCAAAGGTCAGAAGGTTTCTAAATCTGTTAACAGGCCAGGTGATGATTATTTAATGCCTTAACTATTTGTTATGTCTGTTACGATTTAACCCAAATCTTTAATTCATTAAAATGAGTTGTTCTAACTCTGTTAAAAACTTCTTTAATTCCTTTCCAAATGCTCTCAGATTCCTCAACCCCTTTTAACAAGATAATCTAAATAAAATGCAGTTTTTGCTTTTCTCAACTCATCTTTATTTCCATTTCAAAGTTGAGTATAGTCCCCAAATGACCAACATATCTGTCCTGTCTATTATTTTTGCCATTTCTTATCTTCCTACTGAGGTATTTCAACCTGTCAGGGGTCATTTGAGGATAATAGTTACCTGCTTTTACTTGACTAGTAACTGAAAATCTGAACCAACTAGGGATGTTCATCATACAGAAGTTAAGTTACCTCCATAATGTGTATCTGTTATAATGCCAATTAGTCCAACAGCTCTAGGCTGTAGGGTGCGTGTGTTAAGAGGAAAGCAAAGACTTTTCCCACTAAAGCAGCAGCTCCCAGAATTGCCATAATAAAAGTAAAATTTCTGTCCTTCACATAGAGATGAAGTTACCAGAAGGCTTTGAAATAAGTCAGTCAGAGGAAATTGTAATAAATAACGAGGGGTGGATAGCATTTGCCAAAAATCTTGAATACAATAATACTGCAGGACCAGTTGCTGTGAGACAGCATGGGGCAAAGGGAGATGCTGAGAATGCACAGACAAGATAGAAAGAGCCTGGCAGGACAGGGGCAACTATAGCTTTTGGAAAGTCAGAAGAGGTATATTTATACCAGCATGCTCTCTTCATTTGCAGGTGCCTAAAGACACCCAAGAAGGGATAAGCTTATTTCTCCATGTGACACATATACTGCACCCGGT
>JAWWLZ010000001.1:45802727-45852440 GCA_035041345.1 Poliocrania exsul | reverse complement strand
TAAATAAGTTTTAAAATATAGGTATTTGCAAAACCCACAGACTAGGTTTATGAAAAGTTGTGTAAAATCATAAGTCAGAGGCAATGAAATGTGTAAAAACAGTCAAAGCATTCATATGGGACCTAAACATATAGTATAACATCCATTCAAATCTGGTATAATTTGGGGGATTTTTTTGTTTCTAGTGTCCTTCTGCCACTTACCACTCACCCATTTGGTACACAAAAAAAAAGAGTAACTGAAGAAAGGCAAAATCTGTGCTTTCAGTCAAATCCAAATCTTACTGGACAGATTTCATTGCTAATGTGAGCCAGCATAAATAGTGCTACAATAAAATATTAAAAATTTATTAAAAGCTTCTCCTCAGAGTTGAAAGCAGAACGCATTTAATCAGTCCTGACAATCAAAGGATGATCTAGTGGAAATATACACAAGATTCATTCCAGCAAAGAAAAGATGGGTGGGCAAGTCTTCTTAACTTGCATTGATTTATTTCATATGTTTTTTCTATGTGCACAGCTCCATTCACAGGTCTCTTATTTGACCTGTTGACTCACTGGTACACAGATCAGCCCAAATTATGTTCTTTATTCTTCTCTTTGAGAGGTTCTGATTAAAAATCAAACCCAGGAAATTCCATTCAAATGAAGATGCTGGCATTTCACATGTACCTGTGTCCCAGATTTGAATGAAAAGGTGAAATAATACAGTTTTGGGAAAGTCGGAAGGGAAATAAAACAAACAATAAAGTAGGTATAAAAATATTGGAATATTTAATTTGAACATTTCCATGTAAATGACTCTTCCACATTTCCAAAACTTTTGCACTTAGTGATAGCACTTTAGGAATTCCCCACAGCCTTGCAGATCCCACACCTTCCTGTGCTTCTTATGTTACTCCCAGCAGGTTACAATACATCCAAAATGATGGGGGAAACACCAGAGAAACCAGGTGGGAGTTTGTCCAAGCCTTTGCCAGACGTCTGAAAAGTACTTCTCTGTTCATCTACCACTTTATCCAGTACCCAGCTGTGTTCACAAACTTTCTTTGAGGTTTTCCTCTGCTAGGAGTCTTTTTTTTTGTTGTTCTTTCCCAATCAGCTTTCCCTATCCTTCCCATTCTTATTCTTCCCAAAGTATCCAGTTTGCCGCCAAAACAAGTGAGCCTATAACAACCCCATGAACTGTATGTTGAAAGGCCAAAATAAATGGCAATGTTGGATGACCTGCATCTACAGGACATTGTGGAGACTTACACCAAGTCCTTCCTTACTGTGTGTTTGTAGAGTTGCACAAGACAGCACTGATCATATCAGTTCCCACTGCCATTTTTGCTCCAGTCATCCCATACGGGGACTGGCAGCCTAATGGCTTTTTCCTTGAGCCTTCAGTTCACCCACAGTCCACCAAACACTATCACCCTCAAATCTCTTGGCAAGAACACTGCTCATTGAGACACCCTATCAAACTGAGATGAACTGCATTTGATGTCTCTGTTGACATATTTGTATATTGCAATATTATCCTGGCTGTTGCTACACAACCATAGTACAGGAGCTTGTTCCACCTGTGATTTTTATTCCCAAAGGTGTTTAAATCACTTTCATTTCCACTGATGGTAAAATATTAAAAAATTGATACCACATATCATAAACCAAAAATTGTCATTTAAAAATATATAATGTATATGCATGGATTTTCAATGGATCTTGAAAATTAGCAGTGCAAATCCACTTGACTTTCCAAGACAGTTTGGTTTCCAAGAATATAATTCCAAATCATTAACCTCAAATACATTTTTGCTATGAACTTCAACAGGATTAAGTCTTACACAGAAATCAAAAATCCTATTTCACATATTGCTTATAGAATATATATACAATTTAGCCTGAGAAACAGCTTTAAGGTACAGCTATAAAGATGTTGGAGGTGTGTGAATGTGTCTCTAAATAACAAACCTAATCAAATTAATTATATGTTCAGAGGAAACAATTAAGATGCAATGATGAAAAGCACTAAAAAACTCTGTGCATGGGAATAATTGTGGTCACAGGGAAAGCTGGAGCATATTCTTTGAGGAATAATATGCTAATGGGTACTAAAGACCCATTGAAGACATGATACATCAAGTAACACATTAAAGGTTTTATGTTCAATCACCATACCTCAACTTTGTTATTCCCTGGCTTATGAATGGCTAAATAGGTAAGCTTAATGCCTTATTGAGTGCTCTAATGGTATTTTCAAAGAGTATCTCTAATAGACTTGGCACTGCCATGCAGCAATTTACTCATGTTATGTGCTGGCCTGTTTACTGAGATGTTTTTTGTATGACTATACTGGCCTAACTCACCAAATGTCAGCCTGGAAAAAACCCTAATACTTAAAAATCTTTGAGAGGTTTAGCCAGAACTGATAGCTTTGATGATGGTTCCACCTCTGGCTCTGTCTGAGAGCAATCAAGGACCTGCAGCCATCCAAGGACAGAACAAAGGATGTTGGTAACATTTCATGAGAGCTCTTCCAGAGACAGCAAGCTGTTGCTTGGGAGAAACAACGAAGGAACAGAAACTCTTTGGCACATCTTGGGGTCAGCCTGCTAGCCTAACAAGCGTGGTGAAACTAAAAGACTCTAGGTAAGTTAAACAAGTGGAAAATCCACTATTTCATTTTAATTCCTTTTGGCTGGTATCTTTATGTCTACTACTAAACTAAATAGTGGAGCTTTCTTTAAACAGGTTCTGGGTCACAAAATTGTATTGCGGGATGGCAACCTGCTCCACTATCCCACCTGCTGCAGCAGCAGGTTGGAAGGAGGGGAGTAGGAATGCTCTATTTAAGATAAGAGTGAATACAATTACATTGTAAAATCAGAGAGTCACATAAACACTGAGTGGGTTATAAAGTAGCTGCCGTATATTTTTTCTCCTGCTTCTGACCCAGACTCTCTCATCTCGCTGAAATAAAGCTGTGTAGTGGGATGCACTTGGGAAAGAGCAAGATCTAGTCAGAAAATCTGTGTCTGCACTTTATTGCTGAAACCTGAGCATGTTTGCCTCTCTGACTACCTCGGTGGGAATATAAATCACAGAGTAGAAGTGGTATATGTTGAGGTTCAAATATATAACTAGTTTTTGGCCACAAAAATGTGGGCATATATTTGGCAGGTGTAAATTGCCAAGCTCTAAAAACTGTGGGCCTTTTTATCCATCAGTTTCCATGCCATGCATGGGCTGGGGAGCAGGCTCCAGCCCAGCCCACTCACAGCTCAGCTGAGGTGTGTCACATCTTTTCTCTTCCCTCAGCACGAGGCATAGGATTGCAACACCTTACCAGAAAGCTGGAGCTGACATTTCTGAAAACAGACCTCCCAGACATAGTCATGTTTTCAGAAAATATCTTCCTTTTTTCCCCTTTTCCCCCTCTTGCTCACAGAAAGCTATAGGTAAGTAACGAAAGAGCCCTGGCAGGACACACAGATAATTAAACATTTCATCATTCTTCTGATTTCAAAGCTTGAAACAAAAAGAGGTTACAGAGGGTTTTATGTAAAATACTTCAGATGGAGTCTAGCTGTATAAGAAAATACTGGGATGGATCCAGATACAGATGTGCTATCTACCCAGAAACTATTTGGCAAGTCAGTGAACTGTGATATTGTAAGAAAATCTGGGCTTCAGGACAAGTTTTCAAAAAGTGCCTGTTGGCTGAGCTATCATAGTAAAGTTGTTTATTGGCAGAGAAGTTATATGGTAAGCTGAAACGAAGACCCTGCTTCTTTTCCCACTGTGATTTTTTTCTCACCACAATTAATTTATTATAGGTAGTTCAGTCCAGACCTTCTGCATAGTGGTTGAGGGACAAAGTCTAGACATAATTTATTGGCCAGCGCCTGGTGAAAACAGAATTGCAGAATGCACATTTTCTCTCTGTTTCTCTTTTTTCTTCTGCCAGACACATCAAGTACACTGTATGCTAAGTATATGGTATGTGAGACAAAACTGACTGAGGAAGGTTTTCCTTTGCTAGAACTGTCCTCTATCATGTCATGATATTTTTCCATCATATTGAACAATAAATATCAAACTAAACAATAACAGCACTAAGACTTTGATTACTTGGCTTGTTTTTTCTGCCTTTCATGTGAGCCCATAAAAACAAGCAGCAGTGTTCATCAGGTCCCTCCATTTCATAGTTCCTGTTAGCTGTCTAGATGCTTTTTATAACCACTGAACACATCAAAAAAATTACAGCACAGTTAAATGACATGATCACAAGATATCAATGGCAAATTCAAGAAGAGAAACCCAAAAACCTAGCTGTGCTGTAAAGGGCAGTACTGTGGTGTTGCAGAGTAAATCAGAGTAGTAAACCCTGCGGTATGGAAAAAGGCCAGGAACAGCAGAAGCTTGGCACTTGGAGAGTCCATTTCCCATCTTCAGAATGCTTCGTAATTATTAATTTGACAATTCACTAAATAATCTTTAAAAGAAGGCCTAGGAAAGGTTTCTGCTAAATGGGAAGACATCTGGGATTGAGAGTCTGCTCTGGGTGTGCCAGTAAAATCAGAAGCACAGATGAAATTAGAACTAAGCCTTTCTGCATCCGAGGGCCACAGTGCAGCAGATTAGATAACAGAAAGGGGGACAGAAAGGCCCTCTGTTTTCCTGCAGTCATGCGGCTGGGACCATGGTGTCTTGTCCCCCCACTGCTGCCAGCATAGGGATCCATGGCAGGTCCTCTCTCACTTCAGGCTCCAGGGTTACAGCAGAGACCGAGGGGATGGGTCCCACAGCCAGACTTCAGTCTGGAAGTGAGTTCTAATTCTTTCCCTGGAATGCATTTGCCTGGTTAGCCCAAGGGCAACACAACTTCGAGATAGGACAGTGATCTCTGTTGCTTTTACCCACAGCCCAGGCAGTCACTGGAGCTGTCACTGCAAGTGTGCAGGTACGGGTGTTACTCTGATGTTCCCCGATGGTGATGGTGCCTGGGGGAGGAAGGGCCCCATTTGACCTCCAGGTTGTGCCAGGTTTGTACAGCTGTCAGTCATGGAAAGCCTGATCTGTTCCTTTATCAAATAGATATATGTGGTGTTGTTAAAGGTTGATGTGAAAAGCCCGGTTCCTTGCATAGGGAAACAATTTCACTTTACATAAGGAATACATGTGCTGGTCTCAGTTTATGACAGGAACACTTTCAAAGGCACCCATGAAACACTGCTGTTCTCAGGTCAGCTTGGCCCCAGGACTGACACTGGCACTACATCCCTCTGTCCCACTTGCCTGCTGCACCTGCTCCAAGTTCTTCTCACCTGTTCAGCAGCCCCACCAAAGGGTCCAAGCTCATCTTCTATATCTCCTGCCCAGCCACTGGCAGGAAGCCATCCTTCTCTGCTTTTTAGGTCTCTATTCTCATCTCTAGTAGAATCACTGCATTGGAAAAAGAAATACTATGGGGCCACTTTCAGCTGTTCATAATTCTCACCCAGGCAGAAACTTAGCTTTAATTTGGTATAAGAATCATTTGAGCAATACTTCGTGGGGCAGTAAAGATGTTGTTAGTATGGCTGTGAACAAAAAATCAGGTGAATTTAAACAAACCCTAACAGTGTATCTATGGGACTAGAATAATAGAGACCATTATACAAATATGCACCTAAGTTTGAATGGTGACACTGAAAGGAATAAAAGTATCTATTCCAAATATACAAAAACCATGCAAAGAATTTTTTCTAGCAACCTTTTATAAGGATCTATAATAATTCTAGCATGTAGTGACTGCAGTAAAAGATGGTCTGAAGGAAATAAGAATGAAAAATTATAAATTTACAGCACAGATAATACTCCCCAAATACCAAAGAGCTCATTTACAGTATTAACCTTTTTGCAAGTGCTTGAGCACCTCAAACCTAGCTCTTTCATGCAGGATTTGGAAGAAGAAAAGTAGACAACAAAAAATGTGAGAAAGAAAACATCCAGCCCTCCTACTTTCCAGAAGTAGTTAAGCAGTGAATTTATCAGAAGAAAGTTCATCAAGTTACTAACTTATTCAGAATAATTGAGAACAAAGGCATGCTGTGGATAATTAAGAAAAGTATCTGACTAAACAAGCAACATATATCAGGGGAAACTAGGTACAGACAATATGAAGTGTCCTTTTTTATACAATCTAAAAGGTAATAATTATTATAATGAAAAAGAAGCAACTTAGAGGTATCATGGATGACTTATATAAATATCAGATCACTTTTTATTATCAATCAAAAATCAACAGAGTTTTAGGAGAGAGAAACCAAGAGAACATAATTATGCTGCTGTAGAGGTTCCTTATCTGCAAATTCAGAAATACTGAGGGCAGTCCTTGTTCCCTTGATCCATTACAGCTGTAAGTAAAATAGAGAGATTCAGAGAAGGGCAACAATTATGATTAAAGCTGTGGACAGGACAAGGAGTAGCTAAGAGGACTGGAAAACTCAATCGAATATGACATAGGAAGAATATGATTGGAGCTTATAAAACCGTGAGTGACATGAAAAGGAGAGGGACTGAGCTTCATTGCCTTCTTCAATACAATAACCAGAGTCTCCAAAGGAGCTAGTAGAAACCATGCTGAAAATTAAAAATAAAAAAAGTACATGTTCTTCCACAGAGAAGGGCCTCCATTGACCCTTTGGTTCCAAGTAGTTTGCGTACACTGAAAAGGAAAACAGACAGGCATATAAAAAAGCAACATACTAAGGGTTAATAATACAAAACCACACCTAGTTTAGAAATCTTCCCAAGCTAGAAGTTGAGAAAGTATTCATACACAGTTGTCCAGACCTTGTTGAAGACAAGATACTGAGCTAAACAGACCGTTAGGCTGGCAAGGTATTCACACAGTTGTGATAAATCAGGATAAGCAAGCACATTTCACAAGGAAGGGGAAACAATGAAGAGGCACATTTTCACAGTAATGAAAATGTTTACTAAAACAAAATCTGATCCTAAACACTGAAGCCCAAAATCTATATTTTGCCTCAAAAAATCCAGTCTGAACTCAGAACAAGTGATAAGACCCAGTGTAAAAAAGTAACCCACAATGCAAATGAAAGCAAATATACATCCAAAATGAGTGCTGAGATTTTTTGTTTACTACTATGTATATCCCATATGTGTTCCTATAGACTGTTTCTATTGCAAGGTGAAATCTTTTAGCACAAATAGAGATATATATCTGTTCTGTTGGAAGGCATCATTCACGTCATGCCCTCAGGAACAAATATCCACCCGGATAATCAAAGCAGCCAACACAAAAAGTTGAATCTTGTGCTTCCATGGACATAGAAATAGGTGATATTTTTATTTGAAAACAGTATATAAGTGGATGCTGAAAGGTCACCTTCCAATAAACAGGAAGCCAAGGTACAATATTCTATCTGTAAATTAATATCTGGCCTGTATTTTACTGTTTTATTCTTTGCTTCTACTAGAAGCAATGACTTGGAGAGCCAGACCTGGACAATAATGTTCTTACCACTGTTATCATTTGCCTAAACACATCCTCTTTGCTCTGCAAGTGACACAGGAGCTTCACAATGATCCTCCACCTGTCTGTATCTTTGGCTTTCAGGCTAATCTCCCCGGCCTCATAGAACAATCCTATGTAATTCAGAGGGCTTCTTTTCTCATGTGCTACCTGAAGTTCCAAGCTGAACTTCAGAATTATGAAAATCCTGTCCAGTTTCCTCAAAGTTTAACTAACCCATTCTTCTTCAACAAGTCTATTCTGTGTATCTCTCTTTTCTATTTCAGCCACTAAATCTCTGATAGCTGAAAAGGATTTGGATTTTTGGATAGGATTTCCGATCTTTTTATTTCTTCACTCTATCCATCATAGTCACATGTACTTCTCATTTCTATGAAGTACATACTGAAGAAATGAGGTGTCATAGTTTGTAATAGTTTTTTACTATTTTTATATGTGTTGTCAGGAAAATTAAAGTTACTTTCAGTTTTCCATTTCTAGCTTTTCTATCTAGCTTTCATCACTGCTGCCAAACACCAATAACAGATTTAAAATTTATAAGCAGCCATGGGTACTTTTCTTAGTCACTCACACTTTCTTTTCAGTGATGAAGTGTCATTTGCCATCTCAGAGTTCTGCACTTAGTGAAAAATATCTGCCCAGTCCCCAGGTTCAGAAGACACTGAGATTCAGGAAATTTTATCCTTATCACTTGATTTCAAGTGATCTAACATGTCACCAAATACTTTCATACTGCTCAGTAGAAATAATGGACACACATTTCATGTGAGATTTTCTTGGGAAGTTCCACTGTTATTCTTCATGTTCAGGAAAGCCTGGTCTTGCCCAGTCTTAGGATAACCTAAGAGATGCATTCTTGTGTTTCCAGTCCTATTGAGAGCTCTCCAGAATATCCAAATGGACCTTCTGTGATCCAAAAGGAGAATCATCTGATTATGATGAACAACTGTAAATAAGGCACCATGAGAAATTTTACCAAAGAGTTTTGGAAAAAAACAGAGGCTTTGGCAATTCACCACACACATACTAAAGGGACTTCATTACATGATTTTACAATTAAGGAGAAAACATCAAAACATATTGTCACATTCAAGTTAAAAACAATGGCTTGTATTGAAAAGCATGTGTTTCAAGTTAACTACAGATGTGAACTGTTAATACAAACCATGAATCTTATCGTTGGTATTTTTGTTTTAGCTCACTTTGTATCACAGAAAATTTAACTGATTCAGGCATCCTTTAATTAACTTGATCTTAATCCAATTAGGCAGAAAAATTCTGATATGTTAAAGAAATGGTTATAGATTGGAGCCCTCTCAAGTACAAAATTTTCCCTAGTGTCTTCTAAAATACAGGTGTTTTGCTACATACAATGTATGAGCTATGACTGCTGTAGACACTTTGGGTTGATTCGGCTCTCACAAATACCTATGATTTTCTTACTTTTAGAGTTATTTCACACGCAAACCAGCACGAGAACTGTAGCTGAGTATTCATATTCCCCCATCAGCAGTTTGCAAGAAAAAGGAAAACAGAGAGAATGCTCTATTCCTTAGCTAATGCCAAAGTGCAAAATCACTGGGAAAAAAACAGAGAAAACTCACTCAAGACAACATCAGTCACAGAGAAGAACACGGACAAGTTTATGAGTGCACAGAGAATGCAGCAAAAGGGCAAAATGCAGTTGAGCAGACAGTTTTAGGAGCCTGTGGCAAAACTGCAAGGTAGCTTGAGAGAACTTAAGAGAGGAAATAAGTTTTATTGGATCAATAAGACTTCATGACACAGTGCATGCATGTGTAAAAGTGTCATCCTGGGGCACTGGGTTTTCTCATGTGTGGTGCTTCTGCAACAGTACTATTTTTGAATACACCAAAGTCCCAGCAAAATTATCGCAGAAGAACTAAAGAACATTTAAAGATATTCAACTGCAAGAAAGCATCACATATCTGCAAGGGAGGTTTTCTCCTGATGAATACAAATCTCTAGTCAGCAGGTTAAAAAGAACCCAAACAAACAGACCAGGCATGTATCTGAAAAAGCTTTTCATTAATTCTTAAAATGTGTTGAAGAGAATATTCTAAGGAAATAATAGTATTTTTAATAATGTCAATAATAAGTGTTTAATTAAAGGAAGATGTTCCCAATTTGATATTTTTTCTAAATCAGATAGAGTTCAAGAGGGCTTTTTCCTTTTCTTCTATCAGATCAGTAAGCATTCATATTTTTCAAACAAGTCAACATTTTTAAAATAGTATTTATAGGGAGGTTTGTCTAGTGTGTCGGTATTTCTAAGTTATTCCACTTCTGCTGTAGGCAGCATAGAAAATGGTAGGCAAAAGATAACCTAATTACTTCTGTCACAACCACTGTGTATTAACACAGCTATTAATTGAAAGATTTTTAACACTTGGTAAACAGTAATTTCCTACTAATTTATTCAAGCTTGGGGTGGTAGCTTGTAAAATGCTCAAATGTAGGCAATGTTTGAAAACTTTTCATAAACCCTAACGCTTTGCACGTTTGGAAGGTGGATTGCTTGGTTCATCATTGACAGAACAGAAATAGTTTCCCTGTACACTTTCAATGGCAGGACTAGGATGCAAGGAAAAGTGTTGTTCATCTGAAGCTTTCAAAAGCTTAGGGTCAGAATTTCTCTAAGTGTTATACAGTGAAATAATTTTTGCTGGTCATCATATTGATTATTTGCAGCCTATATACAAATCCCAGACATAGTGAGATGTGTTTCTCAAGGATTGTGTTAAAAATTTACTTTTTCTGAACAAGCAAGGGTGTTTTCCACATATGAAAATGCTTAAACAAAAATTTAATGACTGGATCCAGAAAGTTCCCTTTAGGCCACAGAAAATTACTTTAATCTGTGAATGTAATTTGCATCCATCAGAAGACAAAACTCCTCAGTCAACAGTATAGTTAGCTTTAAATGTGGCTTTATATTTTTTCTCCTTAAAGGTGCTTGTCTCTATCCTGAATGCAAAAATTAATACCTCTCTCTCTGCTTAAAGAGGTGGTGACTGAACAAAGGTGTTTATTGGTACAACATTCATTCATTTAATAAGATATTCAACAAGCCACACTATATCCCTGATGAAAGGTTAGTCTTAAAATAACACTGTGTGAAAGCACAAATTTAATTCTGTTTTACCAATATGATCTGAAATGCTTCACAGAGGTAGTTGTGGAAGGGAAGTGCAGATTCAAAATTTTAAAAATCAAGAGTTTAATAATCCTGTTTAACAGTGCTGTAGTGTGAAAAGTTCCCATGATGAATGCAAAAGCAATTGAGGCCAGGTGTCTCTCAGGAACATAGCGATAAGTACAAACTCAGCCAGCTTGATGCTCCAGGATAGGCAGTAAGGAATGAAGAAACCCAAGGTATCCAGTTAGCCTGATTATCTAAAACTGTAAATCTGGCCCAAATAACTTGTTAAAAATATGCATTGACAAAGCAGAAGACAGAATGAGCTCTTTAACTTACCAGATTTGTTCTGAACACTTTTCATTTATTTTTCTGTCACTATGCTAACAAACGCATGTTTACCCAGCACTGCAGCTTTAAAACTTCCTACTGGCACATAGTTAGAATAGAGATTTGTTAATTTCATAAGCGTAACCAGAAGCCAAAAAAAAAAGACCCCAGCAGGGAAATTATGACTGTTCCTACCCTTTTCCTCAACATGTGGAGTTTCCAGCCCCTCAGCTATGCCAAATGCTGAACCATCTGATAGTGTTGCTGAGGAGGAAAATGTGGCTTTGAAGAAGGAGAAATAATCTCTTGGAGTGGAGATGAAGAAGCGTTTGACCACAGATGTTCCCACAGAGGGTCCTCTGCCTCACAGGGAAGTTCAAGGACTGGATGGCAACAGCATGCAGGGTTTCAGCTGAGATGTTCATTCGTCAGAAAAAAATCCGAGGATAAAAGAGTAGGAGGAAAACCGATTTCCTTGAACCCTCTGTTCGTTTCATGATAATAATCTCTTTAAGTCAAGCTGGTTTTGCTGATTGACTACATTAAGCAAGCAGTACTCAGCTCTGCTTAGTCCATGAAGTGGACATGACAATGTAAGACAAACCTACCACCAACGGAGAGGCCTTCATGAAGGAAAAACTCAGTGGTAGTGAACTGCTCTTTAGTTGGTCCTACTCAGGAAAGTATGTGTATCCATGACCCAAGTTAAGCTAATACTAAAGTACCTTCCCTAACTAAGATAGAAATATTCAGTACTAACCAGAATGGTTTTTGTTGTAATGATAGTGACAAAGGAGCTTCAAATTAGCAATGTGAACACTTTAAAGTTCACACACACTAAATAAAGCGCACCAAGTGGGACCTTTGACAATAAAATCTTACCTAAGGTCACTTTCCACTCACAGTTCAGGAAAAGTTGTCCTACAAGATAGGATAAACTAGAAAACTGCTAGGTCTTCACATGTGTAAAACCTCTTAGTCTCAGTATGTGCTCCTCCAAAGGAGTTTTACTTCAGCAAAGACAGCAGCATCGAGCCTAACACCCTGGTCAGAATGTACAAAGGAAAAGGAAAGCTTTTTCCACTTACACTTTCTATCAGCTGCACTGGCAGTAAATTCTTCACCATGGAGGGGATCCTATAATCCTGTATAATAAATCTTTTTACAGAGTTTAATCTCCATCATGAAAACCATTCATATGCATTGACCTTTTGCCAGTCTCAAAAGAAATAAAAGTTATGTACTGTAAAATCAAGCTACCTCAAGCTAAAACTAGTATTAATTCTCTAGTGCGTACCTTTTTCTTCTGAAAGCACAATTGTTGTGTGATGCATCCTTTTGGCATTGTAAAATGCATCTTGTCATTCCTCTTGAAGCCCTTACAGGTAATTAGAGTAAAGTAACATTTGGAGAGGGGTCTTTTTCAGTGGTTTAACTATCTCTTAGCAATTGCATGCTTACTTCATATAGTATAGCTCTTACTTCATATAGCTATAGCTCTAATGATGAAAACACAAGTTTTTGTTAATGCAGAAATGAGAGAAATCCATATTAAAATGGTTAGGGAGCTAAAACATGGATCCTGTAACTTCTCAGTTAAAAAATTCTCAGTACTATAAAAGTTGGAAATACAGCCACCTCCTTTCCCATTTTCTTATTCATTATAAGATTGCAGAAGAGTTGAAACACTCATGTTCTTCAGCATGCCTCCTCCTGGGAATGCCATGATGGAATAATGCTGAAATACAGTAATTTATTTTCTTCTCTTTATTTCTGCTTCCCAATATGATCATTTGATGTATGTTATGATCTTCAAAGTACTTTCCAGTAAGAGACTGACAGACATTTTACAGCACCACCATTACAACATGGGACTTGCAGGAGGAAATCATTGGTAGATATTTTACCTTGTTAAATCTGGTATTGTACCTTTACATAAATCTTGATTACTTTTTGATAACACAGTATTGATGAAAGAAAACCAAACACCTTGTATGAACATTCATGCCTAACTAATGACTTTTAGTTACTTCCTTTGAACTTAAATTTATTTTACCTATGACCAAAAATTGTTTCAGGTTCCACAGAGGCAGTCACATGGCTGAGCATTAATGAAGCACCTCTTCAGTGATTCCTGAAATGCTAGGTCACCATTCAATTATCATCTGTTAAATTTTTTGTGGCCACTTTCCACCCCTATGACTAAAATTTGAATTATGGATCATAGGTGCCTCAGAAGGTCATTTCCCATGGCCTCACAGGCCATGGGGTAGGAAATGTAGAATGAAAAGACTAGGAAATGAGAGGTTGGAGAGAAATGTTGTGGAAAAAAAACCTAAGGGTTCTAGGCAATGGAAAGTTGAATATGAGTCAGCAGTGCCCTGGCAGCCAGGAGTGCCAACCATATCCTGGGGTGGATCAGGCACAGCATCACCAGTGGCCTCACCTTGAATAAATGTGTACAGTTTTGGGCACCACAATACAAAAAAGACATTAAGCTATGAGAAAGCATCCAAAGGAGAGCAACAAGGATGGTGAAGGGACTGGAGGAGAAGGTGTATGAGCTGATGTCACAGTCTGCTCAGGTTGGAAAAGAGGAGTCTGAAGGGAGGCCTCATTGTGGTCTTCAACATCCTTATGAGAGGAAGCAGAAGGGCAAGTACCAATCTCGTCTCTCTAGTGACCAGTGACAGGACTCAAGTAAATGGCATGAAGCTGAGTCAAGGGAGATATAGGCTTGATTTCAGGACAAGGTTTTTTCCCCCAGAGGGTGGCTGGGCACTGGAACAAGTTGCCCAGGGAAGTGGTCACACCACTAAGCCTGTCTGAGTTCAAGAAGCATTTGGACAATGCTTTTAGGAACTGTAAGACCCCAAGTCTCAGAGCTAATTTCTCCTATCGACTGTAACTCATAGTTCTCCCTAAACAAAAGAAACACTCTCTCTTCTCACAGGTATTCTGTTGGCAATGCCAGAAATTGTAAGACCACAAGACTTGGAGCTACAAGCTCATCAAGGGAGTTTTACTTTAAAAATATACAAAGCTTCAACAATATCCACCTTCCAGATTATTAGAAAAGCCTTTGGTTCTTTTAACACCATAAGAGAGAGTGCATAGGAGAAAAGCTACACACATTTTCTCATAGGGTGCTTTTACTGCTAAACTTTAAAAAAAAAGAGTACTTGGCAAAAGTTTAAAGGGTAAGGTACAACCAAAATAAAGCTTTTCACAAAGCATTGACTTAGTACATGCTAACACATACAACTTACAAAAAATGAACCCACCTAGTGCCCAGCTACCCAAAATATTACGAAAGGAGATTAGAGGAAGAAAAGAAAGACAAAAGGAGAAATATAGCTACCATTCCTAAATCCAGTGAAGGTTTGGCCACAGAAGTCCAGGAGATGGAGTGTTCAAACATGTGGACATCACATGTCTTTGGTTTTATTTGCTCTGGCCCCCTGTGGCCATCCCTCTCAGGTGGGACTTCTGGTCCACTGGCCACCCTAGGTCTCCAGAGTGCGATGAAGGGTGGTGTTCCTGCTGCCAGCCAATCTGAGTTTGCATTAGGTTCTCTGGGGTGTGGTATAGGCTGTGCTCCCAGGCTGCCTTTGACTGACAAGTGCTCTGGGATTGCCTGGTGAGGCTCACAGGAGCTAGGATAGGACTTTACTTCACCTCCATGAAATCTGACTTTTCCTTTCCCTCTTCTCCCAAACACACACACTTGAATTGGTCTGAGTCAATAATTAAAATAACAATCCAGTGTCTCACAGGCACATTGTGTGATTCTTGGGGTATCCTGTGTAGAGCCAGGCATGTTTCCACATGTGCTGGACAGTTGGCACATGTGTCACTCTGTGCCTGCTTAGAATTACTGGACTGGGGAAATTTACCCTGTGAGAAAGGAGCAGACCATAAGCAGAATTCTCTCAACAAATGTAACCATCACAGCTTAAACTTAACGTTACTAGGGAACCATATTAAGATGACATTAAATAGTCATTGAATCATTTCCCAAGGAGCAATGAAAATTGAAAGGATTACCATATGCCATTAATTTAATCTATATCAGAGTGGCCTCTCATAAGAATGAAAAATTACTACTGTGGGTAATCTATACATATATTAAGTCAAATTAATTTTGAATCTTGATATTTTTGCAAACAAGAAGACAAAATAATTTAGAAAATCTCTTTTTTTACTGAAATATTCTATGAATTGAACGCCAAGAGCAGAGGAGAAGTCATTTGTTGACACTCCAGGTAGGTAATTACCTGGTTGAGACAATAAACATCAATACATCAATAACTGAGGGAACCAACATTGGCTTTCATTTACATAAATGCAGACCAGATTCTTGGCTGGCATAATAATGAACATATCTCTGTCCAAGTTAGTGCTATCAGGCTGCATTGATTTACAGCCATTGGTGACTGAGACAGTGTAGACAGTAGCTATTTTTAGAAGGCATTCTCTGGAAGAAACTGCTATGAGAGGCCAAATTCTACACCCCTTACTCAGATGCAGAGTCTCAGTGGGACTGAGAGTAAGAAAACAGTCCATCTTTTGGAGGTTATGTCTGAGAGTTAAACATAAATTCTGATGCAGCGTAATAATAATCACATTTGAGCTACATATGTACATGTTTAAAACACTGTAGGAGATAGAGTAAATTTTAGAATCGGTGGGGCTTGAAACACAAGCTTGCCTGAGCTGAAAAGATAAGAAAGCAATTCGAGGCATAGATGCTAAGTGTTCTCCCTCTCTTACTCGACAGCTGCTTGTCTGATGATCTGTCATATGGAAAATATGTGAATACGATGAAACATCTGTTAATGTATCCCTGCTCATACTCAGCTCCTCAAAAACAAAAACTGTAGGCTTGTTACTATTTTCAATAGTTCTCAGACATTTGTTATGTACATTGTAGTCTTGGGGCTGCCTGCCTGCTTGAGGCCAGAATGGCAGTGCATTGTGGTCATCTCAGGCATGTGGGGAGGCACAAAGACAAGATCTTAAAGTAGCATGTAATCCTAAAAAGAGCCATTCCAGAGGATTTCCATTTAGGAATACTTAGCATGAGGAGACCTAATTGCACCAGCAGCCAGTTTAGTTTGCAGTGTGCTCTACCTAGGGAGATAATTACTAGCCTAGCTGCTTCTGTTACCTCTTTTCATCTTACTAGACAACCACTTCCCTGATCTCTTGTATGTTGATGACACACAGCTTTCATACCTGCTGGAGACACTGACAAATTATTCCTGGCATTTGTTGTTACTACTTTGTCTCTTTAGTAGTGAAACTGGGAGAGTGTTAGAAAAACAGGAGCAACTAAGAAAAAACAAGGAGACTCCTTTTTCACATAGAAAGGGGAATAAGAGTCCAAATGATTGTTTCTGTTGGCCTTCACAGTAGCCATGTAGCTTCCCAAACTTAATAAAATGTGCACCCTTCTCCTTAATGCCTATCTTACACCATACTGAGAATGGAATGAAAAAGATAGAGGAGTTCGATTGAGCATTATTTTTCTACTGACAGACAGGGTAGTTTGTGTCATTTCAAAATCTAATACTCAGTATTTTCTCATTTCTCTGGGATTTTTTTCCTTGTCTGTAAATGCAGCAGTAGGCAAGTTTAACTACTATAGGAAATTTTAATTTGCAACCTGATGATGAGTTGACAATCTGTCTCAGTTGCTGTCATGATCTTCTATCTCAAGCTGACATGTTTATTCTTGGCCATTTACAACAGGGTTGAGCATGGCATGAAGGAGATGAGTTTAAATGGTTGGTTTTGATTGACTGTGACACTGGAAATGAACATGCCAATACACTCTATAAGTTTGTCATCCTATTTCATCATCTCAGTCCTGCATCTGATAACCCTGGGCACCTGGTACTAGCAAGCCCATAGAATAGAATGGGCATCACACAGGTGTATGAGAATACCAGCTAATGAGAACAGAATTCAGATGTAAAAATCCTGGGGGGGGAACAGTTGATGTTGACTGCAAAATTCTCTGATACCCAAAAGTCATACCCTTGTTTAAAGAAGAGACCACATAGCAACAGGAAGAGAGAATCACAAAACTTGTCCATGATCATCCTTATATCGGCCAGTGAAAGATTCCTTTTAAAGAGCAGGCTTCATTGTACTACTCCCACTGTAAAATGGGTGTAGAGGCAAATCTCATACGATGACGAAGGTGGAAAAATCATAGTAAATCCCCATTTCAGTGCCTTTTGTTTTTACTGCTTTGGATGTGCATTTTTCAGAGCCATAAAAGAATGGAAAAACCTACCAAACAAGTAAATGCTCTTCTTTAACCCTTTGGCACTGGGCAAGGAGTGTCTGGAAATCTTGAGTTTTAACATCAGAGGTATCGAAACAAAATAAACAAAAAACCCAGCTCACAACTCGCAGTCTGGCAGAGAAGTGGAGAACATAAAAGCTGTGAAAATGAAGCTAGTTAGGCAAAAATACAGAAAAGGATTGGCACTAGAAAATATTAGTTCTCTGATGGATTTTTGAACACATACAAAGAAAGTTGAGGGGTTTTTTTAAAAAGGATGCACTGTTTCTGCCTTTTGAAAAGTGGTGTTTAAAGCACAAAATTAGTTCATCTGATTAGAAAGTAAATAGCAGTAAACTATTCTTCATAAGCTGTTTTCTTATTGTCATGTTCCTTCATTCTAGTCAAAGAAAGAGTTCTAAAAAAAGTGATGTAACAAAGTGTTCTGAGTATTATAACATCACTTTTCCAAGCCTGGAAATCCAGGATTCAAATAGCTTAACCACTATGTTTTCAAAATAAGACAAGACAGAAGTAATCTGTATTTTGACACTAAATAATGAATAAACAGAAAATTAGCTGTTGGACTCCTTTTGGCTGTGACACACAATCATAAAAATGGTCCAGTTGCTCAAATGGAATCAATATAAATATGTCAAATAAAATCAGCAGACAATATGGTACAATACTGTATATTTACATATTCATATTATCACTAAATATAGGCACATATTCTTACATGTGCATGTGTGCACGTGCACACATGTGTAGATCAATTCCTTGATTTTACCAAGATATTTCACAAGCCCTGTATTGCCATAGGTTCATAAAATGGTTCAGACTGGAAGGAACCTTAAAGATCATAATTATTTGAAAGGGCTGATATGAGGGGTTTAACATGTAAAAGTTTTAGAGGAGCTCAGATATGGGGACAGAAATCCCCAAATAGGGATTTCCATAAGAATGCTGAAGTACAATTTGTAATGCTCATGGCAATGAGAATCTTCCAGATCATTCTTCTTTCTATGCTTTTTCTGCCCAGTGGAAAAAAAAACGTTTGGACGTACATCCAGATGTAGAGCTGCTTCTTTTTTCCCAGGCACAAGAATAGGACTGTTTAGTTCTGGTTTTTATATATGTCTACTAAAACCAGAAGAAAATAGGTTACAGAAACTGTGACAAGGAGATCTGCAGGTGTGTGTCCCATGATCAGAGGAAGGTCAGAGGTCAGGAAATTTCTGGTTTTAAATTCGAAGATGCTGTATAATAAATTCAAGCTAAAATTAAACCATCTTTTCCCACTGGGAAAAAGAAAAATCAAAAGCATTTGCTAAACCTTCACATCAACAGGTTGCATATTTTACCTGGATTGATCTTGAGCTGTGACTCCTCCTTCAAATTACATTTCCATTAAAGGACATACAGTTACCATGTACTTCTATATTCTTTCACCTTTCTGTCTTGATGACTACTACAGTTTCTGTAGATACCAAACAATTAAATAAAAGACACAATGCCCTTTAAAGGAGTTGTGCAAAATTCAGGTGCAGCTCTCAAAAATATTTCCAATCCAGCAAGTAAACCAAGGATTTGATGGTGTCAGGAAGGCCAAACCTCAAATCACAGTTGAGACTCACAATAGATGTTAAGGTTTTTTAAAAAAAATATGGTTAAATGGTTGAGTGCAGTGTGCAATGATGATTGGTTTGTTCTCTACTTGCAGACCAGTAGAAGTAAAGTACCCTTGAACTATCCTGGACCTGTACTGTTTAACTGCTTCATCAATAACCTGGAAGAGGCATCAGAATGCTTGAACACCATGTTTACAGTCCAGCCAGGTGCATGAACATGAACACTGATCATTCTCTTTGAACAAGATGGCTTATATTCTCCATGCACCTGAGCTAGAGACAGCAGTCCTTCCCTGTTTCAAGCTCTCCGTCCTGTGCCTTGTATCACCATCTTCCCAGCCTGCCCCTACCCTTATCCACTCCTCAACCTGTCCCACATTTCCCTGTTCCCCATGTGATCTTTTCTGCTTTTACTTTCTTTTTCCTTTGTCCAAACCCATCTCTTGTCACCATTTCCTAACCAATCACTTTCCTCACTGTTTCTCCCCTCCCAGCCAGGCTGTCCCTGAAGTACATATTTTCTCCTCTCTCTAAGTTTTCAAGCTACAGCCAGGAGAGTGTTGAGAGGACAAGACAGGACAGGTTATGGGTTTACCCTGGAAGGCACAGTAATTTGTTCCAGGGACTGGCCCAGACAGACGCTGCAGATTCAACCTGGCCCATACTTGATGCTGATGCTGACCTCTGGCAAGCAGATGGAAATAGGGTTTCTGGGAGACTCTAACAAATTAAGGTTTTATTGGTTTTCACCAGTCACTCATTTTGAATCTCACTTTCGTTTCTTCCCAGATAAAATAATGTAGCCAAAACTAGATCACAGTAGAAATACTTAACAAAAAGTCTGTATAACATTTTACGTTCACTAGGAAAACATTAAGACATCCCTGAAGAAGTCACTTTTTGTTCAATTTAAAATTGAAACAGGAAAAGAAATTTAAAGTAACAGCCAAGGTGGAAATTAACCTATTTGATCAACTCGCAGCCAATGGCAAATGAAGGATATGGTGACAATGGAAAACGGAAAGCAAACTTAACTATAGTTATCATTTCCACTGCTTTCTAAACCAAAGATACAACCAGCTCAGCCACCTCTGTACACAGTACATCTCTCTCAGAAAGCACATATGAACCACCTCCTCTTGCCTAGTACAGGATAATACAGAGTGGGGCATTAGTGAAGCACAGAGACAATTGATAATACCTGAACATCAATTGAGCATGTGATCCTAGTCATCACTGGCACAGCCGAGTGATCTCCAGGAGCAAGAGAGAAATAAGTTATTTCTCTTACCTGTTAAATGACAAAGTAATTAGAAAAGCGCTGTTCTCTCAAATCTAGACAGTCTTTATACATTCATTCACCTTAATCCAAGAATCAGTTATATTCATAAGGGTATCCAGTGATTTGACCATATTCTACCAGATTGTAGGGGGAGCCTTTTAAGAGAATTCCAAAAAAAAATTGCAGAATTTTTATCAAGATTTGAGATTTGTTAATTTAGTATTAATGAAACATGAAATATACCAGCTGCTAAACTTCCAGTGTAGGCAGATTTCCAGATTACCCTGCTTTACTCTCTTTCTTCTTTAATGGTGATATGAAACAAAAATAGCATTGGGGATTTTGTTTTACTTTGCTTATTTTTTCTGAGCATATGTGGAAGCTTTGTTTCTAATGTTCTTGCTTAATATTACGTTCTCCAGAAGATCCAGAAGTAACACAGCCAAAGATAGTTCTAATTATCCAATATACAGTATGCTGGAAAACACAGTATTATGAATCTTTTTTCTTCTTTCTATATTTTGCATCTGTAATCAAGCTCATGTGTAATGAATAACACTTACAATCCTATTATTTGTTTGTGCCTTTAATTCAGGAAGTGAGATAAATAAGTGGTATCAGCTGGGCCAGCAATTAACTATGCATTGAATTGCAGTTTCAAAAATAGAGCCTAAATTGACTCTCTTAAAAAAGCTGGCCCCAGAATCTCACTATACCTTGTGCATTCCTATATGTATTATTAAAGTAGACACAGCCATCAAGTATTTCCTAATATGCATAGGATATTATGGAGTGGACACATACTGCTCATTTATGAAAGAGCATCCAAAAAGGCAGGAATGAACTCCGGAACTTCCAACATGAGTGACTATCTGATACCTTCAGGTCTCTGGTCAGGTCTACATGACAGCCTGCAGTGCTGTGCATGAACACACAGTCTTGATGAGCACCTGAAGGAGCATTGCTACAATGTCAGGGTTCCTCCATGGCACAGTACAGATCAGAACACCTTCAGCCTTTTGACAGGGCCTGGCTTATTCAGAGCTAACTGGGGCAAGTAAGCCAAGAAGTGCCTTGCAATAGCAGCATTTGCAAAACGAAGACAACCAAAATCCACTGCATTTCTCTCCAGTCAAACTGGTGTAGAAAGACTACAACCTACTCCAGTTTCAGAGAGGAAAATACATCCATATAGATACACTTTAGTTGACCCTGCACTGAGCAAAGGGTTTGGACTAGATGATCTCCAGAGATGCCTTCATACCTCAAGTATTCTATGATACCTGACATGGGGCAAATGTCAATGCTATCCATCTCCTCATTAAAATGCCAAGACATCACTACTCTGAAAAACTGCAGACTGAGTAAATGAAGGAGCTGGGGAGAGGATACATGCAAGTGAAACATTTGAATAGAAAGATCTACAAACAAAAAAAGAAAGAAATTTGAAATGGAAGAGCTGGATAGTGGCACAGGCAGCTGGTCTAGAAGAAAGCTAAACCCTTTTTGACAGTCCTGTTTTCTCTGAGAGAACTGGAAAAAAACAGTCATTGTGAATATAATAATGAAAGCATCAACTGTTTTCTTCTGTCAGCAAGTCATTGGTAAGCATTTCCTTAGTTTTGACAATTTGCCATATTTAATTGTCATGTAATTTATACAAATCTATTTCCATCATGCCCACAGAATACTAGCTATTAGTTATTTATGAGTAGTAGTCAGCTAGTTCTGGGTCATGACTAAAACTGTTCAAGCAGGAGAAAACAAACAATTTAGGAATAATGAGCAATAGATTTTCTTTCTTTCCATATAGTACTAAACCTGTTTCTAGGTGAATCCATACTGGAAGTCATCATTCACTGAACAGATATTAAAAAAATCCATTTAAAAGCACACCTAAATATCAAATAGGAAAGGTATCTATGTAGCAAAGAAAAATTGTAGCATATTCTGTGTCAGATATTCTAGACTGGTGTAAAATCAACATCATTCTAGTGACAACAGTGGGGTCACTGAAGTTTCTTTGATTTATACGAGACACGAGTCTGGATTTTATTTCTTCTTTTTTTTTTAATTCCCATTTTTCAGCCTGCTTCCCTGCAGAAGATGACTAGAAAGAAAGACTTAAGAGGTACAAAGTAGCATGCAAGTGGAGAGATGAGATCAAAATTGATAAAAGAATTAACAGTTTATTGCATAGAGGCAGAGGAAAGAGAAGCCAGATTCTGGCAATGTTTCTGTGGTGGTGACATATTATCTTAGAGATGATGGAGATGAAGGGCAGAAAAGAAAGGATGAAATCAGGGATGTCTCCAGTTCTGCAGTAATTTGACACTAACCTTCAAGAACTGAAAAAAATTCTTAACAAAACTCATTACAAATTTAACTTGGGAAAAGGTTAGAGAAACAGACTAATGAAAATATTTTACCCAGAGCACATTTAGAACAGGTTTTCTTCACTAGATTTACTCTGGTGTTGATTTTGGCTATTTGTTTTAATATTATAATTGTTTATCATGAATTAGGACTATGGCTGCATTTTTCTCACTGTCTAGTTCTATCACCATGATAACCAAAAAAGATATTTTTCTAGAAATATTGGGTAGCCTGGACATGTGAAATCCTACCTTGAATTTTCCCAGCTCAGAGAAACCATGCAATAAGGGGAAGTGAACTTGCCTAAATTTGAAAACAAAGGGATACTGTCTCATATGTACCAGTGACAGACCCGAAGGGCCACAACATTTGCTTCACCCATCATCTCTGCCATAATTCTGCCTACATAAAGGCATGCACCATCATGTACATATACACATGTTTTGTCTTCACCATAAGAGAAAGCTGAAAAAAAGAAAGAGGCTAGGTTTGATTTATGAAATGCTTTAAATAGCAAAACTACAGAAAACACATGGGAAACAAGAAAAGCAGAAATTTCTGAAGAATAACCACTTCAAACCCAGTTGCTTATGTAGGAAAAAAAAAAAGAAAAAACCATGCTCAGGAACCGACTGTTTAATAAAATGATACTAGGCATGTATAAGAGTTTACTGTCTGAACTAAATACAACATACAGGAATGCTAGTGGGAAGTAATTTACATTGACAGCTTTTCAAAACAGCTAGTTTTCCTTGATCTAAAATAAAATTTTTAAGAATACACCACAGCTGTTTTTAAACCTACACTGAAAGTTCCTGGAGGGGAAAAAGAAATAGGAAGAGCAGACAAAAATGACTGTAGAAAGGGAAAGGCCTGGTCCTAGCCAGCCCTTTTTCTGTTGTTCCTCCTTTGACTAGATATAAGAAATGGGGCAGGACACAAGCCTGAAATTTGGTTCCACAGATCTAAAGAACTGTATAGTCTGGTCTTTGCTGGACAGTAAAAATAAACAGAGAGCAAGAGAAAATCAGGATAGAGTGAGTAAAACACTCAGAAATAAAAGCAGTAGACAGTGGAACAAAGAAGAAATATGAAAAATTCTCCTTTTGCATGGCCCAAAGGGTCAAAACCAGGATATACTTCAAGTAAACTAGGCCTGTGATACAGCCTGTAGTCTGATAGGACTAGCTCTGCTTACAGGAGCAGTAAGATCTTGATCTCCTCTCATTGCACTCTCACAGTTCCTCATGACTTAATGGCAGTTCAATTGCATGATAAACCTCTTTGCAAAGATACAGGGCTAAAGGTCAGCCAAGGCCCATGGAGGAGTGTGTCACTCCTCCCCTAATTAGTTCAGGCAGAAGGAACCTGATCAAAGAAGTGCTGACATTCAATCAAAAGTCAGACAATATGCTCATGAGTAATAAGCACTGTCACATTGTCAGGATGTGCCAAGGCTTCCACTGAAGTACGTACTGGAAAAGGGGGAGGAGGGCCAGAAAGGCAATTGCAACATATGTGACAGAGGCTTAACAAAAGTAAATAGCTCCCTAGCCAGAAAGTAACTCTCCCGTTTACCCCTGTGCACTGCAGACAAAATACTATGCACACTGAACTTGTCCCACTTCACATAGTAGCTGAATGTAGGAGACTCATCTGGGTGCAAAACTTACAGGTGCCATACAGTCATCCACAAGCTGCATGGCAAAAACCTTGCCCAGCACAGTATGAAACCAGTTCAGTATGTGAATTAAGCACATCAACGGTCTAAAGGACAAGAAAAAGACTGGCAAAGAATTGACACTTTTGGAAAACAAATACACTAAAGCACAAGTCATCTTTCCAATCTGCCAGTCCAAGCCACTGGAAAACTGCCTTACCTCATTGGGGTGGAGCAGGAACATGTCTCTAGGTCTTCACCATCACAAGATTGTCCTGCTTTTTGGGTAGCAAGGCCAAAACTCTTCATTGACAACAGGACTTTCTCCCTGATATTCTCTCCAAAAAACTGTGGCACAGAGGTTCAGACATGAAGACAAAGCTTGTAGGATATTATGGCAAAACTACCACAAACTGTGTTTCCCTGGAACTAGGGTTTCCAAGGAAAAAGCCAAGACTTGAACATGTCCAGCCTGGCTCAAATCTGCTCAATACCAGTGCTAAAAAATGTATGTGTCATGTATCACCAATAAAAATATTAAATATTTACTTCTTTGTCTTAGTGTGTAGTTTCCTCAAGCAAAAGCATTACCATCTCCTATAAATGTAAAATACATACAAATGTAAATGTATATATATAAAATATATATAAATGTAAAACAAATATTAAAAGAATAATTTAAAGACTCTTATTTTAATCATTCCTTCCAATAATCTAATCATGTCATAACAGTACATGCTGTGGCAACTGCAATATGGCGAAATCATACCATTACCTTTCTCTTATACTTTTTTTAACTAACTAACTAACTAACTAACTAGCTAACTAACTAACTAACTAACTAACTAACTAACTAACTAACTAACCAACCAACCAACCAACTAACTAACTAACTAATTAACTAATAAATAAATAAACACATCTGCTAGAATACATCATGTTTCTTGGAGACCAGTTCCCACATATCTTTAAAAAGATTATGTTATTTGCATTTAAAAATATTCTCCTGTGAAGACATCTCTGGTCATGAGCACCTCAATCAAACAGAAAATGTCATATAGAAATAAGATTTATAAAAACTGACAAATTTTTACTGAAAATCAGGTGCATAATACCTGACCACAGTATAATGTGCCTAGATGTGTAGTAGTCTCCTATTTTGTGTCTATTAAATAAAACCTCTGGCTTAGACACTAGGTGCATGAACCTGACACAGAAATGTCTGGTGTCTGTGGCCTGAGATGACCAGGAGGGAGGTGGCTTCCTAATCAAAACCATTTGGGAGCATGTGGAGTCCTGGGAGTTGGAAAGGCTATGCTAAAGGGCAAACATATTATGAGCTTGGTCACTGCAAAGGTACTTGGAGTATCACTTCCATACCAGTGCAAGTCATTTTAACTTTTTTCTTATAGAAAGGTTGATGTTGACTGACTGCCTAAAGAATTGCAAGTACAACTGAGGCAGAATTTGGTGTCACCAGCTCTCCACCACAGTGACAAAAATGAAAAGAATCTATCTGAGTACATGGATAAGGAAAGGAGCCTGGCAGGGAATGTCTGTGAGTTTCTGCCTCATTTCCAGACAAGGAAAGCATGTGACTTTTTAATGAAATATATTCAGATGGAAAGAGGGGGCGGGGAAGGGGGGTGGGGGGGGGTGGAGCTTATCAGTGCAGATCCTTATTTTAAGTTTTCCATCTCTATATCTGGAAAAAATAATTAAGAAAATGTTGTGTTTTCAGTACCTGCAGCTCTAAGTACATGTCATTGCTTGTAATGTTTTACAATCCTGTATTATTTTACCACTTTCAGACACCAGCTACATTATGCAGCATGTACAGCATATTATTTTCCACAGGTCCAGTGAAATGCACCTCTATTCAAATTTTTAAGTGGATGTTAACAGCTAAGGTCATCTCCACAACATCAAAGTAATTTGGATACGCAATGGATGTAAAAGGTCAACATTTTCAAGTACTCAAACACTTTTGAATTTGGAGAAACTGTGTTCCATTGAAGTTCTACTCATCTCTTCAACACAGATT
Source organism: Poliocrania exsul (assembly GCA_035041345.1). Lineage (NCBI taxonomy): Eukaryota > Metazoa > Chordata > Aves > Passeriformes > Thamnophilidae > Poliocrania > Poliocrania exsul. The sequence continues at coordinate 45,826,132 of JAWWLZ010000001.1, read as the reverse complement.
AACAGGAGCTGTGGACAGTCAGCAAGTCTGAAAACAAAGAAACCTAAAGTTAATGTTGTCTGCAGGGATGTGCTAGAAAATTATGGATTCTGGCATTTCAGCCAACAGATAAGAAGAAAATGTGTTTGGAACTGATACATCTAATAAGTGTTTGAGTTTTGATATGGGAACCTCTTACTGTTTTTAAAACATTATTCAAGGGAAGAAAAGAATCTTTGAAGAGGCATCCATTCAATTAATTAAAAAATCAAAATATTTGGGGCAGTATTCACCTCCCTTAACTCTCTTAACTCTTGAAATTTCCATTTATGCACCTAAGCCTAAACCACTGTCGGTTCTTTGAACCTAATAGTGAGAAAGAAATTACTCCTGATGTGATACTATTTTTGTCCTTTGTTGTTGTTGTTACTCTTAGTTTTCCTTTAAAATAAGAGAATTGTATTTTGAAAGTTCTTGGTGCAGCACAGTGTAACGGCCTTATGCTGTAAGTGTATTTTGGGGAAGGAGGGGAAATTAGCTTCTCTGCAGTTAGAGGGCTGAGGTGGGAAGGTAGCTCTGGAAAACCCCCCTAGTCCAAACCCTGCTCAAAGCTGGGTCACCTACAGGAGGTTGCTCTAATAAATCTGTGAACCTTTTGGGACACTAATATCGAGTGTCAGGCAAGAAGACCAATGCTTTACTAGCACTGTGTGCTTCACACAGCAAGAGAGCAACAGCAGTGTTGAATGTATCAGGAAATTCAAAGTGGCAGAGCAGCTCCCTTGACCAGAAACACAAATATTCAAAAACAATGAAAAATGCATAAAAAATAAAAATGGGTGGGGTGGGTAGGGAGGAGACAGGAAAGGATTCAAAAAAGTCATGTTGCCCTATGTAATGACTTGGTAGGAAAATGTTTTCACACTTCAGCCCACTGAAACTAGACTGAAGCTCCACCCTGAGTAATGTCTGTATTTTAACTGTAGATAATTGAAATGGAACACCCCAGCCTTTACTTACCCTGCCTAATGAATGTTATCATGTGGAAAAGGTAAATCAATAACAGCTGAGATCAAACATACCAGTCTCCTTTTCAGTGTACTATGCTCTCATTTATATAAATCTTTACAACCTAACTGCCCTTCTCATTTAAACACAGCGAGTGAAACATTGCCCGGTACAAAAGACCTTCTCTCTTAAGAATTCTCCATGCTGTTTGAAAGGGTAGCCCAAATGAATTGCTGGAATGACCATAGAAAGGGCTACTCGTTAGCTATGACTGTCCTTGGGAATTAGCCAGATGTGAAGTAACAAGACCAGAAAGGGCTGTTGGTATTGGCAGCAAAGGCAAGGTTCATCATAGTACCTCTTGTCTAGACTAGGGATGTAAAAGGAAATAGAAAACAATTCTTTGACTATATGGACTCAGTGTTCCGTCCCCTTTTTCTATAGAAAAATGTGAGACATTTGGAATTTTTCATTTTTATTTAGGAAAGAAAAAATTGGAAACCAGAGTGACTCATGCTGGAAAGTGTTTGACTGGCATGTGATAGCTAGCTAACTCCAGAAAGTTAAGGCCATAGAAAGAGTTTGAGGAAGACATGTGAATTCAGATTTTAACTTAACTCTTAGTATCCTTATAATTCATTTTGATTTATTAACTATGCAAACAACAAGGAAGTCTCTTATATGGGCAATCTAATCTGTGTGCAAACTGATATATACAAAGAGGTTCACATACCCTAGGAATAAGTGTTTCAGTTTTAGGAATGTGTTGCAGGTCCATTCCCAAATGCATTGCACCAAATTTCCTTTCAGGTAATTCTGCAGCACAGGTACCCTGGAGAGAAAGTTCAGATCATACCCTTATTTCTGGCTCATGTGGGTCAGCTGCAAAACAAATTATTTACTTTGCAGAGCATTCTGGCACTGTGGTATCCCTGTCTGAATTGAGATCCATATACTCTTTACACAAAATTCCTTCTCATTTCCAACTGCTACACTTTGTTCCCTAGCCAGCTCAGCTTTTGTTACAGAAGGGCTGACTGACCCAAAGCTATAGCCTGAAGGAAAATTTACAGTGTTTTCTCAGGATTTTCCCCAGAAGCTGCATCACACAGTTTGGGAATATTTTTTTTTTCTGTCCAATGGCAGCTACTGTAAGCTTAACAGTAGCTCTCACTCTTCTTTGCCTCTTTTTCTTCATCAAAGTGCTGACATCCTCCATTTGCACCCGCTTTCATTTCGTTTTGGAAGGGTAGGCACTAAGTTTCTTCAGTTGTCACATCTATCTTACCTCTCAGGTCTCAGCATTTACCTATTGAATCATTTCCTGATAATAAATCAAAAGGAAAAATTCACCATCTACACTCTAGGATATTTTTAGCATCCCTACTAATTCAGGATATTGAGAGGGTAAGGGAGCATTACAATGCCCCCTTCTTTATCACCAGCTGCTTATAGACACCTTGCCTTCTGTTTCCAAAAATGCCTTGTTCTTCACTTTCTCTTCCAGTGTGCAGTGCCAATGCATCCTTGTTTGTGCTGAGAAGGGCAGAAGTGAATTTTTCCATATCTCTTTATCATTTCAAATAAAATTCCATGTTCTTGCAGAGGTGCATGGTTTTAGCAGCACAACTGACTGGGGTCACAACACTTTCACCTAAACCTACCTACCATTGTGGCTCCAGATCATACAACGCTGTAGCGCAATTTTGAGTGTTTGCCACTCCACATGCATACAATCTCCTTAAAAGGCTTTTTTGTTCATTTTTTAAATCATTCTCACATTCCTTTACTTCAGTCCTCAGATACTACCATTCAGCCACAGAGGCTAGGCTTTCTATGCCAAACACCTACAGTGCTGGAGTCCTAGCAAAGCAGGCCAGCATGTTGTCTTCTGCCTGATTCTTGGACCTCTCTGCTTTTTTAATCTTTGGTCGTCAGCTTGTCACTGAAGTGCTATCCTCGTGTTCCATCAATGACAGGGTCTCAGATATCAAACATTCCTTACACAGAGAAACAACAATAAAGGTGTGAGCAAAACGGACATCTGCACCCACTTCCTGCCTCCTTCTCAATCTTCTATTACTATCTGAGTTGCATGGCATCTCTGAAGGAATCAAAGGAACTCTCTAACCATAAAGCCTTTTCAAAACTTTGTGCCCTTCCATATCCTCGTTAAGACTTCTCTTTATTATCTCTTTGCCGGCTTCCAGTCTTGATTGTTATGTGATTGTCTCATAAGATGCTCTACAAGACCATCTCTAAACTGCTCTCCCATATTCAAACTTGGGCTGGATGATAATGAGCTCTTTGCATATGTGCGAGTAAAACCATCCAGATATAACAATGTCTTGAAACGCTCCTTGAGATTTCAATCTGACATAAAGTTTAAAAATAAAAGAGAAAACATGCATGTAGTCTCGAGTTTGACAAGGATATGCACATCTTCTATGTGAAGTAGAATTGATATGTCATCAAAATCATCACAAAATTTTGAAAAGCAGGAGCTCTCCTTCACGTGACTGTCTTATGAAAAGAGGTGGCAGAACAGACAGGGAAAACTTTTGGTAATGACAAGACAAGGGCTGGAATAAAGGCAAGAACAGAGAAGTAGAAGAACAACCTGTGTAGCTGCAGCAATGAAATCCTAGTGTGGCTCCCAACTTGGAGGTTAACAACTGAAGTGCCAGACATTTTAATGCTTCACGATTGTTCATTTTCATTTAGGGCTTTGCACGTGATTGAGTCTATTGAGAGACTGCGTCTTGGCCTTATATTTCTAAGATATATTTCGTTCCTTTTACATATATATTACACATGCTACTCAGGGCCAGGTGTTGTATTCAATATGCAGTCTGCATTTAAGAAGCATTCCTTTTGGTTCACCCAAGCAAGAGATGCAATTCCCATCTGGTGTCCTGTTAATCCATACATGGAAAATTCATCCATCTTTTAATCTGCTCTGAAACTAGTCTTCATCTGATACTTTGGAGTGTTCAGGACAATTTTTTCTCTTGTGTGTCTCATTTCTGATTCTTTCTGGACCAGAGCCAGAAGTCTTACAGCAAACTATCTATACATGAGAATAGAAGCCCATTTTTAAAGGTTAGAGTAGAATGGGTCAGACGTATGATCTAAAGCCAAAGCCTCTCCCTAGCAGCCGTCTCATTATTTACACTTGATCACATGTCAAGACCATAAGTCAGATCTGCATAAATAACTTCCATTCTCTCTCTTACCTACAGAAATGACAGTAAAATAGCTCACTAATCCAGGATTGTTCACAGGTTGTTGTCAGGTCAGCTGAAGGGGAAAAAAAATTATAACTTGCTGGTGTTTTATAATGTTTTCCATTCACTTCTCTTTTCTCTATTTAATCAGGTTTTCACTTGGAATGCAGCAGAGGTGCTGCTCACATCCTGAACCCTGTGGTGCAAATGCAAACAGTGTTTTCTAAATGAATATGGATATGCAAGTATTTTTTAATTTGTTATCACAAAAAGGGAACTGAATTTCAGTGAAAGCAAAGTTTATTAAAGACGTACATACCTGAAGAACTGAGAGGGCAAACAAATTGTTGTGGAAAAAAAATGTCGACAGTTAAGATTAAGATAACCTTATTTTTCAGTGATCAGCTAACTCCTGTAAGACAGCTGGACTCTGCTTCTCTTTACCAAATATTACTTCAGTTTTCTAAGATAGAGTAACTAATCACAAGACCTCTCTCAGAGTTGAAATGAGTGGGAATACACTGTATCTTGTGTAAGTGACATTATTACCATGATTATTATTAAAGACTGCTTTTGTAGGCTGATATACATAGAAATGAGCTTAGTACAGCTCTGCTCAGTATAACTTATTCTCCAAGTCTATTTCTTACTGTTCCATGAGTCACTTCTCCATCTTAATTCCACACTAGCACTGTGTAACACTCATAGTCACAGAACCATACATCACAAAGTAATTTAGGTTGAAAGACACCTCCAGAGGTCATCTAATCCAACTCCTTTCTCTAAATAGGGTGAAATAGATCAGACTCCAGATCTGTCCAACTGAGCCCTGAATGTTGTGAAATACAGAGAGTTTACAGCCTGGGCAATCTATGTGATAATATTTTCCTAATATCCAATAGGAATTTTTCTGTATTACAGCTCATGTTTTTTGTACCTCATTGTTTCACTGTGCCACTCCAAGAAAATCCCAGCTACACATCCACATGTAGTTGAAGATAGCAGTGAGGTCTTCCTTTTGCCTTCTCTTCTGAAGGCTGAACAAGCACTTTTCCCTTAGCCACAAACTGCATATCCTTTCTCCAGTCCTCTCCCAACGAGATAACATCCAATGGACTCAATCCATGTAGCTGAAATCTTTCTTGTCCTGGAGAACTCAGAGGCAACACTCCAGATGAGGTCTCAAAAGGGCCAAATAGAACAATACTTATCTCAGCCTGTTGGCTACAGTCTTATTTATGCTGCCCACATTGTTGTTGGTTTTCTATGTTGCAAGGGCACACAGCTGGTTCATGTTGAATTTATTGTCCACCAGGGCTCCCAGGTCCTTTTCTACAAAGCTAGGCAATTGGTCCCCAGACTAAACGGTTGCATGAGCTTATCCCCTCCCAGATACAAGGGTTAGCATTTTCTTTTGTTTAACTCATGATGTTCTTGTCATCTCTATTCCTCCAAGATGTCAAGATCCCTCTGAAGAGCAGCCCAACTCTCTTCAGTTTAGTACTGTGTATGAACTGGTTGAGAGGGCACTCTGTCGCATCATCCACATTACAGATGTTACAACAACCATTGAACAGTATACATTATACTTACCTATCGAGGAAATGACAATATTGGTATATATATTGTTTAACATATGTGCCCTGATCAATTATCAGCAGAACAAGGTTTAAAAAGTGACTTTCTTAGCAAAAGGATTCCTACATGTAGCTGCCATCATTACCAGCATTTCTGGAGAACTCAAATGAAGGAAAACTTTGCAGAAAATTATTCTGTCAAGACTGGAGGAACTAAAACACCAATCAATAGAAACCACTTTTTTTTTTTTGGCTTATTGTTTTCTCTGAGCTTAGCCTGGCCATGCACATAAATCTATTCTCATCTATTATACACATAAGAAATGCTTCTTTATCTTTCACCACAGTGGATAAAGAAAATGTCCTTTTACAAGGACTTTGTAACTTGCTTTGGGAAACCTTTAGGGTCCATGTGTGTAAATCTCAGGCACGTGCACTTTCCTCCTTTATCTACCTTCTTTCCAAAAGATGTCAGGCTTTAGTTAATTGGGGAGAAGAACCATTTGCAAACACTATCTTCATACTGGTTTTCCACAGCTACAGATGACCCATAAGCCAATAAACGCATCATGTAAATTGACTCTTCCTTTCAGGAGAAGATGCACCATATTTTGTGTCTTGCAAAGAAGACATTTATTCCTCAAAACAGGAAGGACCTGATGACTCATCTCTGATACTATAATATTCAGGTTGCCAACGGACATCTAAAATAAAATTCTTTTGTTCTTGATCCTTCAGACAGGCTGAATGTCTCCTCTTAGTACACGTTCATGCTGTATATTACCTGAGTCACATTCTGCAGTGAGAAAATGTATTTCTATCCCCTTGTGAATCGTCCTTGAAAGGCCTGCATGACCTTTCCTGCTCACTGTAGTTTATGCTGTGTGTTGACTTAGCTACAGGTGGTCAGCTTGGGCTCTATCCTGTTGTATCTCCAACAGTCTTAGCACCTCTGATGTCCCAAGTCCAAATCATGGCTGGCTCTTATCATGGGACACTAAGGACAGAGCCATCTGAAAGACGTCTTGTTTCCTTACCATCGTGTCCAAATAAAACCTCTTCCTGAGAGATGTGCATTAACAACTGGTCACGGCAACTTCTTCAGGAATGCAAACAAAAGGGCGACAAGTGCAACAGGACTGAATCATGACTTGGGTTTCACAGTATTGGCAGGAAGCTGGCTGTGTTTGTGTTTACTCACACAATTACTCTGCTTGCTATGTCACGCGGGGTCTAGGAGTGAATGGGTTTTCGTGCCTGTTGTCTCACTCTCTGAATTATAGTTGGGTCAGTAATGCTTTGCTGGTTATACTGAGACCAAAATGTCATTTGCAACCACATATCCAGGAAACTTGTCCTGAGAATTACAGTTTAGTTCAAGAAGTCACTGAATTTCTCCATTCCTTGTTTTCATTCCCCTGCAGTAGATTAATTTGAAAAGTGCTAGTGATGCTTTGATGGCAATAATTGTTTATTATTATTAATTCATTTATGCATGTACCTTGATACAATAGAATGTAAACAGAAAGTGAAGTCAGCATGTGTAACAGAGAAAAAATAGTCGATGAGAACATACCCTTTCCTGCATATAATGATATGTTTTTGCTGTAGAAAGTCCCTAAGGCTGATTTCTTACTTGCAGTTTCAAAACATCATCATTAGTAAGACACTGGGGAATAAAACTGTTCCATGAATCCATTTATGTCTTTACTGAAAACCCCACTTTTCTACATCAACAACAACAACAACAGTCACTTGCAGTTTTTCTCTCACAGCTTTTGATGTGGGCCAGAAAACCATTTCAGGTAATATGTGTAACACACTCTGCTAATCTGGGTTGGCTTGCTAGCTACCACAAAGGAAGGAGCCAAATATAAAATCCATTGTTCACCTCATGACTGGTCATATGATATTTTTTTCTACTGTAAGGGTTTTTTTTCTTTAAATTTGACTTTTGTCGTGGCCATAAATATTTGGAGCTTATACTGAATTAGAAGACACATATTTATGAAATAATTCAATGGTGAGGTAGGAAGATAACTTGGCAAGATTGTTTCCCACCCTGAGACTTATAAATTCCAGGGGATTTTTTTTCTGCCACACCTATTTTTTTTTCTTTTCTCTCTCTGTCTCTATTTTTTTTTTAATGAAAAGCAGGAGTAACAATCAACCCTGAAAGACATAAAAACCCAAACCTCCTTTAGTGGGGGACTAATTATAACCTCCTGAAACCTTTTCGTCAGTTCAGCTAGTTCTGGACCAAGCCCATACACTGGATTGCTCCTGTTCCTCAGCATGTTTCAGCTGACAGTCAGGACTGCACAAGAATGCTTGAGAGAACCCTCTGTCCTTGGCATAAACTGGCTGAGCTGTTAGTCATTTCTCACTGACTGACATTTTTTTGCCTTCTGACTTTCCAGGTCATCCATTTCTCTCTTCCAAATACTCTCAGGTACACCATATTCTGGTTGTCTGGGGGACTTCAGCCACTCTCCACAGTGTTTCAGCCTCCTAGTAGCATGTACCTGCCTAGTAAACAGAGCTCTGACAGCTTTTGACTAGCTCCAGTTTGTGCAGCTGCGCTGCACTAGAAGAAGCAAAGAATATATTTCATTTAAAAGTGAAAGAAAGGTTAGTTCGGTAATGTGATCTGTTGCAAAACCACTCTCTCCTCTGAGGGCAGTCAGGTAAAACACATTACACAAAGAATTTCTAAGATTCTTTTTTCAAAAGTTGTCAGTAACAATGTTGGCCATTGTTTACATTTTAATTAACTTCTGTTTCACTGATTTTTAAATAAGATTAATTAACCTATTGCTTTCAGCTGAATTATTGCAAGTTGAACCTATTCAAGACATACCTGAGATCTTCAAAGGCTAGCACAGCTGGTTTATGTAGAGGAAGTCAAATTAGTGATGATTTTATAGCAATTTAGTAGCTCATAGGCTATGCAATGATGAGAAATATTTCTTGGAGAATCATTCCTCAGAAGCCTTTTGTATTATAGGAGTTTTCTTCTATACCTTTGTAGTATGTAATACTATCACAGCTACCTAGAAAATAAGGAAAGGGAGGTTACTTGTGTAGTACAGTAAAAAGTCAAAATTAAACCCTCCAGAACTATCCCGCTGCTTGTATCAAACCCCAAGAGCACACCCGGTCTTGACATCACTTCAATGAAAATAAAAGCAAAGCAAACAGCTTGAGTGCCACTGTCCTGTACTTACTACCCTCTTGTCTGCACTTTTGCAGCCAAAATCTTAACTCTAATTAAGAGTTTTATTGCTTTTACACTATGGTTTTCAAATACAGTTTTCAATACATTTACTAGCAAATATGTAATAAATGCATATCGAACTGGGATCAAGCTGTGTAACTGTCTCTCTGAGGACAATGTTGCACACCAAAAAGGAAGTATATGATTGACTCATTTATAGGGAATACATATATAATATCTCTGCCTTCATGAATCCCTGATATGAATCAGAATGGTTTATTGATGGTATACATGTAGTGCCCTAGATCTTTGGCTAGGACTACAAAGCATATTACACAACACAGGAAACGTGAAAAGGGAGTTTCAGGCCAAATTTGCAATGTGCCACTCCCAAACTAGTGACGTGTTGATCTGATCTTCCAACATCAGTCATTTGCTTTAAATTATCCCCCTTGTCAGTAGCACAAAAGTGCTGTGACGGCAGCTAGGAACTGGGAGGAAGAAATGAAGTTCCCAGTTGTGACATCTGTTTTCTAGACAGAGTCCCTACGTGTACATTACCTTTTTGCCTGGCTTCCTATCTTCTCCAGATCTTCAGGCCCTTCCTGTGTCTTTCAATTTTTTGTCCTTTTTTTGACATATATTTTTCTTAAATGAGTCTTCTGGCTGTGTGCATAATCCCTCAGGAGAAAAACTAATGCAATCAACGTTTGATCAACCTTTTCCCTATTGCCCAGAGGAAAAACATTCCCTTTCCAACAGAATTTCTTGCCGAGCCTCGCAGGCTCTTAACAATTTTTATACACTCATAGGAAAATCTGAAGAATGTTTTTACATCCATTGCCATATACCAGTGATGAGTTCACACAGGTAGTTACTAGACTGAACATTGAGGACATAGGAAATTCCTTCCAGCTCTGATGAAATTTGCAGTCTTATATACGTTCTACACAGAAGATGAACTATTAATGTTACAGAAATTTGAATTTTTCGTCACACTCTTAGGGGATAAAACAGACAACCACCAAGCTTAAGAAGCCATAATGATCTGGTGACTTCAGTCATGCCTTGTCCCCTTGCACTCTTCTCTTTCACAAACCTAAAGCATCCCCACAGTTCACTGATGCATTTTGACAAATAAGTAAATAGCTAGATAGGATTGCATGAAGTAGAAAAACAATCCTGAACCTAGCTGACATTAGCATGAGGAATACAAGAAACCTTTTACTTAACTGTCATCACTTCACAAAACTGTCTTAATGCACCAACTAGTTACATGGGCATTCCTTGGTCTGGTTTGCTAAGAGTGGGTGAATTGAAGAGGACTTCCCCAATAATAACAATAATTAAAAAGTGTAAGCAATCCCGGACTACTTTAGGCAAAAAGCTACTCTGGAGCTTAACATGCAATAGCTTGATCGGTGAAGGCCAAAATGTCTTAGGAAATACTGAAGTCATTATGCCAAGCAGAATAGCATATGCTTTTACTCATGATTAAAGAGCTAAACTACTACATAATGTATCTGTCTTAATGAATCAGAAACCTACTTCAGACAGGCACCTTAAGAAAAAAATGAAACAATCCTCCCAGTCTTCAGTAACACCATGTAATTCAGAAGATCTTTCCCAACATCCCATTCCTAACTCACAGCGATCCAAGTTTGACTATCAGATCCTGTAACAAAGTTCTGTAGCTTGTAGTATCTGCTACTCTACTGGATACTTGCCATTAAGATTCAGAATGGTGTTCAGTTCCTTCTTTCCTGGGAAAAAAATAAAGTGTTTTTATCATGTCCTGGATCTAACTGCCTTTTAAGTCCAAAAATATCAAAGTGGTTACAGGCATCCTTAGACCTCTTGAATTTTCTCCCTTAGGTACAAGGTGGCAATGATCTCATAATAGTGCACGCTACATTTTTGAAGTTCAGAAAACCACCCTCTCACTTTTGATTGCTGCACAAGCTTTTGAACCTGAATAAGACCATGAATAGTTTCAGTTCCAGTCAAGAAAGTATCATGAATTTCCTAAATCTTAGTCTTGAATTGGTTGAATTGGGAAATTCAAGGATCTTGGATGCTAAGAGCAGAAGCAGAGTAGGAAAGGTTTGCCTGGAAGATTTAGGTGTTGAAGTCTATGGCATTCAGAGTCATGTAATGTAAATTATGAGAAAGGCAGAGAAATAGAAATTCCTTTTAAACATTTTAAGCTACAACTCTTTTTTTAATAGAAACAGAACACTTTTTGATTTTCTATGGAATCCCCTTGCATGTAGCTTGGAACATAGCACCAAGAAAAACAGTAAAATGCACAGATTTCTCAGAAGAAAGGACTGAAATAAAGCACAGTTAGAAGGTTTACCATGCTCACAGTAGTTCCTACACTGAATGTTTTCCAGATCCAGTATTCTAGAATAGTAAAGTTATCTGAAATTATATCCAGCAAAATGGGATTAATGGTTAGATAAAATAGATATCTTCAGTACAACAATGAAAACATTTCTCTTAGCTTAGCTATAAAGTTAAATCTTGCACTATATTCTGAAGCTGGACTCTCTTGAATGTCTTATCTGAACTGTGAATGTATGTATAACTGTGATCTGTAAATCAGTGTTGTAATACTCTACCCCAGGCCACTTACTGAACACCTGCACACAGCACCACTGGCCCAGCTGTAGAAAGTATGGGCTTCAAATCACTTCATGTACAGCAGCAAAGCACACCAACATGTCTCTTTGTGAAGTAGTTATGTTGCTGTTAGTACACTTCAACTTATCTGCATTTATGAAAACATGAAAGTGCCAAAAAATTCAGAAATCACTGTAGTCTGAACTGAAGCTGTTCTGAAAAGAAAACTGACCTATTTATTATTTATTTGTTATGGCTTGATCACTTCACTGAAAATTTAAAAATTACCTATTCACCTAGCTGGACATCTGAGCATGACACATGTCTGAAAGAGACAGGAAGAATTCCTAGCTCGTCTTTCCTATCTCCTTCATATTTTTGCATCCTGATGAAGCAGAAAAGAGAGCAAATGAGCTGCTGGGCAGAAAGCAAAGTAATGAACATCTGGGCCACAGGAATTAACTTTTGAGAAAACATTACAAGTGGATACCTGGACTGAATGGTGGACTAGAAGTGAAACAAAATCTAAAAATATTTGAAGTGAATGATCTTAAAGAACAAATGAGATAATCTACTTCAGGAGGGGAAAGAAAAAAAAAAAAACAACAACAACAAACCCAACAAAAGAGAGCAAGCGTACTAATGCACACAGCACCTCAAAACATCCACTGGATGAAAGGAGCAGGGAAAACTAAGATTTGTTTTCACACTGGTTCTGATGAATTATTGTGAAGGTAGTTATTTTCTTGTAACTGGCATGGACAATGGACAGCAATTAGCTATCACCATACAGAGATCCATGAGGAGCAGCAGACTTCACTTCCTAACCAGTTTTAAGAAAACACTGGATAAGTTTATGAGGAGGATATGACTCAGAATCATGCCTGTTAACCACGTACATAACCCAAAATAGTTTGAATGCCTTTAAGGGTTCCACAAGCCCATTGACAGGGACTTATTGACTCTTCTCTGCTTTTTGGTGCTGCTTTGCCAAAACTTAAGATGTCTCATAACTTTAGCCATGATAAAGAAAGTTATGGCAGAAATGTAAACATGGAAAATAAGTTAGTATTTCTAATTTTTTTATACTAGTTCTCTTGAAATGTTGCTGATTAAAACAATAAATTCAGCTGAACCAAAATAATAACAGATGTATTGTAAGTGTTCCCAGACCTAAACACCTTGGAAGGTCTGAGGTCACATTTATTAAAAGTGATTCCTATCTTAAGCAGTTTTGACACATATTGTCGGCCTTGGTGGTAAGCCAATCAGTAAGCCCTTTGAAGCATTCTGAACCAGGCAAACAAGTATCTGCCATGTAGGGCTCTTTTGTCCTTATACTTTGCACAAATTTCTCCAACTTAGTTAAATTCATGAGGATTTTTGAAGTAATGTTTCATGGAAATGACTTTTTAAAGCAACAACCTGTCTGCCTGGGCATGTGAGAGCATAAAATGAAAGACAGCATTTATTCAAAACTCAAGTGAAGTGATACAACTGGAAGTAAACTGGAGGTGACATACCATCAAATAACCATAAAAGTATTTTCTAATGAGTAGATTTGAAGATATTTTCAACAGAGATATAGTTCCTTACCTCTTCTTCATTTTCCTGATTATAACTAAATCAGTAAATGAGTAAACAATCTTTTCTAATTTAGTATATTGTTTTAATTTGGCATAGGCAGGCATACCCAGGACTGCAGTATGACATGGTGAACATGATGAAAGCCATCTGCTTCCAAGGGTTATGGTTCGGAATTTCACTGAAAATGCTGTGCTATGGTTCCAATTACAAATGCTGACATTCATGTGCAAGTGGCATTAAAGAGCATGAAAAGTCAGTCTCAGCAGATCTATCCAGAAACAGGTTCATCATAACTTCCCAGATATTTGCAGACAACCCCAAAATCACAGCTGGACACATCTTAGGCCACCCAAGATATTTCCATACCACCAGCTGGTATTCATATAGTCCAAGGCATTGATTTTTAACCGTGGCTTTACAGTTCTCTTAGCCTACATGAAACTTTAAGAAAAATAAAATTGCTGAGGGTAAATCCTAAGGATCAAAATAAATCAATTCAGATGGAATAACTAAGGATGTGTAGGGCAACGGTAACAGTAAGGTGGTACTTTCTTAATAAATACATATACAAAAAAAATTATAAAGAACTATCAAAAAGTACAATAGATAGGTAGATAGTTGTAGAACTAACAGGGTCTACTTATAATGATTTGGCATTCAGATCAGTAGGATGGTTCTTATGTCCTTCTATGAAAAAATTTAAGGAAAATCCACTAAAAATGTGCACTTTCTGTGACTGCATAATCATATCACTTTTAACCTTCCATCTTCTGTCCTCCTTAATATTCCTGTTTTCTTGCCCTGCTTCTTGCTTCTTGGCTTTGTTAGACTGAGTTCCTTGTGTCTGGAATCTTCTTTTGAGTTACAGAACCAGTAAGACAAATTTCCTTGTGCATTTGACTTCCAACAGCAGACACCATCATAGAGTAAACTCTCCTGGCTGGTAGCAATTCCTCATCCCTCATTTTTCACCTTTGCAGGCCACACAATGAAGTGTCCTGTGAGAAGCACAGAGCAAAGAAAAGCCACACTTCCTCCCACTGCTCTCTGGGTTAGCCTGAAATCTTGCTCTGTCTCGAGTCCCTTTATAGCAATTTTGTATATTAAATAGCTATGAAATATTTTTTTGTAACCCAAAGGTTTCTACTGAGAGGTTTCTAGCTTTTTCTCTAAAAATTAAAGGTTGCCGGTGAGGTGAAGCCTAATCTTAGTCTAAGGCTTGCTTTTGGTATGTATGGAAGAATGGTAATGGATAGTAAACAGCAACATACCAAAACATACACAAAAAGACAGAACCCTAAATCACAACCAATTTTAAACAATTAGATTATGCAGACAGGGTCTCACTTCAGAGGTGTTCACATAATTTACCTCTCTCCATCAGTTGAGGAAGGAAAACTGGGCTCTCATCTAAGCAGAGCTGTCTCATCAAGGGCCTACAATTCATCCTCAAGTTAAGCACCTTACTTATGGAGACTGGACCCCATCCAAAATCACTTCAGTTAGTCACAAACAGACAGCTCTAAATTAACTGAAAGTATCATGGATGAATGTGAAAAAAATACATCAGAGGATAAAAAGTGAAATTAATCTTACCAGGCATTAGAATGTGTATAATGGTTGCTTCAGCAGGGAGACGTAAGTACCATTGCAGACAGCAATCTAAGAGCATGCTCATGGTCCCAAAAAATCTAACTGCATTCAGATTGAGTAGAAGCATAGAGAAGTGGATGGAAACAGCACAGGAAAGATTGTAATGCCTTTACATATAAAAATGATAGAGCATACTTGAGAATACTTCTTGCAGCACCAGACACTGTGTCCCATAAAACAATACAAGAGATTGGATGAGAGTTCACACAAAAATGAAAGAAATGGAAATGTGGTCTTATGAAGAGAAATTGAAACTACAGACGATTTTCCCCTCATACAAACCTGAATGAGACACAAAATGAAAATATTTCACAGATTAGTGTTATCATATAAAACAGGGGGGAAAGCAGATCAGGGGCTTCCACTCTGGCTCTGGAAGGAAAAACAGCAAGGCATTCACTGAAATTAAAAGGTGGGCAAGTCAAAACTGAAAAAGGAAATACCTTTTTATATTACGTGTAATTAAATTGTGAAACTCATTGCCAAAGGAAGTTGTTGAGACCAAAAACTCAACCAGATTCATCAAGAGATTGGATAATGTATCGATATTATGGATATCCAGAGTTATCATAATTAAAGAAAATAAAACACTTGAAAGAGATATTAAACCTAGTGCTTCAGGCCTTGAGCTAATTTCTCACAATTAGTGAGTAGATCAGGAGATCTTTGTAGATGCAGAGTATTCTGCCACTGCCTCCTGCAGGGTTCTTCTGTCATTTTTTATAGCATCTGGTACTTGTTATATCAGATAGAGTAACAGACAAAATGGTTCTTCAGTCTGACTTAGTCAACGATTCCTCTGTACTTACACTCCTCTATAATGAAGCTCTACCCAGAAGTGGGTGTGGATATGTCTTAAACTTTTGTGTGAAAGCACAGGATGGGGCCACAATTTGATCCTTAGTCACATGTGAAGGATACGTAAACACAATTACATGATTACAGGGATTGATTGCTTTCCAGATTTTAGTGTGAGGATTTCCCAGCCCCTCAGGATTTGTTATTCCACACAAAGGTGCAAAACAGTCTTGAGAGACAGGTAAAGGTGTTATATTTAACAGCAAGACAATCCAGATAATATGTCATGTTTGTGGTTCTTAACTAGTAAAGCTCTTGGAAAGAATAAATCAATACACAGAAGACTCTAAGAAACATTAAAAATATGGCTCTTTTCCTTATTTCTTCTCACCTTGGTTTAGTTTTGCTGAGTCTCAACTCCAAGTCTCATCCCCATGGCTGGCATGGGGGTCTTGAAGCCTGAGCATACATATAGACAACCAAGTAACAAGTAACCCATTGAATTCCTTCCCTGGACTGATATCCTGTTCACTCTGTGCAGGTTAACCTTAAAAATCAGCAGCAATGAACTCCTCTAAGCTGGGACTGGCAACAGAGGATGCCACTATCATAGTTTGAGAAGACATCCAACAGTGAACTGTCAATTAGTGGAAAAAACGTATCTTTTGTATTATTTGCATAGTGCAAAAAAAAGGGAAGAAATAAGTTTTTGGAATTAATCCAAACATAATTTTTACCTCTTTTTGAACCAACAATAATTGACCTAGTTTTACTCCAAACAATGGCTGACCATGGCAAACATAAGAGGTCTTTAAAAGATGAGTTTTAATCTCACCCACCCACCAAAGCACTTTCTTTCTTTAGAGAATTGAATTGCCTCAGTATAAAGAATTCATACTAGCTTTAGTTCTAGAAATCTGATCCTATATTTTTTCCCATGAAGAATAATTCCTTGATCTGCTGTCTTTGGCAGTTTTCCTAATCCTTACAAGCATTCATTATCTATTTTGTTTAGTTGAGTTTTGAGCTACATTTGGAGATATTATTGGCAAGTACTTGCAAATATACAGTAGCCTGGGTAACCCCTTCTTTTGTGTTTACCTTCACACACAGGGTTAGTTTAAGCTACCTTTGTCAATGTGGGCAGAATTTAATAAAATCAGTAACTAGAATTTTACTTCATTTGACCAACCTTGAAAGTAATTTCTTCTAAAAGTAGTAACTGCAGATATAAATTGAAGGCATTATATTTTTACCCTTTTAGCTGCTATTTTTGCCCCTGTTGGGGTGAATTAAATATGCAATTCTTCCACCAGCTCAGGTTTTTATCTTCAAGTATAATTTTCTCATCATTTCATTTCAAAAGCATTCTAACAATGACAACTAGTTAGAAAATTTCTTCTATCCCCTTGTAAAATATGGACTTTAAAAAAAAAATTAAAAAGTCAGGCTTTCTACAGCTGTGTTGTGACTAAAACATATTTCAAACTCCTATTTTCTTAGTTTTAAATGTTATATTTAAGTTTATGTAAACAAAAATCCAGATTTCTAATTTCTTATTCCCAGATCTTCCTATCTTTCCCTTTTTCTTGTCTTTGTTTTAAACCCTTCCCACCCTATACACCCTACTGAAACAAGGACAGAGGAGGCAAACACTGTGTGAAAACAGTGGAAGGGTATGAATTCTGCACTTATTTACATCTCCCAAATAGAGAAATTCAAAATAATATGAAGGAGAAAATTATGGTTGAGTTGATAAATAATAGCAATGGTAATAAGCAATGCAATTCTACTTCTGAATAAATATATGAGTATGAAGTTGTGCAAATACTTTTAATTTTGAATACAAATTAATTTATACAGACTGCTCTACAAGCCCCAAGCCTGCTTTCTTGGACCTAAATATTACTGTCAAAAATGCAAAATTTTATACTTGAGTGATCTTTTATAAGTGATCCATAACCCAGTGAATATATAGGGGTATTTTTTATGGAGGAATGCTGACACAGTCTCATCTATTCTAGCTCAGACAGTGCTATTCAGTTTCTTGTACATAAAACTCATTTAAATGCAGTGATGACAAGAACTTGTGTTTTCACAAGCCCTATAAAGTTCAGTTCAAACAAATACCTGTTATCAGGCTATTCAAGAAAAGGAATGTGGGAGGGGGGTTGTTTTAATGTTTTACTTAGTTTTGAAGTGGTTGAATGGTTCATCAACCCACTGAGTAGTTTCCTTAATCATTTTCTTTTTAATTAATAGACTTGTGAACAACCACAACTGCCTTGTGGAAACACTAAACAGATGACTAACTTGCAGTGAGCAATCTACTCAATACAGTCTGCCTTAATTTGAGCCATACATGCTGAAAAATAAAAGCATGGCAAGTATGCAGGCTATTGTATAGTTTCGTGTCTGCTTTAAGTTGAAACAAGTCCCTGGTGAGCAGAAAGCAACAATCATAAAACTGAGAGGAACATTTTAGATTTACTGCCACCTGTTAGCATAATTTTGAGCAGCGTAAGGGACATGCATTATCAGCCAGGTTCGGGTCACAGTGTTGGTACTGGTGGCAACGACGGCTGCAGAAAGGAATGGTCAAGTGTCAGCTCTGTGGACTAGAGCAGATATTTACGCCTGATTACAGGAAAGATAGTACACATTATCACTGTGCTTCTTCTGTCCTGTTTATGGATAGGAACCATCTACTAAGGATTCATTAGAAACAAGCCTCGAGGCAAGCCAGCTCTGTAAACTACAGCTGTCTAATTGGTTTTGCTTGTGTGCACTGTCTTTGCTTTTATAATGGGGAAAAGCAACACAGCCTTTCTAATTAGATTGTTAAACATAATAGCTGAATGGCACAGCAGTAAAGAATTTGCCCTACTCTTTGTAATTCCAGAATAAGGCACAGCAAAGATCCAGGATTTTTCCAGCCCACTTCCCCCATCATCATATCCAATAGTAATGAGACTGGGTGGGTTTTTTTTCCTTAAAATAATGCAAACAATTGTAGCCTTGCGAAAATCCAAAATAAATGTCAAAACAGAATTCCAGGAGCAAACACATCTCTCCCTTTATTCTATTGTCTCTGCTTTCATTTGCTTAAATTCTAGGGCTATGCACTAATTGGTGTCATTGTTGGCAGTGAACACAGGGGGAAAAAAATGTACAGGGCTGGAAGATGAACTCTCCTCTCTGCCTGGAGGTGGTCCCCCTCAACCAAAGCTGAAATGCACTGATACAGTGGGGAAAGCTCAAAAATTACCATTTGCTGCACCTGTTTTGTATATTAAGAAAGGAATTTAGGCTGTCAATGTAGCACCTTTCATGGGCTCTAAATTGATTCCGAAGGAATAAGAAAACTCCACAAAGCCAGTTTTCTTCTCAGTGCCTTAGATTCAAAGTTCTTGATTCTTTTATAGGTCCTTGCTGGTTTTCACATAAGGACTATGTCAGCATGTTGAGCATATGCTGAATGATGCAGAGAGGCCACTGTTTCCATTTGCTTTCTATAGAGTAATTCAACACATATCCTCACAGACATGATGTGGATATTTGGAAGGATTCCTAACACAGTTGTAGCTTTTCCCTTTTTTAACAATCACGTTCTCTTTTCCTTTCACAAGTCTATCCACGTGCAGAGAGTCTCCATCAGATCCACGGGATAAACAGAGTAGTGGGCAAATAATCAGGTGTCAAATAACTGCAATTTGTACTGATTCTAAGATTTAAGCCACTCTTGACAACATGCCAGTGAAATGCTAGCGTATTTGACCACAGTCCTCTTCAAATAATTTGGTGACTCTTTGTCAGATACCCTTTCTAGCAGATTCTCCACTTAGAAAACACAGAAAAGGAGGATGGTTTGATAGAATAAACAAACATGAACTTCCCCATAAATGCTGTGTTTGAAAAGGTAAATTCTTTCATACCCATGCAAAATAGTTTATTTTCTGGATTAACACAGAAACGGATGCTTGAGATGTATGCAAGATGTCATGGGAAACAGCAAACTATTCAATGTGCAACTGCAGTAAATAATAGCAAGAGGAACCAGCTGTGCAACTTTCACGTGGGTGTCTCAAAGGAAACAGAAAATTAATAACAAAAGATAAGTGCACTGCACCAAATATTTAGCACATAATTCTCTCTATTGCCTTAAGCCTTCTGAGTCAAAATCAATTTGATTTCTGAGCAGTGGCACTTGCTTATCTTTCAGGGTTGCACCTTGTTCTGTAGAACATCAGAACTAGAAATCTGAAATGAATTGGTTGAATCTCATCTTGCACAGTCCCTTTCTATTATGTCATGATCACAGAGTCCTACATTACCAGAAACACTGACAGCAAATAAAACTCATTTTGCTTTCATAATTTGGCACTTTTTCCTTTTCTATTATCTATAAAATTTGAGTCTATATCATACAACTCTTTTATTTCTTGAGAAATTGTGATGTTTAGGTAATAATTGTAAATAGCAAATACTGAAAAATTTTTGTAACACTAGAGGATCCCATAAAGCAAGTGCTTTTCTGTAAGAGATTATCTCTGAATATGAATATGACAACTAGGTAATTTAAATAAATTTACATTCATCCCTTATCTACCTTTCACCTGGCTCATCCAATTATGATATAAACATAATTTTAATACATATGTACAAGTCTATCACAATTGTATTCACTATCCAAGATTTTACCACAATTGCAACACCTGATACCAAAAATTAGGTTTCTAAGACCTCCATTAAAGACCTTATTCATAAAATGGGTCTGAAGAAACCTTAGGGGGTCATTCTATGTTTTTTATTATTGCATGAAGTTGCTCAGGGCTTTTTTTATGTCAAATTTTTATTATCTCCAGGGATGAAGTTTTCACAACATCTCCAGGTAACTTGCAACAGTGTTAGACAACCCTCATGGTGGAATTTACTTCCTGTTATCCAACAAAGATTTTCTTGTTTTCTAGTTTGTGTATTTCATCTCATGCTTTTGTTGTGCATCCCTAAGAAAAGACTCAAATAAGATCTGGGTTTGCTTCTGTCCTTCAGATTGAGCAAATCAAGGTTTCTCAGATACTCCTTGTACATCAAGTACTTAGCAGCTGATCATCTCAGTAAGCCTAGATGATAGACTGGACTCATTGTGGTATCTTCAAGTTAGTCATAACTTGAGGAGTCCAAAACTGGGCATAGACCTTCAGATGTAGCCTCAGAAGTGTGGAACAAAGAATATTTTATTGCCTCAGTGTGGAGACTCTGCTCTCACTAATTCAAATCACCAACAAGGACTCTGTTGTCTCTTCAAAGCTGCCTTCTCCCAGCCTGTCCTGTTGCATGGGACTGCTCTATACCAAATAGGAAAAATTTACATCTACCTTTGGTAAAATTCTTGAGTTTTCTGTAGGCCCACTTCTCCAAAGTACTGAAGTATCAAGTATGTTTTTTCCTTATTCTTGTCACTGCTTGTAACGGAGAAACTTGCCTTTCCACGAGTGGTTACCATGACTTCTGGGGAAAACCTTCTATTAAAAATATGTGAAGAGTTTTCTCTTTAGAATCAGTTAGTAACTTTCAAAGAAGTTCAATAAGACATTTGTCCAGGGGCGACCCACCTATCTGAAGCACAAACCCATAGGAAAGAATGAGGTAGGAACTCAGAGGAGCTGTGTTGCCTATACGATGTCTTTGGTCTGTATGGCCTGGGAGGAATGCGCCTCTGCCACCAGACTCAATGAACACAGAGAGGGTAGGAAAATGGGAACTCTTCCCAAAGTGACCAAACTTTAGAGAGCTACACCCTGGAAGCTGTAAAAATATGCGTGAGCTATTAGACACTACTACACAGGAGTAGAGAAGCTGGTGCTCACTTTCACCTGTTTCCATAGATGTTCATCAAACGGAAGGAAAGTGTGTTTGAAACGATTGGCTGCTACTGAATTTTTGTTGATTACCAGTGACTATCACAATTTAACAGTGAGACCTTTTTTACTGCAGAGTATAACGCAGTCAGACTGGACTTTCTCTTGTGGAAAATGAAGTTGGTATAAAAAATTCATAATCAAATGTATTCTGCTCATTTACATTAGAATTAATCACAAAGTGAAAAAGGGAGAAAGAGAAGTGACTGTTGGCCAGGACTTCCAGCGTCATGCTTTTACATTAGAAAGTACCAGCTCTCAAAACCCAGTAATTTTGTGATACTTTATCAGTTTTTATCTCTGTGAAGAGATTTTCTGTACTTAATGAGACAACAGGTGACAGGTGATCCAGCAATGTAGTGAGCAAATATTTTTCCATAAGTAAGAGGCCCTTCCAGAAGAGACTACTTAGCCTTGATTCAGTTCCTTTCTTCTTGATCCAATGATGTGAAGTGGAACAGGCTCAAAAGCAGATATAA
The DNA here is from genome assembly GCA_035041345.1 of Poliocrania exsul. Lineage (NCBI taxonomy): Eukaryota > Metazoa > Chordata > Aves > Passeriformes > Thamnophilidae > Poliocrania > Poliocrania exsul. Next base: position 45,804,061 of record JAWWLZ010000001.1, on the reverse strand, counting down.
ACCTATTTGTTAGGGCACTCACCTACATTAAGTAGCCTTGATTCCTCACTGTGAATCAAGCCAGACAAGAGTTTGGCTTCTCCCCAAACACTCTTCAGCAAATGCTTTAGGCAGAAACCTACTATTCTGGGTAAGATTCTCACAAATTCCAGAATTTCAAAGAGTGTTTCTACTTTACTTGTAAGTAAAATGTAACCATTGTTCTCTGGCCAGACCCAGACAGAGATTCTGCCAAATTTATAGAAGACAACAAGGCTGGAATTCATCTCATTTAACCCCAAGCATGCTCTTATCCATGGAAAGAATTAATATTTTCTGGGGTGTGATACGTCTGGTCTTTCTTAGATACCTTAGGTGAGACTTCTCTTTCCAGATGTTCTTACATCCAACCTGGTCTCCCAAGCTAGTAGACAAAAAAACCCCAATCCTAGAGTATGAGTTGCTTCACTCTAAGGTAAAGGTCTAAAATTCTTTAAAATTGTTCATTTCTTTCCATTGACTCTAAGTAGAACCAAGAAAGACAACTCAGGGAAAAACAACTTTCTCATAGACATTTGACAATGGATGCAATATATTGTATCATAAGAGGAAAATTTTGTGCCCATTTTTATTTTGAGTGTTTGGCTCATATCCAGCTTTAATGACGAGAGGGTGAAAACTGATTTAATAGAAGTATGAGGGTGTTTTCTCAGGTATGCTATTGGCTTTAGTAGGCTTTGGAAGAAAAATTATACTGTGTTCTTTCTTAGGCTACATGCTGAAACTTGTTTCTATGTTGTTGAAGATTAAATAATTAGTAGAACATGGTCAAGATCAAAAGGCTGTTCTATGTCATAGCTAATTTGAGAGTTACCACAAGTATGATAACTAGTGATTCCTGTTGGTCTGATACCTGCTGTAGCTAACTATGTGGATTCAGAATGAAATGTAATACACTAACATTGTGTTTTAATTCAGGTTGTCATAAGGTGTTAATTTAAGAACTGAATACATTTTTACCAGTCCTCATCTCCCAGTTACTATTAATATAAAAATGAATAATGGGCTTCTATTCTAAGCAAGAGTAGTTAAACACCTGGCCGGTGACCTCTCAGACACCAGTTTCAAAAAAAGTCTATGCAATAAAAAGCTTTATGCTAATGCTATGCACAGCTTTATCACAAAGTAGTCTCACAATACTGTTACTGCATCTGGGGGGAAGGGGGTGATTATTTTCCTTCTTTCTTTTTCATTCTTTTCTCTCTTTTTCTCTTATTTGTGTTTTCTTTCTTTCTTTCTTTCTTTCTTTCTTTCTTTCTTTCTTTCTTTCTTTCTTTCTTTCTTTCTTTCTTTCT
>JAWWLZ010000001.1:45765236-45802678 GCA_035041345.1 Poliocrania exsul | reverse complement strand
TTCCTTCCTTCCTTCCTTCCTTCCTTCCTTCCTTCCTTCCTTCCTTCCTTCCTTCCTTCCTTCCTTCCTTCCTTCCATTTTCTTTTCTTTCTCTCTTTCTCTCTCTTTCTTTATTTCTCTCTCTGTGCCTCTTGCATTTGGCATATTGAGGACATCCATCTATGTATTGTTTAAGAACCAGAATCTTTATTATGCAGCAAACACAGAAAAAGACCGATTTAAAGAAGAATCATTTCATTTGGCATTATTCATAGATGTGAAAAGGAGTAAGCAAGAACATTCTATTACTCTGATGCAAAACATTAGTCATTCTGTGCCAGTGACTCATGCATCAATGCTTTGATATGCACAATCTGAAATATTCACCCCCAAATTAGCCTTTGTATCTTGCTGTGATCTATCCACCTTCTATCTCAACCACAAACATTATTTGTCTGGAATACTGTTCCTACACACTTCCCTGTAAACACATTTGAATACACATGCTATGAAATACAGTCTTTGACTTCTAAAATCCCTCTGCTTTGGATGCTTTAATTTCAGAAATTTCAGAGGGAGAACTGCTGTAGCCTGATGGCCAGAAGTGAGAACTGTTAATTGCTACAGCTTTAGTTAATCATCTTCATATGCTGATTGTTTCAGTGCACTGCTACCAACCAACATAGGAAGATCTGAACAGCAAAAATCATGAGTTCCACTATTTGTTGCATCAAACGACACATGACTTTAAACTACTCAAGGTGAGAACATTACACATAGTTTTCTGGAGGCTGTCGTATATCGTCTCTTTGTGTAAAGTTAAACTCTATCAGAGAAGCAGTAGGCTCTAAGATCACCTACAAACAGTTGTTTACAGCTTTTCATATCTCTTCTTTCTCCCATTCCAAAGCTATAGATCTCTTCTTTTTTCTATGTTAATGTATTTTTTAATTTTTTTTTTTTTACTGGAAGGATCTTATAACTGCCTTAAGCCTCTTGTTTCTTCCATATTCCTCTTAGATACTATACTTTCTATCACATAGTCTGGATGATGACCTCAAGAGCTTCCCAAAGATGGTCTTTTTAAATTTGTTCCAGCAATGATTTCAGCTAAAATTCTGTTTAGGAATTTTTCATTAAATATTTTTTAGCCTTCAACAGATGTAACAAATCTCAAACTTTTCATCATAATGTCCCAGTAGTGATTGAATGTAGCAGAGTCAAGGCTGCCTGATGCAAGACATTATCTTTTATTTGCTGAACAGGGGAAAATATCAGATTCGGTGTGGATTTTGAAGTACACTAAAGGTGAAATAAGGCAACTTGCTTAAATGTCTCTTCTTATTCTGCAGAGAAATTCAAAATACCTTACATTTGTTAATAATTTGCTATGCTGCTCAAATTTGACCATTTGCCAGAGCATACAGATAAAGGAAGAAAGCCATCTGAAGGCCAAGAATGAATTTCTAGTCACAATAAGAGAAGAATACACTTACAAACTACCACAACTTGGTTCTTAGGACACTTGCCTATGGGGCTGGAGACCTAGATCAAGTCCCAGGTTGACTTATTTCTTTCTCTGATTTACCAAGAAAAAGATCAAAGACCTTATTTCTGTTTGACCCTGGGACTGAGCCATTTGGAACTTCAGTAAAGAAGAAAATGCTTGCACTTCTCAGAGTAGAAATGCTTTTAAACTCTTACATCTTTTTTGCTATTTTTTTCATTTGCATTTTAAACCTTTACATGCAGCACCCTGTCCATCTCTCAGGCTTCACCCCTTCTCCTCCAGAGCCTTTCTGCATGCCTTGAGGTGGTCTGGTACAATGTCTGCTAAGCAGTGGATTACAGGAATGGAATATCCTCTGCCACCTGCTCAAACTTTGGTGCCAGCCTCATGTCCCCTACAGCAAGCAGGTGATCAGTAGCCTAGGGAATAGGAAGCATAAGGACCAGAGGGAAACCAATGGATTGGTTCGAGGGAAACCAATGGATTGGTTCAAGGGAAACCTTGAATTCTGTGCCTGAGGGCTCCTTTGCCTGCTGGCAATGAGAGAGGCTACAGACAGGCTGAAACAGCAAACTACCCTCCCAGGCGAGAAGGGGAACAGGGGCAGACACTCCCAGTGCTGACCCACAGCACATCCTCTGACCTGCTCTTTGTGATCGGCCGGTCCAGGTCAGGGCTTAACTTGGAGCAGACAGAGCAGCCCAGCACTCTGGAGTGATTTCTCATCACCATCATTATTTTACAGAAAAATGTATAAATACTGATGCTTAGACTTCACTATGAAGTATCATTTTGCAATCTATTCTCATACAAGTTTTCTTCCTCAAGAATAAGCTATTAAGTATGATTGCTTAAGGAAGGTAACTGGAGTTACTAAACATTCTTGTCATATGCTTTTGGGGAGACTTGTTTTCTCTAGGCCTATAACCACATATCAGAATTTACAGCATATACTACACATACCTTTGGCAAATAGGACTATGGGGAAGAAATTATAGTGCAATAAGTCATTTCTGTTTTCCCTCTTGTTTTAGTGATAGCACTGATGCCAATTGCACAGGAAATATGACTTCAAGTAAGCATTTATTAAACACCTAAACACTTTCAGATTACCTTTGGGAATGTATTTCCCCAATGATTTTATTTTGCTGGCTATATGTGAGTGTGCATTTTTAACACAAGTGTTTCTGTGTGGCAGTGGAAAGCCAATGGACGTGTTCTAGTGCATTAGGTTGGCATTTATTACAGCAAAAGCTTGCTAAGAAGATTTAGTCTTTTATAATTGAAATAAAACTCTTGATTTTATTTCACCAACTTTCATAATGCCTGTTTATAGATAAATAGGACCAATATCTGAGGGGAGAAATTGTTTCGATTGCAAAATGTTTTGAAAAATGTTAGAAATTAAACTAGTATCTTTAATTTCCCTCTAGACTCTGCCACTTACTTTTTAACATATAGCTAAGTAGTCTCTAACAAAAAATATCTTATCCATTGCCTCACATTAGAAGCTTCAACTCCTCATCGCACTTTTGAGTATTTGTCTGCATGCATATTAACTTTACTGTCTACCTCACACCTCAGTAACATATGATTTCTCTGATTCCTTCAGGTCACTGCTCTTCTCCTAGCTTAGAACTTGGGTTTTGAACAACACTTCCCAAAACGCAGATAGGTTTCTTTCCACATTATCCTCGGTTTTAGTAACATCCATCAAAGCTAAAGCAGAAGGCTATGCTGTTGCTGTAGCTTGTGCTGCTGTTTCAGGCTGCACAGGTTATTGGATACAGGGACATTGTATCACAGTCCAACAAACAACATCTGCTAGAGTATTTAGAATGACATCAGCACTGGTGGACAAATGTTTGTGAAACTCTTTGAAGATGAAAATTCATATGCACAGGATAATTATATGCAAAATTCTAATAAAATTACACACAGATTCCTTCTTCATACCTTTTCTTTGCTGCCAAATTATCAAAATCCCCAACACTATTTTTAGAAACACAGGTCTAAATGTGTCTATTTTACAAACACAGACGAATGTAAACCAGAAAAATTATGAAGGTGGTCATTTCAGTTTACTGAGCTTGGTTCAAATGACAGAGGGTAGGTTCATACAGCTACATGCCTATGATCATGTCATATTAGTTTCAGTTTGTGCATGTTTGGTTCCCACAGAATACCACAATGTGTGTCTAGGGACTTTCATAGTACATAAAATGCAAGCAGCTCTTTGGAGGTCACATGATATGCTTTCTGTAGTTAAGTGTTACATATCACTGGACTGGGTGAAGGACCCCGTATCTGAACTGTGCAAGCCTCCAAAATGCAGCTTACTGTCCTTGTGTACTGGCAGACATGAAGCATGACCACCCAGTCACTGAGGACAGAAGCACAGGGAGGAGCTACAACTACAGGCTCCAGCTAGAGAACCAGACAAACTTCCATCATAGAAGAAGGAACTGTTCTGAGAGCAGTTGAAACTCTGAAGTCCAGAGACAGCAGTTATCAACAGCTGCCTAAAAGTGCGGAATAACCCTCTTGCACCCCATGAAGTTAAGATTATGTTCTTCCAACCTCCATCCTTTCTGTGTGTGTGTGTGTGTGTGTGTGTGTGTGTGTGTGTGTGTGTGTGTATACATTTCATTTAATGACTGAGGGGGAGGGTGCCTTAAATTATGTTTTATTGCTCTCTTCTATATTAAAAAAAAAAACCACACAAAAACAAAACAGAGAGGGAAAGAGGAAAAAAGAAGTATGTGTAGCTGTGGCAAATTTTATTGACCCCTGACATGCAACCTTCCTAATATAAAATACAGGTTCTTAACTGTGACCCTGCATTTGATAGTGTTATTATAGAACCAATCCACTGCAAGCACAGTAATAGACTAGAATTTTTCCAGTGCCATTTTCATTATTAGATAAGCAAAGCTCAGTATCAACAGAGCACAAAACCTTAATAATTTTCTTGTGCAATACAAAACATGAAACCCCCAATCTTCCTTTATATCTGACACTGGAAAACATTTATTAAATTTAATCTTTCCTCATGTGGGGCAGCCTCCATCTAAAGCTGGGAATCTATGATTTACAAACAGTGATGAGCCTTCAGGAATTCTACAGTACAGTGTAGAAGAAAAACTTTTGGTCCTTTTAACTTGTAATTTTCTCTTCTACTTAAATCTTTGTCTACTTCAGGTACTCATCAGGCTTCAGTACTTGTCTAGTTCAAGATTTAGTCATCAGAAATGTAAATGTCTAAGCTAATTGTCTCGGATGGGGAAAGACTGGCACTTCAAGAAGATAACCCTTTCTGCCTACTGAAACAATGTCCCTGTAAGTGTAATGAACAGTTGATTAAGGTTCTTGCAAAGGTCTTTGATTAAGGATCTTGCAAAGATCTTGATTAAGATCTTTGTCCTTCAGTTATAAAAGAGAACTAGTCATGCCTAACATCAGGTGAGAAGTATGCTACCTTTCAAAATTACTCTCAGGTTGTAAGTAAACTTCCATATCTTCCGAGTTTACACTGGCTAAGTAATTCCTCAGACAATATTTCTTTTGCTTATTCCATTCCAGTTACACCTGAATTATTCACTGTGTTTCACTTTATAAACATTTACAGTTGATATGTTCTGAGGGAACAAGTAACAGTTTGCCTGCAATGAATGTAGGCTTGCCTGCCAACTCCAGTACCAGTTGTAGACAAAAAACTTCTTCATTTTCCCCTTCAGGATATTGCCTGGAAGTATGGTATAGTTATGGGAAGAATATTTTTCCGCTGAAAAGTAGTATTCAGTGCATAAACAATTCACTTTGCAGAGGAACCTGAAGCTTAAAAGATGTTGCTTTAGAAAAAACATTTACAGCAAACTGTACAATAATTGTAGCTTTTATTTTCCTCTAAATTTGTGTTGTCATCAAAAATCCTTTCAACATTTTTTATATGAGAAACAATTTTGTCAGGGAAAAATAAAATGCCTAAATAAAGAAGAAACTTGTGGAATTATAAAATGGTTTATAATGTTTAAATTTTGGGTTTAGTATTGGAGGAGAAGAAAATCTGTGTCAAAATTTCTTACAAAAAACTGTTCAAGATCCTTTGAAATGCTTTGAAAACTGACAAAAAATGCAAAACAGATTTGTGCACTTAGGATGACTGATGGTTTTTGGATTGAAATGTCTGGTTTTTACTCAGTATCACAGTATTGCCATCTGGAATTACTATTCCATAGAATCCCTTCACAGTTTTGACAAATGTAAGAGCAGGTTCCCAAGTCAGAATGCACCGATGTGCCTCTGCAGCCCATTGGGACAAACCTCAGTGAACACTGTCATCCCTCAGGGTATCTTTCCGTATGGCCTAGTAAATACTGAGGAAGAGATAAACATTCTTGTGCCTGTGGTAAAATGAGACTGTAGCCCAAGAACTCGCTGTTACTGCATAGCATCCACCACTTCAGATTTTTCTAAGGCATGGTGGGAGACTTTCTTTTTTCCTAGTAGGCAAAGCTGAATTTTGAATCTCCACAAAATGGAATAAAGGCATATTCAGCATGTGTATTGCTTATCATAACTCAGTGTACAATTTGTACCTGTAGCTTCATATTCATCATGTCAGAGATGGTAGTGAGGACCACCACGAAGATCAAACTCAGATTCCTCTGTCTGAGTTCAGCGATTAATTCTTGCTGCATAAAAGGATCTTCAATCCAAGTCTCCTGAAAGCTCTCTTGTAACAAGCAGAACACTTAGCAGATATCACTGTCATCACAAGCAAGACAGTCAATGGAAGAAACGTATTTGACTGCTCCACTTCAGTTAGGTACTGCTTGCACCTGCAGAGACAGACAACTGCCATTGCAATCTATGAAGAAATATTTTCTTGTGATATTCTAAGTGAGATCTCTCCACTAATGTTCCAAAAGGAGTTTTAGTAATGTACTTCTCTTGAGACAGTTGAGATAAGCAACATACAACAAGGATAGTATCAGTAATATTCTGTTTCGATCTACATGAAATCACCACTTCCAAGGTTCACTGATCTCCTTTCATTTATTTTTGAGCCTTTGTGCTGAGATGGTAAGTGTGGCAAAGCAGCACAGGTCAACATACAGAGCTACACAGAAAAGGAAGACAACACTAGTTGACATAGCACCTTTTTCAAGAACAATGACATAAGAATAACCTTTCTCTTATCTTGAATTTTAATGGATCCCAGAACCCTGATGATTTTATGGTCATGGACTTGGCCTGGGAGTTGAGCAAGTGGATATGCTAGTCCTGCAGAACAAGAGCACCTATTCCAGTTTTCAAACACAGCCAGCACAAGTTTTGCTCCATAATGCAACAGTTAGTGCTTCCTGTGCTCTAGCTAACTTGTTGGAAGAAAACTGTGGAAGCCTTACATCGCCCTTGATGAAATGCTGCATACACAGCACAGCTGCCATTCTTGCACTCGTTGTCAATGCAGACACCAGCCTCTTGCTTGGAGATGGATGCTTGCACTACTCCCAAAACACTAAGGCAGTGTGAAGAGTCTGTTGAGAGATACCAGCAGCTGTGTATTCTTTGATGCTGAACTGTTCCAGCAATGAGGTTGATGACAATTTGCTTTAGAACTGTGTTTTAATGAACTACAGTTGTTTTTTCTGAGAACAAGGTAGTATTCTAAAACAAACAAAAACCCCAAACCAAACAAACCAAACAAAAAACCTAACCTAAAAAAAATAACAACCCCCCCCCCCTTGAAAATTGAAACTAAATTTCACAAAAATCTTCAAATAAGATAATCTTCACATTGTACTGTGAGTTTAAAACTAGCAAATTATATGCTCACTACCTGACCTATTTGGAAAATGAGCTACCAGAAAGAAAAAGCTACTTATGAGCCACAAAGTCTCTGCTTAAACACTCTTCAGGAGTTTGGACAGAACAAGGCCTTCAGGGCTTGGCTTTGGAATATAGGCACCTCCATTAGTGAGGAAAAACCACTAGGAGAAAGCATGTGAGTTTAATGTAAATAACTATGTTCAGTCTCCCATGTTTGAACGTTTATTCTAATGTGAAAGACCTTCTTTAAGCAGAAAGTGACTACCTGATGTGTTTTGGATCCTAACCCAAGGGAAAACACCCCCTCCCAAACACACAGTGAAATCACATCCCTGCTGGTAATGGTTCCCTGCACAAAGACTAAGAGCCTCTTCACAGTCTCCTGTTGCACTGCAGGGAGAATTTGGGACTTGCACTTAAAAGCACATGATTTCTATTCCAGGATCATGATCTCTTTTCAGCTGGCTGCTGCACTGATATAGTCACATTTGCTTTGTAACCAAAGTGTGCTGGAAAGCTTCCCCAGTTTGATTATCCCTTCTAGAGCTGGTGAAAGCATGCCTTTTTTTTTTACCAAGTTATCTTGTTTAATCAGGACTAAGTAAACATATTACACACTAATAATAAAATCACTAGAAGTTCTCTATTTAATCTCTCTGATTTTCTTTAAAGGACTCAAACAAAACCAGAAGGACCTCTAATCTTATGATCAACAAAGTTGCATCACCAGCAGCCTCTGTTTTATCTGTTTACAGATTAGGCTGATGTTGTTAGAGGGTGGTGACATTAACTGTTACTGTATCAGTAGATAATGCAATTGCATTAGGCAGGCCAAACTTTGCTGTCCCTTCTGGTTGTAATTGCTTGGAGGAAACTCCAGAGATTGTTTTTAATACCAGAAGACATGGTTGTGGCCAAGTTTGGAGCAATAGATTGTAGAGTTGCTACCAAAGATGCCATAGGAACCTTTACTGAAGCCTCCAGTCATGCAGAAGCACTTCAGCTGCAATGCCTTTTGTCAGTTCACTTCTATCATCGGGGCCAGGCACTTCCACCTAACTGGGTATGGTGAGAGGAACCAGCAGCAATGAGTTCAGTCTGCTCCCCACTCCTTGAACATGATGTCCCTCCAGCTAAAACTTGTCCTTCACTCTCACACTCTGCCTGCATCCAGAGGGATCCTGGGTGCGGGCAGATAAGGTTGCAACTGGCAGTGCAGGGAGTCAACCACCAGCCCATCAAGAAGGCCCCCTGAGATGAAGGCTGCCTGCCATCTCGGCTACTGCACGGCTGCTGCATCACCTTCCCTTCCCCCTCCACAGGCTGTGTCCTGGAAAGAGCCGTAGCTTATTATCATCATTGCCTCCCACGTAAGAGGGATGTGCTGGAAGAAACATTACTCCAGCAAGCCTCCCACAGCTCCTTGCTTGAAGTTAAAAGCCTGATCTGACCGTTAACAAACATGAAGAAAAGTGCTAGGGAAGGAATTTTAATTGGCCGACACTGTAAATGCTTTGAAGATGCTGTGTCATCATTGACAGACTTTCAGCACACCTGAGCCAGCCAGAGGGCAGTGATGTTAGTTTTGAACCCAGGATATTACTGTTACTGTGTCTTAGCACTCTGCTGTTTAACTGCATCATCTCTTTTCATTGAACAGATTTGTTGTGCCTCATAGTATCAATAAAACCTTGCCTTGCTCCTGCACTGAGTTTGCAGGGAAGGTTGGTGCTGGTTTCTTCTCACACCTCTGCCTGACACCATTCCACCACCTGTACATGGACCATTCACATGTAATTCTGAGCACCCACAGAGCACAGCAGCGTAGATAACCACCTCTTCTATCCCACTTTTTCCCAGGAGTTCCCTCCCTACCCTGAGCTGAGCGACACACTGTGTGTTGTTTCTCCTCCATACAGCTGCCAATCCAAAAAAAGAGCAGGGAATAAGAACAAAGACAGGACAAGGAAGGAGAGTTCATCTTAACTGACATGAAATCAGAAGTCATGCAAATAGGAACATGAAAGGATGCACACTGAGTGCAACAAAATGTTCCATATGGCACTCAGGTACTAAATGTTTTTCAGACAAGATAAAGAAGTTAAATTCATAAAGAGCTGCTGCACAGCCTTGTCACAATCCTTTCCAGCAGATATGAGAACTGTCTTTGTATCCACTGCTGAAAGAAGCCAGAAACTCTATATCGCAATCTTTTCAGGTGACCTAACCATAAGATGAGGGAGCTTTGTCTCTTTTTCTTTTAGAAAAGGTCCTTTTAATTAAATGCTCTTTGGCTCCTGTGTGATCAAACTAAAATATTAGGAATACTTCCACTATAAAATGCAATTTATGATAATGCCCCGAGGAAGAAACCTCTGTGACTATTTTTTCCTCCCACAGGGATGTACAGAACTAAATCTGAAGCTTATTCACAAAAGTAAATGAGACATTATTCATTGAAATTCTGCTGACACTAATAACTTAAAACATCACTGTTTTATAATTTTGGTTTGCACACTACATTATTCACTCGATGGACCATTTTAAAGGCCCCTTTTAAACATCCAGGACACAACAGCATGCCTTTAGTACACTTGTAAATAGTTCCTTAACAGTTCCTTTCATCCTCCAACAAGAAATTTCTTCCCTGCTTTTAAATCACTAGTTACAAATTTTTGTGGATCATTTTTACTTCCTTCTTTTATCCTAGCTGCATAGCCAGTATGAGCATGCAGTACATCTACCAAGCATAACCAGTGCTAGAGGCAACTGCAGTGGGAACAAGGGACTGCCCTGGCAGAGGGACAGACATCCCCCTCATGGATGGGGAAAGGGTTCCAGCACCCTTGGCCCCACCAGCACTGTGTCCCTGAGAGCAGCCCAGTTTGCATGATAGTGACAGTTACAAAACAGCACAAAAATAGTTCTACCATTACAAGAAAGTCAATTCATTTGTATATATTGACAAGGGCTTCAGAAACCTTAAGCCTATTCCTGCAAAGGTCAGTAGCTGGTTTATGTGCTACCCTGAGAAGCTGAAATGCCTGAGTTAAAACAGATTGTTGAATGAGGGACCTTCTACAAATGAATTTTCTAATAGGTTTGATATTGTTGTCAGCACAGATTTCATGGATAAACTGAAACTAGCCTGAACTTGCTATGCCACCCAAGTTCATCAAAAACTGCAGGAGGAGCTTGGATTGGGAGGGGAGAAAGGTCCCAAAGGTGATTCCCACCACCTTTAAACCTAGACCAGTTGTCTAGAACAGCCTCCATGCTCTCTTTGTGGTTCACCATCATCTGAAAGAAATCATCTGAACCATCACAATTCCCAGACAAGACCATGCAAAATAGGTATAGACGAGTATACAGAATTCAGTAACATCAGCCTGAGAAAATTCAGGTTGGATGTTTCTTTCAGACAAGCACTTCACATACATCATGACCTTCAGAGATTGTAAGTTCTTATCCTGTTGAGGTTATTTTAAATCAAAGGCTAATGTGCCAGCAGCTGCACAAGTGAGGAATGCCTAAGAAAATAAATACCAGTTAGAGTGCTATTTAATGCTGTTAATGGCAGTGGGTGGAGGCTGGAGGGCAGTAGCTTTTAACAGGTTTTATTTGAAAGACTAACTCAGTGTGGTTGTCACGACAGTTGTCTTTGTGACTGAAGTTGTATTGCTAACAGATGGAAATCTGGCAGCTTTTCCCAATTTATGCAGATGCTTTGCAGAAGGAATTACCATCCTAAGTGATTCTAATATTAACCTTACACGAACCTTTCTCCGCTGTGTTAATAAACAGAACATTTTAAGGCTGTTCTGCTCAAAACAGTCAGAAATGTTCAACTGTGCCTCCCTTTTAATCTTTTCAGTTACTGTTACATTTAAGCATGAACATTTTTTTGCATAAAATCTCTTACTGAACTGAGAGTTGGATATGTAGCAAAAGTCAGCCTAGTGCTCAAAATACCCATTTTAATTATAAAATTACCTACCAGGTTGTGTCTTCATTAATGAGCTAAGCTTGCGGACTGTCTTGTTCTTGAAAACTGGCATTCAGTACAATAGCTAACAAGAATGATTTAACAAGAGAAGTATCTAAATTGGCAATCATTTAAAAGGACTGAATAATATTCTTAATAGCTGTGTAATGTTTCATCTGTTTTGCTTTGATTGGCACTTTTTTAATTGTTAACACTCTTTTCAAACTGGCAATGCATTGCCTCATTCTAATCTGCAGTGAGCCCTACTATATTATATACTATCAAGAGTGCTAAACATGCTCAGGAACAACACACCACTGAGATGTTTTGAGGCATTATTCGTGTTCTATGGATCTTTGTCTGTTCTTTAAACAGATTTTAGGAAATCAGGATATCATACATTTTTTGTTTTTCCTTTGACAATTTGAAAATGTGAGTGCTGTAGAACTTCCTGGTTAAAATATATTTGTAACATGAATGCCCCAATTAGCTGAATGAAAGGTATACTTGCTATTACAAATATATCTCTTTGAGATGACTGATCATGTGCATTCACGTGGCAGGTGACTTAAAAAAAAAGAGCAAAACTCTTGAAATTATTCACTGTTTCCATAAGTAAGACTTTGACCCTCACTAGCTGAAAGCAGTAGTCATATAACTCTGTAAGGAACAGAGAAGAAAACATGTAACATAGACACACACAGACCATTGGAGCATTTCAGAGAAGGAGTAAATATTAATTTTGACTTTTTGAATATTACCTGCATGACTCATGAACCATGAGTTTTGGGTCTGAGCAATCTGACTTGAACCAAAAAAGATGCATTCCTTTAAATAACACACTCACCCTAGACAATAAACAGAGAAGTTAGATTCGAAGCTTAGATGCCATATTCAGGCAGATCCAACCTTTTCATGGAGGCTTTCAAAGGCCTTTTCCCTTTGGACAGTGACTTAAGAGGAAACACAGAGGCTTCCTGTTGGTGACCCTTTCTCTCACTCACTTAGAAGTTAGGTACAAGTCAGTTTTGTCAAGAGGATGATTATCCTTTTTTTTCCCCATATTCTCAAGAAGTCTGAGCTACCTGCAACCCAGCTACCTTTTCAGAGTGCAATCTGAGATGTGGCAGGTTCAACAATGAAGTAGTCTTCTCAGTAGCCCCAAAGCACAGCAACACTATGATCAGAGAAGAGAAGTGAGTGTTGGTTATAGTATAGGAAGAAAATTTCCAGGCATGAAATGATGGCTTCAGTGAAATGGCCTCTGTTTCCTGCCTGGAAAGTTCAGACAGCTGTTACAGAGAGGTAAGTGCCTCAGTGGGGCAGACATAATTGCCTTCTGCTGCTTTACAGCCCAAAAGATGGTCTTGGTTGCATAGTAGTCTCTCTTCTTTTTTCCTTTGTAATCAAGTGGAAAAAAATCTTAAGTTGTGGTGACTAAACATACCCTGGAACTACTTGTAAGTAAAAAATTTTCAGCTCCCTCCTAAAGGATCAGTAAAATATTTATGGATTCTGGATTAGGTTGTTCAAGTCACCAAATAATTTGCTATTTCTGCTTTATTTATACAGACTTCTCTGTCAGGATGCTTCACTTGTAGAACTTCAAGAAAGGGACAACCTTTTTCTTTTAAGTCACTAAAACTTTAACATCCAATGTCCCAGTGCTTGAACTTTATTAACGGGATAACAGGATACAGATATTCAGGTGGCAGAACAAGAGTTGTGCTCTGGGAAGGGTGAAATGATGACTCGGAAGGAAGAAAACTGGAGAGGACTGTAGGAATATCTCCCAATTCCTCTGACTGTGAAATGGCAACTCAGCAAACAAAACAAACTCTATTTGTTTTTCTAGTACTGGGGCTGAGAGTTTGCAGGTTCCCTAGAGCAGTTTAGCAGTGCCCCAACTTTGATTGAATAGACATGGGAGAGTAAGTGGCCACTTCTGAAACTAAGGGCATTTTGAAACAGAAAAGTCTTTCAGTTGCTTGACAAATGTTATGAGAGTCCAGAGCGTTAGACAATATGTCAATTGGGAAGCACCATTAGTCCTGAACAGTTTTACAAGAAGACTAAATCATAAACCCCCAAATTCTGTGCATAAGTAATACTACACAACTGAGTCTAGTAAGCATTTATAGCATGTTGTGCCTGGGGCGTCTTGTGAACTAAAAAAAGATCAAAGGCTGAGTGCCCTCAGCACTCAGTCAGAACCTTCAAGAAGGGGTCCAATGTCCCTCCTAGCTGATGACTGTCACAGGAAACACTGAGCAGCATGAAGCCCTAAATGCATATTTGGCTCCCAGTTAAATTCTAGAGTAAGTAGTATTTTTTTAATGAGCCTTTGTTACACCCTAGTATAAACCACAGCTGAGATCTCACACACCTGGTCTAAATCTTGATCATTAATTAATTAGTCTGTCACTAACAAGATGTCTTTAGAACAAGAATTAACCTATTTTAGCTAACCAGTTACTGCTATTTGTTCATGTTTCTTCTGTTTTTCATTCAACAGGCTCTTTATTGTATGTTTCACTTACAGAATTCCATTACTTACATAGATAATAATAATGCATGAAGTATGTCTCCAGCTGTTTTCAACTTTTGTGACCTATGTAAACATTGAGCTTTGAAATAGCTTATAGTAACTGCTATTGAGAATTAGTTAATTCCTAGGTTCTCTAATTCTAAGTATTTTAAAGGCTATAAGTATGTGGTCTCAAGTGAGTTTTACATTTTGTATTTCATCTCAAAACAAAGTTAAAGCATTCACAAGTCTAGCTTGAAAGTTGTAAATCAGTGCAGCTCCTTATAATATTTGCACTGTCACAGGTTTTATACCCATATTAAAAAGGCATCTCTAACATTCAAAATACATTAAGTGACTCACACTCCAAATTTCCCCCAATAACAAAGTTCCCTGTCAAGTAAGGCACCATAATTTTCCTTGACTCTACACAGAGAAACTGCAAATGCACAGTGTCATATTCAAATAAACCTACTGTAACTTTAAAGATATATTATGACTATGTCAGACACAGTCATTACTCTCTGCAAACCCTAGAATGAGATGGCTAGAAGCAGAATTATGAATTAAACACTATACTTTGCAGCAAAATCAAAACATTAGACAAAGGCCTATATTCTGGTCTGTTCTTCTCCATATTCTGACTACTTTTGCTTATGTAGGAAGTGTTCATTTGAAAAATTTTACTTTCTATTTAAGATTCAGCCAAACTAGAGTACCCATTTTAGATCTGTGTGAACATGCAAAACAACCTGCAATTATTCCTACAAACCAGTTTCAAACCGATGCAATTCCCTGTGTTGATTCCCATACAGAGGACACCAAGGGCATGCACAAGCTTTCAGGGAAGCTTTATTTTCTTTCTTAATGGGCAGAATCTACCCTTGCACAATGCAGCCATGAAAGAACCTTCACACAGAATCATAGAATGGTTAGGGTTTGAAGGGACCTACACAATCATCTAGCTCAAAACCCCCTGCTACATGCAGGGACATCTTCCACTAGACCAGGTTGCCCAAAGCCCCATCCAGCCTGCCCTTGAACACCTCCAGGAATGTGAAGTCCATAGATGCTCTGAGCAAACTATTCCAGTGCCTCACCCCCCTCACAGTAAAGAATTTCATCCTAAAATCTGACCTAAACCCAGACTCGTTCAGCTTAAGGGTGAAAAACACCCATAAAGTTGCTATATGAAGTACACAATATATCTTATAGGAAGTGGCAGGGGGAGCCTCTATTTCAGCTTCCCAGAACTTTGAGTGATGGATCAGTGAATGGTAGATGGAGGACTGGAACTTGGTTTTCACTCCAAGGCACATGCACTACCTATGGAGTGACACCTCCTCTCCTATTATGTATTCAGTGACAGTTGTTTACTGGACACAAAAAAATCAGCCTTGAAATAGAAATTTCCAAGACTTGCTTTCTTTTTTGTTCCTTTGAATATAGACCTTAATAAGACTGTTGCAGAAGTGTTTTCTAAGAAAAGAATTTAGTGACCAGAATATACATCTTCAACTAATGCCTCTAGAGGACTAATTTCATCTCGAATTTTCCAAAGTCATTTTTTTGCCCATCTGCTATTCGAGGTAATTGACATTTAGTGCCTCAAGTGCTGGCCAGAATGACATTCAATGTCATGATCTAACATTTTACAATTTGGACAAAAATTAACAACAACCAATATTTTTCATATTAACCATTAGCAAAGAAGCACAGTACATGACACCACACTGTCAATGCTGATTAAAAAGCTGAATTTGATCTATAGTGGCTGTGTAATCTCAAGTCAGTAAACAGAGCTAAGTGGACTGTAGACCGAGTTTGAAAGGAAATAAGGGAGTGGTCATGCCAGTAAAGTTTAATGGATCTGTTGAACATACCAAAATTACAACAGCTACCCAGAAATGTAAGAATTGACAGCACAATAAATTTATTTTACAGTTGTTACTGCAAAGGAACTAACATCATCACTTAGTCTCACCTTGTGGTCTTGAAAGAAATCTTTTTCTTAAGGACATTTGATAGGGGTATAAGGCAGGACACTGCATTTGAAGTAACTGAAGTGATGGATCATGTCCTTTCTACCTCAGCCTGAGACACACCTGGAAGGAGTTATCACAGAGCTCATATCAATCCTTCCAGGAGGATATAAACCCAGGCTTTTTTGTAGAATGTTTTCTTCCATATCAGGGTCATGTGTCTAAGACATGGAAAATTACTTCAGTGGTCTCCAACCAGGTTTTTTTTTCCCCTCCCCAATCAATTTTTTATATACAAATATACATATATAGTGTATGTTTATTTTTTTACTATCATTTTGTGGTTACTGATTAGGAAAAACAGAAGATCATGGTTACTTGATAATACAAAAACTGGCATTTAGCCATGGCAGCATCAACTGAATCAACTGCCCTTGGGAGTCCTGTAAATTTGTTGTGATAGTTGAGCCTAATATATAGAGCAGTTACATCTACTGCTGCTCATGCAATCTAGGAGAATGACTTGCTAAATTTAGCACAATATTTATCTCTACTGTGCCTATATGTTCTGATTAACCTGGCTGTCCTTCACTGATTCCAGCAATCAACTAAAGTGACTGACATTTCTAGTGTGATACCAACTAAAAGACTCTTTCAGCAGCTGTCAGCTGAAATACTTCTTAAAATTAATACATGTTTCCAATTCAGTTTAGTAAGCTGTGAATTACCTAACTCATAATTCATTTTCTTCAGAAGTGATGCCTAAAATGATAGTCTGTTCATCCAGTTTCCTCATCTGTTTATGTAAAGGCCCTGGTATTTGAATGTGTGTGTCTTCTTCATAAAATGGTGACATTCATGAAGGGAAGTAAAGAATTAAGTACTTATTCATACACAGAATGGCACCAACTTAAGCGCCCAGGTCTGAGGTTAGTCTTTTTCTGAGCACATTCTGATATTTCACTCACTTTAGTCAAAGGCATTTTACCCTTTAAAATGTATTTGCTACCACCTTTTCCTACTGAGGGTATCAGTTAGAACATCATTTGCTCTCTACTAACCAAGCTTAACAAACTCATCTAAATTAAGATAGTTCCCCTTCCTGGGAAAGCAGTGTGAAAAAATATTCTACTGGCTTCCATAAATGCTGGATCACACACAGAAACAATCAGACAGATGAAATAATTGTGCTGGTTGGGAGGATGTAATAACAATAGCAAGAAAGGGAAAAGCAGAAGACAGTGCTCATTAGTGGCATGAGTAGTACTAATCAAAAGTCGTGAGTATTATGAGCATTCAACAGCAGACGGAGCAGTAGCACTACCCGAGTTTTTCACTGAAAATCTACAGTACCTCGAGCTGAACCAGTGACATAAAAGTCACAGGAACCATATCACGCTGCTGGTTTGTGAATCATTTGACTCCTGTGTTTTTAGCATGCCTGAAGGATCTCATTTGGCTTGATACAGAGCCATCAGAAGGTGGGTTTACATGTGTCTTCCAGCTAGTGCACAGGAATTAGCATGGTAGAAATAACAAGGAGCATAAGTAGATGCTGCTCAATGTTGCAATGGTCAGTTTTGAATGAAATGTCTCTGTAATTGTTCTGAGAGGTGAGTGATCACTGCAGACCTGCACTGCAGGGAAGAGCTGACATCTCTCACAGGAAATATTGTTAAAAGATGTGTGGTGCTAACACAGCTGCTCATAAAACTCGGTAGGGTGCTGATGGGAACATGAAAATTGAAGTAGCAGCTAATGCTGTCACATAGAAACTTACCATTTTCAAACTGATACAGGTCCTTTCTTATTGTAAGTTTTCATTCTGAACTTCAACATTTATTTTAACAAAGTTGTGGTTAAAAGAAACATCACAGTAATAATCTTTCTGTCACAGAATGGAAATGGTTCATCAAGGCATGTATTGTAACAATTACATCAACAATATCAACACAAAATACTTTCAGAAACTTCGTGTGAGAAATGCTACATTTCAAACAGCCCCAGGAACAGGGAAGTAGCCTTTTAAGCCAAATTTCCACCTCTGCATAAAGCTAATGTTGAAAACAGGACCTGCCTTGAATGTAGCATTCTTGTCTTTGAAATGCTGACTAGAAGATGAAAACTACCAATTATAAATTTGTTAATTTACATGAGGCTTCGCTTCTATTTTGGATAGTTCAGAAATGGTGATGTATATTAATAGAGTGCTAAGGGGAATGTGTAAGGTGTGTGTTTCTGATGTCCTGCTTATTACAGAATGTATTTTTTATTTTTCAGCTTACAAATGAACAAACATTAAAAATTCAAAGTAGCTTGCATTATCTTTCAGAGGAAAAAAAAAAAACTTGGATGATTCTTTCCCCCATCCTTTTGAAACGTTTCCAGTCTTTCATTTTGTACCTCCTGGTCGGTGTGAAGATGTAATCAATAAAATCCTGTCACCAGGAGCTTCCTAGTAAATTAAATCATTTCACAGAGTTTTCTCTCCCTTTAGTTCTGTTTAGCTGAATGTTTACTGATGAGTCAATTAGCCACTGCTTTGTTTGTTCAACTTAATGTCATCACATCACCATGAGATCACCACAGAAAACATTCATCAACAACAGCATTGTCATGACTGGCTGGTTGCTACAGCCTCAGGCTGCCCTCGTCCAGGGGTCTGACTGGTCAGTGACCTTGGTCTGCCTGTAAGTACCAGGGCAACTCCTATAGTGCATGAGGGTTAGAAATTACTTTGTAATCACTGGTGAAGATCATTCCTCCTTATGGTGCAACTCCTCAAGCATGACCTAAGGAGGTAGACCAGTTTGCAAAGGCAGCCTTGCCAACAAACCAAGGGCAAGTGAGTTAATGTCTGAAGCAGGAACTGACTTTGTTTTCTGGTGACAGTTACTGCAAGAAGTTGCATTTTTAAAGCACTGTCAATTATTAGGGAGTAAGGTAGTAGACATATCAATGGATATTAATATATCAGCCCAGTAGAGTCTAATTACATTTAAAAAGCCCGTCAAGCACAACTGGGCATCAGATTGTATTTTGTGTATGAGTGTTGCTACCATAGACTCCAATATTCTGGAGCTGAGAAGAAGATGGTATAGGCATGTTAGTGTCACTCAAATCTAATGGCTGATTTACGTCTTTAAGTACAATTCACAAGGCCAGGTTATGTCTTCAGAAATTGTTTTCCCAAATATCTGTAAGTGGACACCATCCATCTCAAGGTACACTTAGGTATATCAGGGAGTGATATGTTTCAGAGGAGTTTTTTTGTTCAGTGGAGATAAGATCCTCTCACAGAGATGCTGAAAATTTAAATCATTTCAAGGAGTGCTTGTTGCTTTTCATGTTTTACACAAGTAAAACAAGTGGATTCTTAACAAAGAAACTTCATCAAGGGGGGCTGGATGTGCTTAGAGCATAACTGGTGGCCTCCTAAAAAAAACAGTGCTGTTTTCCTCCTCTCTGCAAGCCTTTTAAAACCTAGCAATTCACCTCTGGTTTCTAGCACAGACATAAGTAGACAAATAAGCTGTTTCAGGGAGAATAAAAGTTTGTGTTGATAACCAATCATGAAGGATATTGAAGCTAACAAGGACAGGTCAGTCAACAAATTCTGTGGCTTAGGAAAGTGAGGAGGAGAATCATGCAGTTGCACAGCACTCACTACATGGTCCGTGTCCTTCATGTAGCACAGGCTCTAGGTCCTAATAATATTCTGGCACTGATGCATATTAACACTGCAATTTCAATAATCAGCATATTTTGTCAAATAATTGTTAGGCTGATGGTTATAAGAGGTGACACTGCCAATATCTCATAAAGGCTGAAAGAAATATTTCCCATTTCCACGCTGCATAAACAAAGCATGCCAGACAACCTCAGGAATGCTAATGATCTCCAGTACTTTAGTATATTAAGTATTCATCAGTTGAGCATGGACCACAACAATGTTTTGAGAGTCCTTAAACACATGAGAAACACATGAGAAATGATGTAAAGTTTATATGAGCTCATATAATCTTGGTAGGTTATACAGCCAAGCATAAGATCATAGAAATAAGGTCATGTGTACCATATCTTTCCGACTAGAGGGTTGTGCCCTACATTATATTTGCTGGTGCCACATCCAGCCCAGATTTAATTGACTCAAGCAATGAGTCATCCACTTCTTCCCCTACAGCATTATTCCCCAGTCTAACAGATTACATTGTTGGGATTTTTTTCCTTGATAATCAGACTTCACTGTCCTTAATTTCATCCCATTATATAATACCTCACACTTATACTGGAACTGCCATCCTAAAGCTTTGCAAGTGTTAATTGAGTTTCATAACAGCCCCCCATGAAATAGATAAGTTCTGAGTCAGAGATGCAAAAACCTGAGTTACTTGCTGCAGGCCACATACAGGATCATATTGAGCACAGCTGGGTCTGCCTCATTGACTGAGAATTGTTTGCATGCAGTTTATGCAATAATCAAGACATAAGAACTCTTTTCTAGGATGCGGCCCTATCCTCTCCTACCAAGTGTCCATCTGCACAGTGGAAAACAGTTCATTCCTTTATTAATATTTTTGTCTTTCAAATATTCATATGTATATCTTTCCTTAGTCATTATTTTTATACTGTTAATAATTGCTCCACCTATAAATAAACCAAGCCCTTTATTATGAGGCTATTTTCTCTCTGATCTGGAGACATGTCTTTGCAGATTATGTGCCCAGAATGGTACTCTGTGAAGTTTATGGAGATAAGTCATGCCATGACTGTCAGCCTTCCAGGCTGTGGCAGTATACAAGAGGCATAATCCAGCTGGCTGCTCCAGACTGTCAGCTGAGATACAGTAGCTCCCTGTGCATGTGCTGTTAGCCCGTTGTGAAGCAAAGTAACGTGGGTTCATGTGAGTCACCATCAACTGACCTTGTGTTTCCAAGCAGTGCAGCAATGCAACTCATTCAGTTACCTCATCTGAAATGAAGGATCCTGACTGAAGCGAAGGGACAGGAACCTCTACAAGCCAGCACAGGCCTTCTGTCTGACATACCCTAATTTTCTCTAATTAATGCATTTGGGTTTAGAATACACAATTAGAAATGGTATTCTATTGCATATATCAACATAGGAACTCAGGTTTCTAATTGAAGCAACTCAGGCAATATTCTATATTATAATGCAAATGCAGGCAAGTGCTAGAAATCTTCTGGCTACATTGAAAACTAATGTATTTGATTTTTGTATCTCTCACTGAACATAATTTCTTTCTCAGTATTTATCTTCCATTTATTTACTAGATTTTGCATGACATTTATTTGACAACTGATTTTCTAAATGAGATTTAACCTTATTGCTCTTTTTTTGTTTTAAAACACCTTCTTCTAAGATTATTTTGTTTCATCTCTCTGTTGTCCTCCCTTCTTTTGTTACTCTTTCTTAATGAAATGAAAAGTAGAGTGAATGACAGAGATTCCTGCCATGTGAAATTCAAGATGTTTCAGGATGCACAAATGCATATTTGTAAAAATATCTAAAATGGTGAAGGACTCAACATTTTTTGTGTTCTACTACATACAACATAGAGGTCATAATACATGCAAAAGCTTTTTTTCCTACAAGGAAATTTTGGTACAATATCTTCACTTAAAGAATCTTTATGTAGCCCCCATCCCTTCACCCTGCTAACAAAGGCAAACCCACATAAGGAAAACTAGCAGTCCTCCCCTGCCTGAGCAAAACAGCCCTGGAATATGAGAAAGGTCTGTCTTTTCAAAGTAAAACTAGCGAAGACAGTTCGGGGTATGAACTAGTCGTTGTCTCACTGCATAAAACAATGGCTGTTTCTGAGCTCTTTACCTAACTTCGGAATTGCTTTCAAAAAGGTTCACAGGAACTGAGGCTAACATCTTCCATTAGCCAGCCCCGCAGCTGACAGATCTCACACAAAAAATCTGCCACTTGTGCATAATTAAAGGATCTGCAAACTACCAGTCAAGATAAAAAGATCAAGGGCTATCATAAATCATGCTGCCTTGTGAGATGAGCTCACCAGCAGCAGGAAAAGATGTGTGTTTTCTTTCTGTGAGGATTACTTGCTCTGGTGTGGTATAGGAGTTTGACTCTCCAGTAACTCTACTTAAGGACACAACAGAGTCTTTTTTCTAGGACAGCTCCTGTGTCCACAAATGCTGTCAAATTATTTGCCTATCTGGTCTGGCATTTAGCCAGGGACCACACTGAGCAGAGCTAATGTGGAATTTTGTTTATTTACTTCATGAGAAAGTGCTTATGGAGAAACACTGAAATTTCTTCATGGAAATGTGTCAACTCAGATAAAGCTTTTGCCAGGAAAGTTTCCTACCCTACAGAAGACAAGCTAGAAAGACCTAAGGAATGGTAGAGGCCTCCAGCTGATGGAAGCAGAGAATTCAGTATCTATCTTCTTCCTGCATTTTGTCCCAGTCATCAGTTGTAATTAGCAAGCCCCAGCTACATCCCTTGCACCTATTTTGTCATTTTTTAAGAAGGTGTCAGAAGAAATTAACTTTTCTTCCCCTTTGTTTCCTATTTTTCTTCCATATTGGGTTGATCATAGTGTGGAACACTGACAGTGAAGCATGCAAACTAGATCTTGCTTTCTCTCCGTTCCTAATACTATATTTGTAATCAAGAGCAATTTCTTCTTAAGACCTTGTGTAGTCTCAAGGAATATGGAAGCAAAAAAAAGTTGATTAAAAGTCTTAAGCTCAAGCTCTATCCCAGTCTGATCATTTATAAACTGTTTGCATGTCAATAAATAATTTTTCTCATGTGTTTACAGAGAAAGCAAGCAAATCTTCCCCTCACTCCCCCCTCCTCCCTCCCCTTCCCACCCCCATCAGTGTTATCCTTTTTATACTGGAAACTTTGTTCTAGTAAATATACAAAATCTTGAAAACACTTTCAGGACAGTTAGTCTTAGAAGACAGCAGTGGGAAAATTCAGAAGTGGGAAATCAAGGAAATTTCCACATGTCCTACATTTATAGCCAGTTTTCAGTTACATTCTCTGTCATTTTCCCCCCCGCCTCGCCCCCCCCCACTCTGTCAGACTGAATAAAATATCACTTTTACAGGCAGATAGGGAGCAGGAAAGGTAAATAAGGTAGACCCAATGCTTTGACTCATTCTACCTGTGCAGGGTAATGCTCCTGTGACTGTAGTAACCTTTCATCCCCCTTGCTTGAGCTCATGCCTTTTCCTACCACAGAAGAGGCTTAAAATAGGCTCCATGCAGCAGCCAGCCAAGAGCACCTCAGGATTACCCTCCCTTCCAACACTGGAGGGAATGCAGTTGCTGCAGCTAATTATGACTGCTCATAAGTAATCTCTACTAATACTCATCTGGAAAATCTTAGTTTCTCCATAAAATCCAAGTTTGGATATATTAAAATGTAAAATGAATGTAAAAGTCAAAGCTGAGAAGGGCCAGGTGAGTGTCACTACAGGTCATTTGTGCATCTTTCCTACTGGTTTTTGCCACACACACCTGAAAAACAAAGCACATGAATGACAGGGTTCTTGTTTGTCTAATCCAGCTGGATCCTGCAGTCTTCACCTACTGTAAATTCCCAGGGAAGTACTAAATTGCCTGGACATAGGTTTCTCATGCCATTTCAGATGATGCAGAATATCTAGTAGGACCTTCAACTGTGGCTTTAGAAGGGTGTGGGTCTCCTGTGGATCCCTCAAATACCTTCTACTACCTCTGTCTGGGTGGGTAAGCTACTTTAGAGCATCTAAAATGTTCAGACCATATATTATCTAAAGTGATAAGCCTATACTTTAGCAATGGGCCCCTGCTTTCTGTGTTGCAAGCTATGGAAAACATGCTTTTTCACTTTCATGAGAATCCCCAAGTGTGAGAAGACCAGAATGAGGCAAAAATCTCACCAGGGTCAGATTTACTTTTGGAGCTGTGACAGAGATTTGGTGCACTGCATTTCAGCACACCCTTTGCTGTACATTGCCTAGGATGGCTGTAACTACACCAGGGTAAAGGCCTTCCATGAAATTGCTTACTGTCCAGCACTGTCTTCACATCCACAGTCAGACTTTTTGGGAACTACTCTATAAAGCAAAAACACCCTCTTGTGCCTACTGTGGCCTGGAAGCACAACCTAGGACATCTGTTCCTTGGGAGCAAATGCACCAACACGCCCTGTCTGGAACTGTGGAGGAGCACAGTATATTGGGCTGCAGGCAACTCTTCTAGGGAGAAGAGGATGCCATGACCACCACACACCAAGCTCTGACCTCCCTGCAGCACCCATGCTGGCCCTCCCACCCAACAGCAGGAGAAAATCCAGGAGAACAGCTCCTCACCAAGACAATTTGCTCTTCAGGACTTTTGGTGGGCATCACAGGGAGCCCAGGCCAACTGCAGCCCTGGAAGTGGAGGTGTGGGAGCACAGGGGAAAAATCTTACCTAGCAGACTTTAAAACAAAGGTGCAATCCCAGTATGTTTATTATCAAAGTGGGAATGGACATAATATAAAATTGTTAAGCTTAAAAAAAATCTCATTCACCCTTTTTCCCCACACATTTTCATCTAGTGGAAAATTTGATTCAAAAGGGAGTTGTGTGCTTCGGAAAATCTGGCTAGTGTGTCAGTTCAGTTTAAAAAGTGTGGAGAACAAAAAAGCCAAGCTCCCGTGCTCATGATGACCCTTAAGGGAACTTAATTAAAGGTGATGGTGAAAGAAAGGTAAGCAGTTAAGACTCTACACCAGACAGGATATAGTGAGCCAGACTACTCAGTACCTGTAAAGGCAATGTTTGTCCCTTGCTCCCATCAATCTTTGCTTCCTCAGTCCCTGCTCTCTGATGAAGGTGAGGGATAGAGCAAGGAAAGAGGTAAATGGCAGGCAGTGATGCCGTTTCTCAAGTCCTGTTTCCTAGTTAATTGCTTTTCCAAAAATTTTATTTCACTCTGCTTCTTTTTTCTCTCATATCAGGAATCTGACCCAGAACTTGCCTGACACTTACCAAAAATTAATAGAAAAGGAAAGAAATACAGAAATCCTGTGCAGACAGGGTCATGTTCCAGTGAACTCATTCTAAACATAACTTTTTCATTTCAGCAATCCTGCTCTGGCAGCATCTGAATTCGCTGCTCACCTGGTGGCTAAGGCTTAATGCCTCTATTCCCACAACTCTCCAGGCCTATAAAGGAAAACCTCTATTGCATGCAGCAATGAGATTAACAGTCTCCATGGGGCTGAATCGCAGTACTTTTCATCTAGGGCTGAACAATTAACTTACTATCATTCTGCTTTGCCTCCTGCCATTCCTTTTCTCTACTCTCTGCTACAGAAATGGGCATTTGTTCTCCATTTTCACACTGCATCATTAAAATCTGTCTCAGGCCACCTTCTCCTACAGCTGGCTGTGGGCCCTCCATATTCTTTCAACAGAGGGACCAGGCTACAACCAGCCCTGCCTGTCCTGGGAGTCATGTGAACAGCCCACAGATGGAGGAACACAACAAGACAGTTGGCAGCAGCCTCAAGGAATTTGTTCAAAACTATAATAAGCTGGTGGAGATGAAATTGTATGGATCTGATGAAATGGGAAGTGAGGGGATGTGGATCGTTTCCTTTTTTCTTTTTTAGAAACTCTGGTCTTTTTAGCCTTTCCTTATCCATAAAGGAGTTGATACCTTGTTTTTTGTTTTACGCATCATTAACACACAGGGCAGGGAGTCAGGAGTCTTTTTGGTACAGGATTTTTGCATGACCTTGATAAGTTACCCTAACGGGATCACGGTGGTCCTCAGCAACTCTGAAAATCAGGCCATGCAGGTGCCTAAATATGGATTAGATGCCCACATTTCAAATGCAGAACTTAACCACTTTGGCCTTCTATTTCCCTACTTACAAGAAATCAAGCTAATAACATTTTATCAGGCTAAATACTTTACTGAGGAAAGAAACTGCAGTGACTGGAATAAATTTCTAGCAAAAGTATATTAGTTCATTTTTTAAAGGCCATTTAGGATGGTAAGATGAAGTTGCTATATAAATGCAAAATATCTCATAAAATTTTTCTGCTCTGTTCAAATATATAGTTCATACTCACAAATATGTGTATCAGATCTGTGTTTTATTAAATATAGAGTCAAGAACGTGTTTCAAAGCAAATGGATTAGTATTAGCTTATTTTCCTGTCACAAAACCAATATCTGCAATACAGATAAAGAGTAATAATAGATGTTACAGAGAGCAAATTCCATTTGGAAGATGTGCTCAAAGTCTCACACTAATGAAATGTCATAGGCTTTCTAAAAATTATAGATCATAAGTTTCTGACACAAAAGGTTACTTTGCTTTGGACTTCATATGATGGATAAAGATGAATTAATCACTGGAGTAGAAGTTGGTCGTTGCCTAGGAACCAATGATCATGACCTCATTGCATTCAATATACCCAAACAAAGGATAGCCCCAAAGAATACAATATATGTGATGCTTCATAAAGGCTACTTCCAAAAATCTGAAGGAAATCCTGAATTATATTAGCAGAAAGAGAAATATTCTAAAGAAATTATGCTTGTACAACTTTCTATTGAGCTACAGTTATGCTTGTGCCAGTGCTGCTACTTTTTAATGTACCTACTGGTACATTAGTTTCAAAGGACTGGAAGATACTCAGTTTTAAACAAAAAAAAAATTCTCAACATACACAGGCATATGTATAACTACAGTTTGACTAGTTTAACATTATATCCAGGCAAAATAAGGAAAAATGTAGAATGTGCTTCATAATTAACCCATGTCAATGAAGTAGCTGCTGTAAAACAAATGAAAACCTAAATAGGTCATAGTCTTTTGGACTACAAATTCAGATGGCAAAGATTATTTATGAATGTAACATTTTTGGGAATATTGTTAGTAATTTAAAACAATAAAGCATAGTATTCTGATTAAAAATATCATTGTTCATCTCTAGAGCAGTTATTGAATTGGTCTAAGAAATGGCCAAATGACAGCTCTTAAGCACTAATGGGAAAACTCAGTGAAAGGCTGTGTTCCTTGTGGGATTATTTAAGGATTGTTACTATACCTTACATTGTTCAATATTTTTATAATAATCAGGAACAATAAGAACAAATTTGGCACTCAGACATTACTAAAACAATATTACATGATGGGGACTAGATATTTATTTAGACCAATTCATTTGTTCAGTAAACTGGGATCTACAGAAATAAAATGTATTTTGTTACAGAGCAGAAGCATAGATCTCTGAACTGCTACTAAAAGATATTGCTGTGACATTTGACATTTCTGCAAGTTGCTGTTAGATGGAAAGTTATTACAGAGAAGAGATCACATTTTAATTTTCCTGTCTTTGTCCTCTGTTCCTAAGTCTTTCTGGTAAGAAAGCAGGCACTGGACTGGCTGAAATTTCCATTTGTCCAAGCATAGCTTTCTTTATATTTTAAATGGAAAAACATTTATCTAGGGTCAAGGAACAGATATGGTTCAAGCAATGGCTAACTGGTTCAAATACACAGGAGATCAGACTAGATTTCTAGTTGTTTTTTCTAGTCCTAAACCCCATAAATCATGAGCAACCGAATGCATAAAATGTTCAGCAAGGCAATATCTAAGGATTTTGCTTCAGTGTATATATTGTACAAGAGAAAGCAGTGTCTTCGCCCCCAAGCCTGGCACAAGAGACCATTCGGCCCTTACATGGAGCCAGTGTGTGCCAGTTGCCTTGAATTTTTTAGATTCCCTTGAAATTCCCATACTTTTTCCTTTCTTTCCATCAGCAATTGATAAAATTTTGTTGAACATTTGAATCTTAAAAGAAACATATTTAGTACTTGACATTGTCATTAAAAATCTAGATGCAAAAAAAAAGGAAAGATTTCATCTTCTTGAGGTGGCACATCTGCTCAGTAAACTTGCTCTAGACTTTAGTGGTTTTGTTCTTTTTTCTCTCAACACTTGTCCCAACACCTGTGAAGACAAGTCAGACAGAACAGTGTTAAAGAGACATTAATGATGTGTACTGCCAATTCTCAAATCCAGTTCATGTCAGGAAAGAACAGAAAGGAAGGTCTGAAAAGCAAGATCAACCATGAAAAAAAATATCCAAAATGGGCCAACCCAGCATATGTGAGAGATCTACCTCACAGAAAATGCAGTGGCAATGCTGAAACTTTTAAAATAGTCAAAACAGGAAAAAGAGTTCAACTCAAGTCTAATCATGCCACAAGAGTTGTCGGAACAGTTCTTGGATCAATTTTCATGATGCTCCTTAGAGTAATGTCAGAGCTTACTGGTCATCTTCCAGAGAATTGACCAGCTGCCTGCTATCAACATCATAGCACTCATACATTCTTCTTTTCCTCTTCATTACAAACTTGACTGCCGTTGCTTTAAAGGCTCTTTCCCACTAAGCAGCAGAGATCCTGTTTTTCTGCAGTTAAGAACAGCCATTTTATTAGCAAGTACTTGACCTGTTGCTCATACTTACAACTATATGAATTATGAAGTATTTCAAATAAACTATTCCTAATTACCACATATTTAATATGTTAGTAAAAAAAGTTAACTATGATATTCATATTCTTAATACTGTATAATAGTACCTGGAAATAACATTTATATGAAACACACATTGTCTGTGGAAATCTAACATTCATTTTGCACTCTAAAATCATGTCGCACTGCTATAGCACCCTGAGAAGTGGTGTTGAAAGAGGAGAAAGGTGAAGATGTGACCAGATACAATAAAGTAAGGGAGGGGAAAATGGTGACAAGGGAGGGGATGGGTAGGACCTCAAGCAATCTATTTAGACACTTTGTGTCTGTCTCCTGCCCACCTTTTGCCTTCAGAAGTCATTGGAAAGTTGAGCACCAAAACTGGAAAGACAAAGGCATACCTGCCCAGCTGGTGTCTTACTGCACATAGCTCATCTGCACTTGGAGTTGCTGAGCAGTTATAGTGTGAAAGGCACTGTCATTTCGGCACTTACATGTATAAGGCTGAAGAATTTCAAAAATGGTAGAGCTACATGGCAGGATACTCACTGTGCACAAAATGCCAGTCATTTCTGCAAATTATTTCTCAAATCAGTAACTATAATAAAAGAGAAAAAGAGAACTGAAAATCTGGATAATGGTAAGGACAATACTTCTGACAATTACTGTCAGTGGATAAATGCATATGCTGTGGATGAAGTCCTGGCTTCACTAACTGTGACAGCAGGTCTTTTAACTGAGCTCTTTCAGGACCCTAAATAGCTACACAATGCAGATAAATGGGACTACAGGGAGTTCAGAAAGAAATTAAAAGCTGAAACGGACAAAAATAAGCAGGACAGACACAAAAATTACTGTGGTTTACTTGGATTTTTTGCCTAGTAATGTTTCTTCAGCCATAGGCCCTGACACTGTCCAAGGAAAGAAGTAAGCAGGAATCATCTTTTCAGTGTAATTGCAGTCTTAAATACTTGTTTATTCAATTGCCTTTCAAACACCCTCCAACTGTAGAACTCTAGCACATCAGCACGTATTTATCTGTCTGAATCGAGGACTTTTCACTCAAGGAAACGGTTTGCACCCATGGAGCACTAGAAAGAAGTCACAAGCAGGCATGGGTTCACAGGAGAGGTGTCTACAGCCACAGCATCTCTCCACACCACCCATCACCCTATCAGTGGTGGCTGCTGTTGGTCTGGGACCACACTACACTCATGGTCTCATTATTCCATCATCCCCTCAGTCTGAGCAGGGCACTGAGCTGGTAGATCCTACCTCAGTCAAGATGCTGCAGCATCTCTTTGCTGGTGCTCAACAACACTAAACAAAGATACACAGGTGGTAAGTAATAAATGCAGTTGCTTCATTCTAGCAAGAGGTGTTGCTCTACCTCAAATACTCTTGAATCTCTCAGTGTTCAGCTGGTGCATTTTACACTTTTCTCAAGTAAAATCAGTTTTTCACTTAAGTTTAGCCAGAAGGCAAGGAAGGGGTGGCCTTCCACAGCCATGGCTTACAAACAGTACTGAAAAGAACCCAGTGGAGCTGTAAGTAAATCTGAAACTAAAGACAATTTACTGGATTATTTCATTACAAAATGAATTGTTCACCACATTTTATGAAATACTCACACCACTGTCCATGAAAACAGAATGTTGTGTTTATGAGGCAACCCTTATGAGAGGCAGTATAATTTTAGTGCCTTATACTTGAACTGTGCTAAAAATGCAGTGCATTGTCATCAGGGAAAAGTTATGGTAAAAAAATCAAATAAAAAAAAAAAAGACAAGATCACAACCTTGAAAACTGCATAGTTCTGAACAGCTGAGAATTAGGCAAGGAGTTACAGCACATTATTCTCTGGTGGTCTATAGTGTACAGCTAAAAAGCTACACTGGCTGCCCAGCCCCTTGCCTGTTCACCCAGCCCAGTCCACATAAGCTGCCTTCTCCCCCATGCCTCACTCTGCCAGGCTCCCTCCTGAAACTCGGAAGCAATCACAGGAATAATGGCAGGAAGCAGGGGACAGCTGTCAAGCTCAGAGTCCCTGCAAAACCCTTGGAGCCACAGTTTTACCTGGTTCCATCACTGGACTGCAAATGCAATGGGCAGAAGTCCAAGGGAAGCGCCTGCTGCATGCCGGCAGCGAGGTGATGCATTCCCTTGTGTCAGATTTTTGGAACACACCAGTAGCAGCTGAAAACAGTCAGAAGGCTTTAAGTATGTGCATAATCATCAGAAAGTGAGGGAGAGAGCCTCTGCTAATGAGAGAGAAGGTAAATAGAGCCTGAGAAACTGGAAATATTCTTTGGTTTGGCTTACAGCAGGAAAAAAAAAAAGCATTGTGTAGAGTGGGAAGAGAGGACATTAATCACAGGAAATACACTTCAAGTGCAGTAGGGACACGTGAGAGCCTGTCATTTTTCAGACCATTACACATAAGCTTTCCAGAATTTTAGAATATGCTGAACCCTCCCCAAGACCAAGCAGAGTGACTGACTTGACAATCGTGGCAAAGAGCTTTGTTAGTCTAGAGAAAGATATAATTCCTAGGCTTTGGAAAACCACCACAAGTTCAACAGAGCTGCCTCACCTGTCTTGTCAACAACAGCCCTTCCCAAATATACTGCTGGCCAAGTGCATGAGTTAAGTGACCTTGCAAGTGAACTTGCTGAACTGTAAAAGGGTGTCCATTCTTGCCATTCATACCCTGCTGTGGCAATTGTTAAAAAAATTACAGAAATATTTCAGAATCAGTGGGTAAAATCTCATGCCTTTTCAACATCTGAAAAGAGCAAATTGCTTAAACTTGAATAGTATCTCTACGTTAAGTGGCCTTAGAATCTAAGAACCCAGAGCCAGATTTGCATTGTACAACCAATGCTGGGATGTAAACTGGGAATTCTAGATGTCTGTGGGAGCTGGAAAAAATAACCTTTGCTGAAAATCACGTATTAGGGATAGACAGGTTTTAAAAGTAACAATTTCTTATAAAGCATGCTGGTTTAGTAATAATACCAGGCCCTTATTTGTCAGTTCACCACATTTGCTAATGTCATGCATGCCAAGGCCTACGCACAAATTCAGTCTTCATAAAACCACACTGAACTAAGGCAAATTCACTCTCTCAAAAAAAAAAAAATCCTTCATCAAATCCCCAAGAAGGTGGGAAAAAAACTGCAACACCAAAGAACAGGTCCAGAGAAGCTTTTTCTGCATAGTGATTTTGCTTCTAACTATAGGTAGCAGTCATTATTTTTCCCACATTTTTGAATGGTATCTCTGTAAAAGTGCAACAGACCTGTTCTGATAGAGAAACAGTAGGAGGGAAAGTATTTCCAAGAAGCTGTACCCACTAAAATGAGCCAACTGCACACTGCATGAAGATATACTAGCAGGAGCTGGGCTTTTTGTTCGTGACACCAGCCTTCAGTGAGGCTCACAGCTACCTTCTGTAACCCTGTGGGTCTGTCCACACGTTGGCACTGGCTGCATGTTGGTGACTCCCCACCAGCACAGCTTCTTGTGGCTGCTCAATTGTCTAAACGAAGAGGAGGGAAATTACCAGGGGAGGCCATCAGCTTTCTATGAAACCTGAAAATGCTTTTCCATGTTTATAGGACTAACACTTTCATAAAATCCCAGATACAGAGTGAATGGTGAAAACTCGGATTTGAAATGAGGAGGCAGAGCTAAGGAAAGTGTTTTTTAACTGCTGCCACAAACATTATTGACAGTTAAGTGACACTGGAAATCCAAAAGGAGGGAGGGCACAGTGGAGCCCATCAGTTTAACTCTTCATCAGAGCATATTTAATGGGACTTTCTGTTCAGCCATGTGAACTTTGAAATACCTAAGTTCAAATTTCACCTTCAGACTTCCCATCTGTTCTTATTTCATCCTCAGACTTTCCATCTGCTCCCATCTAGGCCTTGCTAATGCCATGCCCAGTCAGACGGTATGGTTTTACCAGGTGCTTCTGTCTTGAAAATTTTATGGCATATAAGAAACAATAAAATTTTATGTTGTACATGTTACTTATGCTAATTAATTCCATTGCACAACAATGTTTTTTAAATGATATTGTCCAGAAAGTCTGTTAAAATCTACTGTAGACAAGTATGGCAATATTTTATAGCTCCTAATGCCAGATGGGTTTGGAGTTCAGACGTTTGCTCTAATGTATTTTGCATTTAGGTGCTGTGCTGGGAAAAATCGACTCCCACTGACAAAGAAGTAACATTAAAATATTGGTGTTAGCTAGGGGCAGCAAATGCAAGGTGGAGGTGTGGTTTTGTGTACTAATTTTTTTGCTGGAAATCAGTATATGATAAGCTGTTAGTGTGCCATTTTACAAATTTTATAAAAAGTGAAAGATGTTATTTCTTATTACTAATATGTAAATATTTTCATGTCTGGAAGAGCAAGAATGTGCTGGCTGACAACCAAAGATGAGCTGGATAAAATTGCCTCCACCTGTTCAGAAGGCCATTGTGCTAAAAAAGAGAGTGTGAAATAAGCAGCATTAACTTCTATATCATAGCAAGTCTAGTAAGAATAATTAGTGTGTTAAAGAAAGAGTCGCTATGCAAGGGCATTCCTACAACTTCTTGCTTCAAATTACCAAATTCAAAGCCAAGAGATATTCTGAACTCTGAGTGCAAACACTGGGTTACACAGTGGGACTTGTTTTGGACAGGGTTTTTTGTTTGCTTGTTTGTTCCACAAGACTGGGTAAAAAAGGCTTCATGCCAAGAAAGAGTTTCCTTCCCTTAATTTTGCTTCCTCCCAAGCATTCTAGTCACTCAGCCTCCTATACATGAGGAATCCAGAATGAGCCCAGGGATTTCACATTTGAACCCAAATGCTGTTACATATCAAACAACAAGAGTTTCTCCCCCAACAGTAGATTCAAAAGCAACCTTCTGCAAAAGACTCTGTCATCACCATCACCACAGGAAACTCCCTGATGGCCCAACAGAATTTGTTTTTAAGTGGCAGCTCCATCAACATCACATCACAAGGGTTAAAAGGTGCAGAGTTGATGGGGGAATGGATCTCAGCAACAAAAATGGAAAGAGCAGCTTCTCTCATTTTCTTCAGTAGAGAGATGCTCTGGAAGGGGGACAGGGAAAGGACAGGGAGTGCATACTGCAGTATCTATTCAAGTGAATATAAAGCTCAGATATTATCTTGTCTAACAATTTTTGGAAGCTGACAAACAGTTACAATTAATGGTCAGAGATTCAAACAGGAAATTGTATCATTGTGAGAAAGGGCATTTACAATAGCACTGTGATTCAAGAATACTTTTGTGAATAGAAGAAATAAGCAGAGTTTCCTGCTATTTATGCTTTTATAATATGTCATGCCTATAAATCCACACACAGCTGTGAGTATTTGTCATGATAATCATGAATCTTCATACTTTACTCAAATTTTAGTGCGTGGGATTTGTTCCTGTAAATGATGCCAACACTGAAATTATCCCTATACTTTTTTTCATATTATTTTGTTTTTAAAACCACAATCTCATTTCAAGGCAGAAGAGATGATACCTATGTGAATTATTGACTAATTGTGATGCACATGTGAAAACTACACAGATATAATAACCATCTTACAAGCAACCCACAGACTAAAATCTGTTTTCATAAACTCAATGAATATTTATGAATGTAAAATACATTCATGAACAGGAGAAAAAAGCTAAATTTGCAATTAATATTTGCAGTGAATAATTTTGATTTCTGAATGGGAACATTTTGTTCAAGTTCACTGATTATCAGCTGGTTTGTGTGGCTATGAAACATTATTCTAACGCAAATTGGGAAAACAAGTTGTTACCAATGTTTCTCATAAGTTTTGAGGCTCTTCATCTATTTTTTTGCCTTCTAAATCTTTTTAGACAACACCTGATTACATAGTTGCAAGCAAGCATCTTTCTGAAACTGACACATTAGCAAGTATTAGTATGGTCATGATCCATTACTATTTTAGCCTTTGTTTCCATAATGATGAGGCTGAAGGACTTTGAAAATTAATTTTAGAGTATGGACCCTTTATTTTTTAACTGGTTTAGAGAGATCCCAGGTCCACAGTAGCAAAAATTGCTAACATCCTTTGGCCAGCCAAAACGTTGCACCATGTGAAAATGAGTTTGTGGTCAAATGCAGGCATCTCTCACACACTACAAATAAATGTATTGCCAACTTTTTCCACGTGTGTTGTGAAATTACTTCCAGAGAAGGTGCTGAAAATTCCATCAGGTCCAGTGTACCATTGAAGCATCCATTGGCAAAACCAAGAGACAATATGTCCCTAGGAACAGAGTTTCCACACCAACAGCAAAGGGCTGGAGAAACCTGTTGTGTCCATTGCTGTGATTCTGTTGCTCATTATCAGCAGATTAATCTGAGTGGGAACGTAATACTGAGGTTATTATTTTTATTTCTTTATTTTTTCTCTTTTTCTTCTTTATTTATTAAAAAAAAAAAAACCACAAAAAAACCCCACAAACTCACATGTGTGTTCTTAATATGAGGCTTTCCTATGTGTTTTAAAAAGGCTTAAGTCCCACTGCAGTTTAATTCCATATTACCATAAAGAGACAGTAGAAGCCATGCAACCCTGACAAGCAGGCACCCTCAGATTCTTGTCATCCTTTTTGATAAAACACCATTCTCAAAATCCTTGCCATTTTCCTTCAGGTTTTCCTAGGGCTTACATCTCTTTTTCTCTGACTTACACAGGTCTTCTCCCTCCAGCCCGACGGCAAACAGTCCCTATACCCTCCTCTATCCCCAAACAAACAAGATTAAAAGCTCTCTGTTTCTGACATGAATTCTGGGTTTGTCCCTGTATAGAAAAGACTCATATTTATACTCAAATGTCATAAAATCTAAAATTTTCAGACAGGAAATCAAAATCTTGGTAAGTAGAGGCACATAGTGGCACTGGATAAAATAAGTCATTCTGTTGCTTTATGTCCCTGGTCTGAGCTTGGAAAAAACAAATTTCTGAATGCAGGTGGGTACATGAGGGAAGTGAAGTAACTAGT
The DNA here is from genome assembly GCA_035041345.1 of Poliocrania exsul. NCBI lineage: Eukaryota > Metazoa > Chordata > Aves > Passeriformes > Thamnophilidae > Poliocrania > Poliocrania exsul. The sequence continues at coordinate 45,767,267 of JAWWLZ010000001.1, read as the reverse complement.
GTGTGTGGGTAGAAAAGAAGGTTACCACAGTCCTTTTGGAGATACCTGGCAGAAGTCCCATAGGTAGAAGACCTCTGATGAAGCTTCCCAGCCATCAACACCAAACAGTTCAGGTCCACACCAAGAAAAGTGGGTTCATAAGAAACAGTTCACTGGCCAAAATGATGAAAAAAATACAACAACACAGATTTGATTACACTCTCTCAGGGCCAGGAGAAAATTTGTCTTCAAATACAAAGATTCCTCCTGACAAGTCATCATTAAATGCAGTGAAAGTAGAACAGGACTGGGAACACAATGAGAGCTCATGCTGTTGTGGTCGGCTGTGTGCTTGTGCTTGTGCTGCCCTGGACCCTTCTCCTCCTGTATTCATGGAAGCATTTAGAAGCATACGCTTTTCTGCAACACAAGGCAAGGGTCATTCCCAATGTATACAATTTCCTTGAACTGATTTTTTTTTTCTAGCCATACTTTATGGTCATGAAATACTTTAAAATATTTTTAAAGGTTCTTCAATTACTCAGGCAAATCCTTTTGCTTGTTCTTCTATAAATTCTATAAAGCATAACAAAAACATCCTTGTATTTTATATTCTTTTAATCCTTGGCACCTTCAATCTTTTCTTCTTTCCTTCAAGCTGTAATTATTTCCCTGGAAACATTTTCAGTTTAGAGAACATCTTGATCACTAACACGATGTCAATATATTACAGTGCTTGATTCAAAATTAATCTAGCAGGAGATATATCAACTCCAATTTACTGTATTTTTAATTCAGTACAAAGACTTTCCTGGAATCTAACACATCATCATAATTTTAATAATTCACAGTGGCTCTCTGAGACTGAGAAGTGAAGTGAAAAACACAGCAACATTGTCCTTTGTAATTACTGTATATTGTATAAGAATAATGGACTGGGTCTGGATGATGGCAGTTGTTTCATAACAAAATTCTTTCTTCTTGTTTGGTGGTGGTGGTTTTGTTTCTGCTTTCTTTTTTATAAATATAAGTATTTCACTTGCTTCTTTTTTTCTGAAGGATTTTTGCAACTGTGGCACCCTGAGAGACCTGCACTCTGAGCACCTTTCAGCGCTGACCACTTCCAGTTTGTCCGATAAAGTCTGACAAGCTTCCTAGGTCATCATGGACTTGTAGATCTGTGTCAGGCTTTAGCTGGGAATTAACTACTTCATTGACTACAGCAAGGATGACTTCCTCTTTAATATTCTGTTCTGTGTTTTTAAACTCCTTCAAATGTCTGTTATGAGTAAGTCATGATTATAGGAGTGTGCTGGGTAAATAATTGTTTGGGGGAAGATGTTAATTTGACTAATAAAGGAAGGGAAAAACCACTTAGATTCCCTCAAAATAACCTACAACAATTAACAGTTTCTTCTTGGAAAAAGAAAAAAAAAAAGATCAAAACAATAACAATACAAAACCAAACAAACCAAACAAACCACCAAAAAACACCACCAAAAACAAAAAGCCCTGACTGACTCAATATAATAAACAAGGTTTAGAAGACTTATTTTCATGTTTCTGAAGAGAGTTTCTCTTTTGCCCATTGGCCTCCTTGAGGGTTTAGATGAAAGTCCTGATGAGCTTCCAGGTCTTCCTGGGTAGATTCAGACTGACATTGTCTAGCAGAGGACACCCTTCTGGGCCATGTTGTAGGAAGGGGTCCCTCTGGCTTCTCCTTGCTTACTATATGAACGTTGTTAGATACTAAGTGAGCCAAAGTCCATAGAGTTATGTATTCAAAGGCCATGTATCATGCCATAATTTTTTAATGCCATTACATCTCTTAGTTTTGCTCTGCCTGTGAACCCTGCATATATTCACTAACTGTGTCCTCATTGCCCTGTGAAGTTTCAAACCTTTCCATGAACCCCAGAAACTGGTCTCTGTGCTGGCTGAGCAGCAAATGTCTTTCCACAGAGGTGTTTTAGACTACTGTACTGGTTTTAAGGTAAACCAGCAGGAGAAATGAACTCAACACGAGAGAGATTATAAGTCAGAGCTACAATT
>JAWWLZ010000001.1:45748048-45763892 GCA_035041345.1 Poliocrania exsul | reverse complement strand
ATAGAGGGGGTAGAATACACAGCCTTGATCACCCCCACACAGTGCCAACTGGTCCCACCTGCTAAACTAGGACAACTACCATCTCTTGATCTTTGAAATATTCTGAGTCTTCAAAGCATTTTTTTTCTCCCTCAGGACTCAGAAACTGCCACCTGAAGTTTCCTCTGACTCATATAAATGGGCAACCTCACTGAACCCAGATATCAAGTCCTAAACCTCAGAAATCATACTAATCACTTTGTAAATGAGTAATAAACTCCTAGATAAACTAAAGGATTTGGTGGAGGCATGTGTTTCATCCAGAGTCTGATGTCCAGAATCTTAACTAAGCTTTAAGGATAAAGAAGAATCTTGTTTGCAGAAAAGAGCCAATTTGTACACTCCAAAAAATCTAGAGGAGAAATTTACTATAGAAAGTCCAACCTTCATAACAATATTTAAACTCAGCCTAAGTGCACTGGCACTTCCCAAATTAGTTTTCACTAACTGTTGAGGTCTTTCTTGACTCCTTGTCCCTGTTCCACTCCTGTCTGAAATCCCTACTTCCTGGTGCCAACTTGACTTTTCACCTCAGTCTTGTCTTGGGTACACCTCCAGTCATAGGACTAACTTTTTCTAGCCTGAGTTTTGATGTCACTGAACCCCTCAGAGAACCTAAATTCTTATATATGTTCAGAAGTCCTTGTTCTGACAAGATAGGTGGAACAAGACATCTAACTTCCTGATATTTCCGATGTGAATGAGGAAATCCCACACAAGGCTCTAGAGGAGACTGAATTATTAGTCTGCTCTTGATTGCATTAAGATAGCACTGAAGTCTGTATAAAAAATGGGGTTATAGCATTACACATCTCCTGGTCAAAAAGTTAAAGTGTCCTTTTAGGCAGTGAATGTGTTGAAATTCACAGTCTGAATCCACATCACAGATCTTGGAGGGTATCCAACAACTAGGCTATTGCATTGCCTAGGATAGCATCATTCTCCCTTCCCTTCATCTAAAGTGGAGTCACAGAACAGAAAAGCAACTACTATTCATGGCTGAGGTGAAATGATGAAGTAAAAAAGCAGAGAAGGGTTAATAATTTTCAAGGTCAGACCTGGATTCATAAACTTTCTTTGAATTTTTGAAGCCAAGTAATCTAGTCAATAGCTTATCTCCCTGATATTCATGAAACTGACTTTCATTTGTGCTAATGTTCTTTATGTCTGCCATTAACAGTTCATTTAAAACTTTTTAAAGTCCCTTTACATCTCTAAAGCAATGAAAAGGAGCCATACTATAAGTTAGTGTAGGCTGGAAATATTTCCCCCACTATTATTTATGCAGCTTTGTGTGGATTTCTTTGCTATGGAAACTATATGAAGCTTTAATTGAATGTGTCCCCACAAGTCCTAAAACATTACTACTATAAATGAGGGTTTCCAAGAACCGTACTGTAGAATTATTCACACTTCAGTCTTGCTAAGGATATGTAGATTTTGCAAGTGAATATGAATTATCATACAGCAAGCTTGGGCTTTTGCCAGGCCTTCCATGAAATGAAAGCATTTACATAAATGAAAGACATGCCTGACTTTTTTCATGGTTTTCTTGTATACTTGGGAACTTTTGCCAAAATGTTGCATCACAGACTGCTTCACACTTCTGTCTAGAGTATGCAGTGTGCATTTCACCTTTCCTCAGAGAACTAGCAAGGAAAAAAATGCACTACGCAGGCTTGAAGGATACACTCACATGGGTGGAGCCCTTCCCAAATCTTTGTTCATGAAGCCTAGTCATGATAATGATGATTATGATTTTTCCCAGTGGGGATTTGGGTACAAAGGGACTCCAATCATTGTGCCTTTTACACAGTAGCAAACACAAGAAGGTTGACTGCCAGCTTTGCTTCTTGCTAAGGTCTTTCTAGACCAAGAATAACCCAACACAACTCCAATAACTAAACTCCCTCCTCAAATGGAGTGTTGTAGTAGTGGCTTTCTATTTCCTATTACCTGAAGAAACAGTTTGAGTGGCTATCACTGCATAAGAGTTTTGCTGGTATATGTTGTAACGTGTTTCAATTGGTTGTATCGAAGCAAGCTGCTCTTGCTAAGTTTTCATGTTGAATGTAAACAATTTGAGCCACTGTAAATAATAGCATCTAAGGGATAAAATAAAAATTACTTTGAAAGGAAAATGTGGAATTTGCCTCCATGTAAAAACAATTAATCTGTAAAATTTCTCTGTCTCCATTTTTCCTCCACTGGGCATGTCCTGCAGCTCCATGTAGTGTAGTGCAGTGAACAGTAAGAAGGCAGGCTGTGAACTGTGCTAACTTAGAAGTCTTTCAAAAGCAAAACTGTCAAAGGAGGCCATCGATTTTAGTAGTATCACAAATACAAATTGTCAATTATTCTGAATTTCATTCCCAAAGTAACCACACTGAATAGCTGGTCTTTTCACGTGGCTCAAAGCTATCTCAGCATCTTCCCAATGATCTCTATGGGGCAAATTTTTCAAATTACCAGTAATTCTTGGAATTAAAATACTGAATCCTATTTTCAGCAATGCTGGCTTCCTTTGAACTAAGTGCTCCTTAGGCTCCTGCTTTATTCTTCTATCTGACTCATATATCTGAGAGGCTCAGTATACAACACAGTCACTTTATACTAAGTGACTATATAAAAAAAGGTAAATGTCTACAATTAGAGACAAATTGGAAATATGTGCTAGAGCATGAATTCAATCTCCCTTAGCTGTAGACAACAAACTAAGGTGCATGAATTAGGAATGTAAGTGTGCTAAGTTGCCCATGGAGTCAACAGAGAGAGAAAGACATCCCTTTCTTGATGCATGACTTGACTGGCTGGGAGGGGTGACATGACAGTTGTGTAACTAACTCAAGGTGCCTGGATCTGGCATGAAACTGGGTCGGAGTCTACGGAGAAATATGGTTGTTTCTCAGAATATTAAATACAAGGACTTTAATGCATGTTTCTGTCATGTTACCCAGCCTGAAAGAGCACATTTTTGTAATGAGCTGAACTGTAGAATCACAAAATAGTTTAAGTGGGAAGGGATCTCTGGGCAGAAGTAGTCCAGCCTTCTGCTAAGAACAGGGTCAGCACTAACATCAGGTAAGATCAGTCAGAGCCTTGTCTATTCGACTTCTGAATAGGTCCAAGGGTACAGACTCAACAGTGATTTTTTTTTCCCACAAAGGCATAGGAGATGATTGCTATTATTGCATAGAAGCATTTTGTGACCAGTGAGTTTCTGGGCAAGCACATCATCAGAGAAAACGGCATCATGAACATTTTTGTACTAGTGAAGGATCCACTTTTTTACCAGAGCAAATGCAAAATTTTGGCTAGATGTGTATATAGGTGGATGAACATGTATGAAGTCACAGTGCACTGCTGAACATTGCAAAGATAAACTGAATGTAGGGTCACACCCACTGTTTTGAAGATGTTTGCACTTACACAGATTTGTATGGACTGTGATCAAACACATTGCTATTGGAGCACCATATGATTGCCATACCTTCAAGATAAATCAGTATTTGTTTAGATGCTGAAATCACTTAGATTTGCTGCATATGAGTGTGATTTGCTGTTATCTATCAATCGAACTCTCCAACACATGAATGCCATTATATGAATTAAGTGAAAATGCAAAGGGTAAGATGTTCAGTTCTTTCAAGGGAAAGACAATGTAAGAATATAAAAAGATCTCAAAATGTAAATATCAAGACCTGTGTATCTCAACTGAATTAATTATCTTATTCTTATGTTTAATTTTTTATTCCTTAAAAAATATGGAAAATCACAGTTGAATAATCTGCACAAGTGTTTAAGTGTCATTGTTTTAGACATATTGCTGGAAAAAAAATCTATTTGCAGGGTCATAGATGCTATTGTAAAAGCTTACAGGCAGCAAATATTTCTTGTCAACTTGCAGCAATTTTTTTCTGTTTCTTTTCCTAAAAGCTGCCCATACTGTCTCTTTTACAAATTACTTTGAAATTTCAAAAGACCACACACTTGGCTTTTTGGCTATATTTTTTTTCCAGAAGCCCCTAAAAGGGTGAGGAGCCTTGCTAGAATAATTTCTTTCCCCAGAATAGTTTGAACTGGAATTCCACTGGTGAAATGTTATTTTATTCTGGCCAGAATCCATAAGTTCCATCTTCATATTAGAAGTTTATCGTCTTGCTTAAGCTGGAACTGTGTCCAGCTGGGGAGTTGCCATTCACCTCCCTTCATCATCTTACTAAATATTCAGAGAATGAATTCTAACAGCTAAAAATGCGTGGCTCATAATATGCAGCTTGAATTTATAGTAACACTATCTGCACACTAATAAGGAATTTGCAAGCTATAAAGATGATTATCTTTGTCCCTAAAGATGAATGTCCTTAACCAAGCCAGTTCCATATTAGCAATGATATGCTAAGCATAATTATTTCAGAATTGCCAATGTTCTTCCTGTCTTCTTTTATTTTTTTTTCCCCAACAAAGGCACAAAGCTCAAAAATTTGGAATAAAACTTAGATTAAGGTAGCAGGTGACATAATAACTGTTATGTCCATAAATAATAATAACTATTCAGTCCATAAATAAAATAAACTAATTAATTAATTAATTAAAAAGCAGACGTTAGCCTGTTATCCCACTAAACTAGTTGAAGTAGAAAGTCCTGAATGACCTTATTGCCATTGCCTGAAAATGGACTAAAAAACCTTCAGGAAATTATTCTTTTGATCTTAATAATATGTAAATTTTCATCTGATCTGTGCTGACAGTCCACAGTTCTCTGTGGTCTAATCCATTCCTCAGTTCAAACTCTTGCATTTCTATATTTAAAAGGACAATTTTTTTTACAGATTTAAGAACTTCCTCATGTAAATGTTTATGAGGAAATATTGCAGTCATGATTTTAGAGACTATTTACAGTGTAGTCCTTTGGGACCAGTCAATTCACTCTCAGTAGCAGACGTAATTTGGTACTTTTGACCTGATCCTCCAAGAAAAAATTACAATCTACTTAAACAGGTCTCATTTTCAAATTCAAATTTTAATTGCTAATTAATCACCATGTGTGTTTGAGGTTAATTAGATCAGCCATGCATTTGAAGCATTCAAAATTTCAAAATGTGCCAGAGAACAGTGAAACTAAGGTATGGGATTCAAGGCAAAAACTTTTTTTTTACTGTTTGAATGTGAATGGGTAATCTGGGAACATGCTACGAAAGGTCCCATCAGCCCATACAGTGTCAGTGGTTTTGGAACAGCAGAGGTGGCCTTCAGTATCCAAAGAGTCACTACTCTCTTCCCTAGTGCTTGTGTGGTCCTGTCAGCCATGACCACTGCTCCCCTCAAATTCTCAATAGCCTTCAAGCAATAAGGATGAAGTATGGACATCTCAGACTCTTCAGTAAGAGTCAGAAACCTGAGAAAAGATGACTCTGCCATTCCTGACCATCTATTTCTCTCATGAACATTCAGTGCTTGTATCTGCATCACCTTCATATCTGAACCTCCAGCAGTGAACACCACAGCACATTGCGGTTCCTTCCAAATGAGTCAAAGATTGTTTATCATTTTACTTGCCCAGGACAGTATGCTTTATTTTACAGACCAAAGGTAGATACAATCTAGCAATACATTTTCTTTAAAAGTCAACCCCTTTGGTGCAGTAAAATACATTAGGTTTGATGTTCTTGGCTATGGAAAACTAGCCTTTTGCCAAGGGTGCACTATCTGAAGTCTCAAAGTAGAAGTTATCAAGTTATTTGAGATGAAGGGCAGAGTAATTTGTGGTGCTTTGGGCATGACAACACATGTAATTTTACCCTTTATCTGTAGGTGTGATACTGGATTCTGCCAAAGCAGGCACCTGGTATCAATGTTCATTCTGGCATTAGTTCAGCAAAACTCACAGCTCCTGATAAAAACCACAAGTTTCTGTGTAGAAAATGAACTTAAAGTGTCCAGAGATGGGATAACATCAGAAATGCATGACCTACCCAGAAATTTGTGTGTGACAGGGAAATGGAGGGAGGTATTCTTTCAAGGTCTTTATGCTTTTGGATTGTGGTGGCAAAAGTGACTGCTACATAACTCTGTGCTTTAAAAATTGTTTGGAGAAATTTTCTCATACTTAGGTTTTAATGCAGTGTTTATCCTAGAACACATTAAATAAAACTTCAGTTTGCTCCTGGGAGGTACTTTTCCCATTATCTGCCTGCCATAGCTATTTGCTTCTGGCAAAAAGATCCTTGAAGAGAAGGAAGTCTTTCATCACAATTTAGTGGACTGAAAACTGCAGCAGCCTCCAAATGACTGATGTTTCTGTGGGCAGGCTAGGCATTCAGCATCAGGGGAGATCATTATTTAAAATCAGTGCTAAGAAGGCCATTTCTAGTGTCAATACTAGGATGAGTCAATTAAAATCATTCCTGAAGTCGCTGCAGAACAAGATTATCAGATTAATATCCTTGATCCAGGATATTAGCAGGCAAGTGTGTGTTCCTCATGAAGAGAGCAGTTGCAGAGTACAGTCCATTTTTTAAACTGTATTTTCAGAACTGAAATAATCCATGGTAGGTGCAGCCACTAATTTAATGCTGAATCAGTGAAGTGAAAACTGCCAGACAACCTTATATTTCGATTGCAGGTTAATAGCCTTGTTCTCCACATACCAGTATTTTTCAAATTGCAGCCTTTATGTGAAACCAGAAGTGTTATGTTGGATATAAATGTAGGTGACTGATTTTACAGCAGGTCTCTATGTACAAACAAATACAAAAGATAGACAACACAGGATTTATCAGGCCACGGTCAGAACACTAACTATGGCAGCATTGTTTCAAATCTCTGAATTTAGAAAGGCAGACCAGTGTAATGAGAGAATCAGTGATTCATTTTACCCACTAAATAAAAGAAGCATGTTCCAGCTGTCATAACTTGCCATTAACAAAAGCACCTGTGCTTTGAACTAGATAATCAATAACACTCCCAATTTTGGAACAGGTTTTTAACCAGTTTATGCACAGGGGTGGGGGTTTTTCTAACTTTATAGTTTCATTTCTTGTTCTTCACCAAACCAGGAAGAACCAGTCAAACACTGAAATAGTGAGTATGAATCTATCTCTGTTTTTCCATTGCCATAAATGTTACTTTTGAGTTCAAAGCCAGTATCTCAGCAATTGAAGTTTCAGTGCCTTTGGTACATTAAAGAAAGGTCAAGAGCTTTCCTTTAAGTGGTATCTCTAAAGCTCTGTATTGAGAAAGCACTCAATAATCCTCCATGCAAATACCCCAAACAAAGCCCTAATAAACCATATATATGTCCTGTCACAAATTTTGCAACTACTGCAACTGCAGCAACTTCTACTGAAAAAAATGCTATAAGAAAACTCAACATCCCATTTGACAAGTCAGAATGAAGCAACATAATTTAGCTGCGTAGTTTTGAATCCCTGGAGAAAATTTGCAACATGGATTAAAATCCCACAACTGCAAAATATCACTGGATAATATTTGAATATTAAACAAATCTGAAAAAGTTATGCATGTACACTTGTGTTAAGATAGGCAGAGAGAGGGAGAGGCAGAAAAAGCATGCTGTAATTGTTTGCAAATTCCTACAGATGTTTATTCATTTTCTCTGGTTGAAACTCTATTTGGTATGTGATCAAAAGCAACTATATAAAGGAGTTTGCCTTCTTCAAGAACATTCTTTCCATTAGCAATAGTATTGGAAGACAGGCCAAAGAGAGGATTTCTGAATGGAAATCTTGTTGACAGTTGTGGTAATCCAGGCTTCGGTTGGCTATTTTTCTATGTAGTTGTTGGGTGGGGATTTTTGTTTATGGTTTTGCTTGGTCACATTTTCATGTTCTCTGCAGTCTTTGACAGACAACTTCAAACCAGCGAAACACAGCTGTAATCCAAAAATATGTTCGTATCCTCAGTTACCACAATCTGCAACTGCTTTCAGGAATTATTATGCTTTGCAGTTTACAAATGATAAAAAAAATCCATAGCAGCTGTTGTCAACTTCAACTTCAAGCTTCTGAGCAGTTCTACTCAACTAAGTATCTGGAAAGCATAATTTTGGCTTTGGAGGACAGTGCAATTATGAGAGAGTTCCTCAGTGAAGACCTAGCACCATAAAAACACATGATGTTATGGTTAAATATGCTTATGTAGAAGTAGCCTGACTCACACAACTTATCTCCATCTCAGAGACACAGAGGTTGCATTGAAAATATTAGATCATCTAGTCTATCTCTTTAATTCAAACTGTAGCATCTCATCCAGGTTCTCCTGTACAGAAATCAGATGCTGAAGCTTGTTTAGAAAAGTCTTCTGAAAAGGGTTCTGAGCCCTGACTTGTGAAGAAGTAGTAATTTTTTCCAGTTTTGCATAAAGTCATTTACCTACAATTTTTTCATTACACTATTTGGTTAAGCTGAATTTTGGCTGTTCAGTGTGCAAGGGAAATTCTGGAGAAAAAGGCTGTTGCTCACAGGAAGGTTAACTTCACCAACCTCATTCTACTCATGATATATATCTCCAGAAGAAAAATGCCAGAAATGCTGTGCAAATAATCTTGTGGTATTTATAAAAGCAAGTATCTTTCCAGAAATTTATGAAAAAATAGGCAAAAAATTATAATTAAAATATCATAAACATCCAACCCTTTACTCATTGATATCTGAGGATCCAGAAGTTACACCTCAGGTTGGTAAATAAATTAAGGTTCTTTCAAAATGGATGTCTGGAGGGTGACAAGAAGGACATAGGGCATTATGTTCACATTTTCTTGTGAAACGTAATCCACAGATACACAATTATCTGTAAAACAATAAAATGAACATATGAAATTTATAGCCAAATATCTACATACATGTAAATGTATAGTCCTTATTCATATTTGAGCTTAAAGTTCTTCAGGGGCAGTTTATTTCATTTTTACGTGGTTTTAGTTCTGGCACCACACCAGTTGGAGGTGGCACAAGCACACTGATGCAGAGCTTTGAATTACTGAAGATTTCATAATGTCACCTGTGACAGTCAGGCTTATAGTAGTCTTGAGGAAAAAATCCCACCCACACATTTATGAACAGCATTTATGGTGGATGAATCTTCCCTGCTGCTTCTGTATAGGCAGATCCGTAGGTGATGCGGGTGACAAGTGCTCAATTCAAGATTGAATTTTACCTATGTCCTTCACTTATTTTTTTAAACATCTCTGCTAACAAGTCTTGGCCCCTGTCAACAAAACCTGGTGTATCTGAATAAGAGCCATTTATTTAACTTTTCATTAAATAAACAATCTATCTCAAATTCTTTCTCTGGCCAATTTTGCAATTTTAGGGATGTATTTACTCTAAATCAGGCATGAAATTTTCTTTCTCAGCTTTCTTGTTCAGACTTTCCTTTACTTACAATTCTTGGAAGAGGAATGTGTAAGTTACATACAGCCCTTCTCTCAATGTCTGCCAAGAAAAGACAGATCAAGTCATCAGTAACATACACGAAGATCCAGCAATGATTCCAGAATAAAACACATATCTTTATTGGTTAATGACTTCTTGGAAATTCACTGACATAGACCTTCAGAATAATCAATATTTCACAGAACAGCCAACAATGAAATAAGCCACAGCTGTAACAGCCAGTCCCAGAAGTTCATATATATTGCAGCCAAAGATCAACAGAGGAGTTCTGCCCCTCGATTTTCTACCTGACATCTAAGGCTGCATCTGTCCTTGACATTCAGTGACTTTTTTCTGTTTGTTTAGTTCCTTTGAAAGGTAGAATTACATTTTCCTTACCATGCAATATCAAAATAATTTCTTTCTAGGGATTTTTTTCCTCTGGGAAATCCTTTTCCATGAAGATTACCAAGAAAAAGTAAAGTCTAAAAGGCATATAATAATCTCTCATCAGCAATACCTGTGTAAACAGGAGGTGACTTTCTTGCCTTTACAAGTCCTGGGATGAGTAAAGGGAGATGGATACTGTCTGCACTTTCCCTTTCTTCAAATTCCAGACTCTTAGGTCATTAGTAAACAGGATGATATTGCATCTCTGCAACAGTGGGTAAAATTTTGCAATCCATGTTTAGGAATTAAAGAATAGGAATATGGACTTGAATTACATTTCTGTAAAGGCATGTGATCTCCATTGAAGAGTGCAGATGTTAATGATAATAGAAATGAAAGAGTCCTCTCCTGGAAAGGACAAGAAGTTTTCTCTGCAGTAGTACGATGTTCTGGACAGCTTTGGTGATTCACTCTTCATGCCACTCATCTAGCTAATTGATAGCTTTTAGTATACTTGCAAGCTTTTTGTATTCCACAGAAATATTCCTCAAGGGTACTTACTGACAAAGAATAAGTTAAGCTGCTAACTAAAAATGGAGTGGGAGCATAGCACCTCTGAATGGGCATAACACATCTTGTGAAAATATGTTACAGCTAGAAATGGCAATAGACCACAATAGTCCATTCTACATATTTCTTTTTATGTGGTACAGAATTAATATATACAAGTACTAATGACCCATCTACCTCCAGGTACAACACCAAGGACAAAGATAAAGCAAAACTGGCATTTGATATTAAAGGGATTATAAACTGTGTGTTCTCTCACATCAGGGATTTAAAAAATGGGGTTAGGGATGGGAAGAACGCCCTTGTATTATGGAGTCACTTATTCTGCTAAACCAGAACCTAAATTCTGAAGGAGAAACACCTGAAACATAATGGGGCTGTCAAGTCTCCAGGAAGAATGCTCCATCACTGTGACTTTGATATGGGCTTTACCAAAGGGTGTACAACAAAGCAGATCCCACTTGTAGTGACACAGGATTTCATAGGGCCATCCTTCTCACACAAAGCTTACCAGAAAGACTTGTAATTTGCTTTGTATGCTAGTCATTTACTGAGTGTGCTCATGGGTTGTCATCTTTTTCAGTCTAGGATGTTTCATAGAAGTCCTAAATTACAGAAATATCGGCCTGGTGAATCTAATGTTGTGAAATTAATTTCATAGAGCAAAACTCTATGGTTAGTCTTCAAATCCTTGATTTAATTGTTACATGGTATAATATGATTGGACCAGATTTTCAGGGGACATAAATTATAATGGATTTAAACCAAATGGTGAGCTAAGTCCCCATGACTGGAAGCGATAAAAACCAGGGTGTTTCTGCCTAAACTGGAACAAACCAGATGATATGGTGCTGTCTTCTCCCACACTGCCACTATGACCACTACAATACAGAGTCAAAACCATCTCTCCAGGGCTTCAGAAATTATTCAGTTATTCTACATTTGCAGAGTGAGAGGGTCTAACAAGTTGCAATTACTATCCATTGTACCTGTAAATTATGGAGAAACCAACAGCTGGACGATCCTCTCTTCTGATGCCTTGCTTGGTCTGGAAAACCAAGAATCTGAGGATGGACATGAGGCAGATGCTTGACTATAGCACTGATAAGCCATGGCACTGGAAGCCACACAGCACTCACTGATAACTACTACCACCTCAGGGTTACAATGCAATGTGACACCTCACAAAGTTCCAATGCTCTGGCAAATGAAATTTCTGCATATTGGATCCCCTCACCCTAATGAATTATAAAGATCAAATGGTACAACAACCACTCTCATAGTAGAATGCATTTAAGAAATGTTAGTGAAACTCATAGAATCACAGCAGAAGGGGGAAAGTTAAAATCTCTTTAGTGATTAGGAAGTTTTTAGCTATTTGGGTCAGATGGCAGGATTCTTTTGGCACTTTCCATTGTCTGCATGTAAGAGCTGATTCAACCCCAGACATGTTTAGTGTTATTTCAAATGAGAAATAAACTTAAATATTAAGCTGCAAGCTTGTGAAAGATGAATAAGAAAGGAAAATTAAAGGATGAAAAACAAACTGAGCAGGAGGCAAAAGAAAATGGCAAATACAGGGAGATTTTTATAATTTTGCCATGGAGAGCAAAACAGAGTAAAAAGCTGCATGAATGCTCACTTGCCAAATGATCTCTTGTAAAAAGACATCAGGACTTAGACTTCAACCACCCTTATTGGTCCCTTCCAACTCAGGATATTCTATGAACTTCAAATCTATAACCTAAGCTAGCTTTTCTGGATCATCAACATATTTGGTTGCTGTAGGGTCTATTAGCACCAACAGGCCAGGTTTCTTGTTTCTGTGCTAACTGCTAGGGAAATAAAGTGCCATGATTAATCTGACACCTCAGGCTGGAATAGCCCAGGATGCTGGAGTTGGCTGCCATGGTCTGCCTACTAAGCAATCTAGTCTGCATAGTATTTCAAGGGGTGTGGTGAAAATAAAAAAATCCTATCTCTAATACTTTTATTTTGCTCTAAGGCAAATTGTTTGCAAAAACTTTCCTTTTGATTTCTGTTATCCAAATAATTCCAGCTTAAATTGGAACTTAGCTATTAATCTGATAATGACATGGCTGAGACGAATTCTCTGACAATTGATCTCAAATGACTTACAAGGCTTTACTTTACCTCATTGTCTGCATTCCTTTCCAGCCAGGAGTTCTGTCAGTATTTAACGCACACACAAAACCCCCTCAAATATAAGTATTAAGATGATTACTATGTACCTGGAAATATCCTTTAATTTTAATTTTGTTTTATTTTATTTTTAGCTTCAAAGCTTTCCCAGGAATGAACACCTGTCTTTCATAGCATTACAAGAAATAGTCGGGTACCTCAGATGCTTTGTTGTGTCAAGTCCTCTAATAGGGACACTGTGAGTATAAGTCACATTTTAATTAATGATCAAAGCAAAGGACACCTGTAAATTTTGGTTCAGTTTCTTCAGTTCTTTGATATCAGGTTTATCCATGAGAAAAGGACTCCTTTGATGCATATCCTGCTGACATAAGGTATCTTTCATGCCTAGATGCCATGGTGACTGGAGCCTTACAAATATTGAATTGAACAGGATGAAGAGAATATTATGTATTTGCCCCATCCTGCATATCAGTTAAAATCTTATCTCTAAAAGCAGCAAAACTCACCATCCTGTACAGTCTTCTTTTATTTCCATGACTCTAATTTCTATTGAAGACTTTCGAAGGTGCCATTAGGAGGACTTGTTGGGGTCTGGCCCTGAGAGATAGTGACAGATTTGTGTAAGCCTTGCAGACTATTCACCACCCAAACATGCACAAAGATGCTGCTGGGGAAGGAAGGGAGAAGACCCTCCCAGCCCCTGAGATTCTCTCCCCACTTCCATGCAAAAAAAAAAGTGATGAGACTCCCCAGGTCAAATTTCCATTCATTTCCAGAGGGACCAAGATGGCAGGTAAAGTAGTATCTCATCCACCCTCCTTAGCCAGTGTAAGCAGTGCACCCAGCATAGAGGTATAAACCCTGGATTGCATGGACATGGTAACACACTCTTTGACCAGGGCTGACACAGAACCTGTTTTCAGGCTTTGCAAGTACTGAGGGAAGGAGGCAAAGGGTGACTGATCCCAGTTAAATAAATAGTAGTAACAGAAATATCCCCCTGCTTCACCTAAAATTTTGAATGTTATTGATCATTTATCATGGGGTTTTCTTACCCAAAAACGTGGCACATGGCAGAGAGATCAGTGTGAAATGCAGTAATTGAGGGCAGATCACATCAGCAGCACAGCTACCCAAATAAAGCCAGAGTCAAATCTCTTCCCCAGAAAATACCTAAGTCCTGTATGTAAGAAGTCCTACAGTTCCAAAAATGCCCAGCATTTTAGGTGCCTGACTTTTGGAAAACCTATTTTAATCTATGTCTAAACACTTAGAGAAGGTTGTACAATGATTTAAAATGTGCACATACTAATGCCAATTGCATGAACTCTTTACATAACTTTGCCTCTTCAAAAACTAGGTAACTAGCCTAAATAAGTTATTCAGGTTTCCTCTACAGTTATATGTGAGCAACAGATATCTTCAGAGTGCAGTATCCTCTGTCATGAAAAATTATTCACACCCCAAAGGTGCCTGACTTTATACAACTGGATCTATTTTGCCTGCATTTAGCTCTCATCTATTTCTTTAAACTCAGTTTCAAAGGAAGCTGCACTCCAAAAATTGTTGAGTAAAATGTTTATCCTCCAGAAATGAGTGATTTTTGTTTGCTTTCCTACATGAAAACAAATGTGTACATTTTTAGTAGAGAAAATCTTTGACTAATGTGATAGCAAATCTATCAACATAACTTCATACAAAATGAGTCCTGAGGAGGACGAAGACTGCCAGAAATATTCCCTCCCACACCATGCAGATTTTATATAGTGTTTCAAAGGATCTGGAGGGTCACAGTGTAATAGTATATTCACATAAACAGCACTATGAAATCAAACATAAGACTTCTGATTATTTCAGTGTGAGTAAACCATCAAATCAGACCTGAAGTGATACAGGAATGATGTATGCTTTAGACATCGTCCACTTTGCTATAGGTCTGTCTCTGCCTGCAAGGAAAGGAAGGAAAATACTTAAAAAGGAATAGAGAAGGAAAAAAGTAGAAATATCTCTCCACATGCCACATTTGGGGGAGGGAAAAATAGCCTTGCAATATGTCTTTAGAAATATTTTCTGCATTCTCTTTCCTTAACTGGAAGATACAGAATTGAACGTATCTATGTCTAGACCCTCCCTCCTGCAACATCTCAAGATTTGCAGTCATCAGTGGATTTACCGTCTCTGCATCCCTGTTGATGTAGGAAATTATAATTATCCTTCTTTTATGATGTAGAATTGTGTCACAGGAAGGAATTAAGTACTTTCCCTGAAGTAACAAAAAATTCCAAAATTAAGCCAAGAGGTGAGCCCTGATCTGTTGCATTGAAAGCCAGTTACCTACTTACTAGACCATCCTTTCTGTTCATCTTGCCCTAACCTGAGTCATATAGACAGAAAATTGTACCTGTTCTTTTGCCAGGGGCTCCAGTAATGTTTTACATTGTTGCTGTCACTAGTCTAACAGACTGCAGACAACATCTTGTAGATACTACTTCTTTTGTGGGTAAAGCTGCACCTCTGACCAGAGTGGGCTTAATACCTAATATAAAGCAGTTCAGGAATGTTTCCATGAATCTTTGGGAAAAAATGATTTATTATAACCAACATTTTCCTTAATATCTTGCCATATTCAACATGAGTTTTCTGCAGGAGAGTTTGTGAACCTTAAGAAGAAATTGTTTTTCAGAGATTGCTCACTTCACAGCCTGCTGGTTAGGGCACTCTCCCCAGGTGCAATAGACTCGGTTGATGTCCCTGCCCTACCTAATACAGAGAAAGTACGTTTTGCAGCCCCCATAAGCTACTGGCAGCTGTGGCATGAAGGTCCCTTGTTTCTGAGTAAAAATTCTCAGTTACAGGCTCATCAAAGGAAAAAAAGGAAATATTACTAAACACTAGAAACTACCTAGACAATGGACAAAGTGACGGCTAATAGAGTTCCCTTATATCTGCCTCTACAATGAAGCATATTTAATCTTGCTCTATAAGGCATTTAATCTGATGGTTTTAAATAGTTCCTATTCTGGGAGAGTAAGAGTGTTGGTAAAAACTTAGATACTGTCAATTCAATTTATTCTCCGTTTTCTTTCTATTGTTTGCAATGCATATATGATAGTCTGCTGGCAGGATCCAGTTTGTAGTAACTAACTAGTTCTTTTAGCCAAGAAAACCCCAGCAGGGAGGAGCAATTACTTTACTGCTGGGTTGCTCACTACCAGCGGTACAGATACCATTGTGCCAAGCTTCTCTGTTCCCACACAGTGCAGAAGGAGCCAGTCCTTCAACAG
>JAWWLZ010000001.1:45676669-45747948 GCA_035041345.1 Poliocrania exsul | reverse complement strand
GTGCAATAGACTTGGTTTATGTCCCTGCCCTGCTTCATACAGAGAAAGTACGTTTTGCAGCCCCCATGAGCTACTGGCAGTTGTGGCATGAAGGTCCCTTGTTTCTGAGTAAAAATTCTGAGTTACAGGCTCATCAAAGGAAAAAAAAGGAAATATTACTAAACACTAGAAACTACTTAGACAATGGACAAAGTGATGGCTAAGAGTTCCCTTATATCTGCCTCTACAATGAAGCATGTTTAATCTTGCTCTATAAGGCATTTAATTTGATGGTTTTAAATAGTTCCTCTTCTGGGAGAGTAAGAGTGTTGGTAAAAACTTAGATACTGTCAATTCAATTTATTCTCTGTTTTCTTTCCATTTTTTGCAATGCATATATGATATTCTGCTGGCAGGATCCAGTTTGTAGTAACTAACTAGTTCTTTTAGCCAAGAAAGCCCCAGCAAGGAGGAGCAATTACTTTACTGCTGGGTTGCTCACTACCAGCAGTACAGATACCATTGTGCCAAGCTTCTCTGTCCCCACACAGTGCAGAAGGAGCCAGTCCTTCAACAGTACCCCAGGAGGACTCATGGTCCTCACCTTGCCCTTGGAGGTTACAGCTTTAGCAGGCTGCTGTAAAATCTCTGCTGTAAAATCAGAGCTCCCCCATTGATCAACTACCTAGTTTATAGGCCCTAATCAATTTTTTTAAAAAAGAAATAAAATAAAAGACCCTTAAGTCAGGATTTCTCAGAGCAGAGAAAGGGAACAAGGTCCCAGAGGAAACTCAGCTACTTTCTTGTGTAGACCACAAAGGTCTACACAATATTTTTCTCTGAAGGCATAGCAGTTACACTCAGAGGTGAGGGCTCAGGTCCCTGTTGTCTTGCAGACAGCCTGCATAACCTCTCCTCATCTGTAACATGTACACAAACATTCTTCCACCCAGACTGATATTAGCCTCTGTACAGCTTCAAACAGTGTGTTTGCAGAGATGAGGGGCAACCTTTGGAGGGTGCCCCAAACTATGAGAAGGAAGCATGAATTCATGACCTGGGTCTGCAAATGAATGGGTAGTCTGAACTATTTCAGAAAAAAAAAAAAAAAGGAAGATGTTGATGGGGGTTTTTTCTGAAATAAAGAATTCCCTGCTTTGGAAAGAGGGGAGGGGAGGATGAGAAGGAACGAAGAGAGCAGTTTAGGGTTTTTTTCAGGTAAAGTGTTTCATGTGAACTAGTTCTGACTTCCTCATGAAGCAACACTGACCTGACAGACATGCAGTTTATCAGCCACGCCTTCGATAATGAAAGAGGTGGTGTTAATTGAAACAAAGTGATTTTGTAGAACATTAATATCCTCAGAAGACTTCTATCTGCCTTTAATTGATCTAGGTAGGGAGACAGAGCTGAGAAACATTGCAGTTAACCCAGTGGAAGTAGAAGTATTGATATAAATGTGTACGTTGGACCATAGCAATGGGTCTGCACTATAATGCAGCAATGAAAGTGAAGGTGCTGAAAACGTAGTTTAAATTTCTGCTCCAACATTGTCTTCAACAGCCAAAATCTATTAAATTTTATGAAAAAATTGGTCCCTGGCTCTTTTGCAACACAGAAAGTAAATACCAGTGTGTATGTGCCATCTCAAACTGTGAGGTGCCCTCCCTGCCTTTGTGTCAGCATCTTACAGGAAAATGGATTGGACTCGTACCCACAAAGAACATACTGTTGATCCAACAATTCAAAATCAAGCTGATCTTGCTCCTGCAGGAGCGAAGGACAAGCACAGGACTGCAGTGGCTGGAGGACAAACAACACTCCATATTTTCCATCCCCCTTAATCCTGATTTCCACCAGTACACTGCACACTGAATGTTGCATCTGACCTCTCTTATGGAATACCTTGCATGGCTAGATCTTCCCCCAAGTTTGCTAGCAGCACCTTAACAGCCAGGGGAAAGTTCTATGTTCCCCTTCACACACTTGAGAAATCTTGGGAAAATCAGTGACATAGCTTTTAGAGACAGTGAGAGTCCAGAAGTCCAGAAGCTCAAGTCTCCCACTGTATGTGTCCATGCACCTCCCACTAATGATAGACCTTCAAATGTCAACCATCCATCCCTGACTGTCTGAATTTTAATGTTCTTTATAAGTATTCAGGTCATTCCTACTAGCAGGATAAGATTTCAGTTAACTTAAACTGCAAATAAACAGAAATGTCCGTCTTAAAAAAAACAACCAAAAACCAAAACATTCCCAGATAGCTGACATATAAGAGATTCCTGAGATTCTCTCAGAAAGGCATGTTACAGGATCCTGAAGTGTTTCCCTATCCACCAGGACTGATATTCAGCCTATACCCTCTCTCAAGGTGGTTTGCTGAAGCCATGTCTGAAAACAGTCCTGCCATAGCCATTACACAGTGGGCAATAGTGGTCCTGCAGCTTAGTCCATATGAAGCAACTGGACAGCAGCCCTTAGTACCACACACATACCTTTAACTTTAAGGTGCTGCTTTTGCACACAGCTCCAGTCTTTGGGAGAAAGTGAAAATCACCTGTAACATGGGATGCAAAGCTGTATGTCTTTTTCATGCCATGCTAGTCCTTTCCAGAGGGCTGAGAATTATATGTCAAAGCTTTCTGTATTGTTGAAGAAAATCTTTTTTTTCCTCTCTCCTCATTAAGACACTGGGAGTACCTGCATATTTACCTATTTATTTTTCTCATTTTCATCCTCTTTGTTTATATCAGCATTCCAATTTTTCAACAATAAACTGAGTATAGCTACTAAAGCATAGGTCCAGGAGAAAGGACTTTACAGGAGTGTTGTTGAAATATAGTGCAGACTCTGATCTGAAACTGTAAAGGTCAGTCTTTAAATAACCAGGCCTTTTGGGATCTGACCTATCCAAGAGCATTTTAGCTTTGACTGGACTTTCTTGTTCAAACTCAGCTCTCTGGAAATAGTGCTGTGTCCAAGAGTACATCAGCAGGGCAGGTCTATTCTTAGAAAAATGAGTCAAAATCCTCTAGTCTCAATACTCCTCACATTATCACCAAAACCAAGGATTGCAGCTGTGGATGCTGTTCCCGTTGTGCCGTACTGCAGCACAGCTGGCATCTCACTCTCTACACCCTATGATTTAGTCTAACCACATTCAAGACAGAAGGAAGTACTACAATTCCCTGAGCCATCCCACTCTCAAAACACACGAGTTGTCATCCTGCATCAAACACTTGAAACTCTGAAGCAGATAGTGGACCATCAATTTTCCTATTGCCCATAGTTTCTTGTTACCTTGGATCTTTTCGGGTCCTGTAAAATCTGGGAGTGGAGAAGAATCTACATCTGACATGTATGTGCAGGAGGTTGGAAGATAAAGAAGGCAGGGGAATGGCATGAGGGAATTTTCAGGTTCTCAAGGTATTGGAAGTAGTGGATGCAGCAAATGAGCAGCTTTAGGGATACCAGATCACTCATAAAGAACAGCAGGGAACAGTATGGTTTTCTGAAACTCACATTAGGGCAGGAGACGCAGAAGGGGCCACAGAGTTGCAATGTTTTGTTCTGGGAAAGGGAGGAGAGGTTAAAGTCCAACCTCCGTTCCTTCTCACAACATCACAGGTGTGCCTAAGGAGGAGTGTTGACAAGGTAAATACAGCACAGCAAATGGATGAGCTATAATTATTCCTAGGCAGATTGTAGACTTAATTGCCCAGAAAACTCTCTGGATTGTTCACATCTTAAGTTCTAATTCTGAGGCCCTTTTGTAGCTTCAACCTGAAGATCATGCATGAAGTCAGTTAATCATGTTGAAGATGAAGAGGCTCTGACTTCCATGTTTGTATCCTATTCCACAGTCCTCAAGCCCCAGACAGAAGAAAACAAAAAGACTCTATCCTTACAAAACAGAATGCTTCAGTTTGTCATTATTACTCACTTTATACATAGATTTTTGAAAGTTTGTTGTTGTTCTGGATGGACTCTGAGCCAATATACCTGCAAAACATATACTCACTTGCAGAGAGCGTCACTTATTCACTTTGCTGACTCTTCTGAAAAATATATCAAATTTTTTGCAAGGTTGGTTTTATATCCATTAAGTCATAGCAGTTTGTTTATCACAAGCTCTTTATAAAGTCAGTCCTTAATTGCTGGTTTGTTCATAAATATATAGCAAATTGAGACATACATATTCTATGTAATCCAGAACCCATTTAAATCAATGGAAAAACTCCTATTGAGTTTTGTAACCTTTGGAAGGGTCCCAATGCTATCCCAGTGAGACCTTCCAAGGCTTTGAGCTTTCAATATTGTCACCAGGGTCCAGTCACAACCAGAGAGAAATGAAGATAACCCAGAAGAATTGCTATTTTATTGTTGCCACAGTAAGAAAATAGAAAAAGAAACACACCAGGAATACATTTTGGGAAATTGCATGTCTAGTCCACAAAGTAAGTTTTCAGAGTAATGAGTGCTTTCTTGCCCTTCATTCAAGACTATGACTTACTCAGAAGTTCTCATTGCAATTAAACTTGCAAAACCTAAAGTAGTACATTATTTTAGAATAAATTCATAAAAAAGCTTAGTATTTTTAAAATCACAAAAATAGTCACAATTGTTATCCTGCTTCACTTGGGTATGCAAGGACAATGAAAAAATAACCACTGATATAGCCATACTGATTACAGCAGAAAATAAGGAACAATGAAAGAAATAATTTACTCAAGACTGCAGGCAAAGGTGACAACTATTCTGACGTCCCCTGACTCCCAGTTGATGTGCTAACCACTGAACCTCAGTTTTGCACAAAGCTATAGCTTTATATTCTCTGTGTCCTGTAGAAGTACATAAAACCTCTATGAAATCATAAAGAACAAAGCAAATCTCAGGGTTTCAAGAAAGGAACCTCAAAACATTTTTGTCTTAGAGAGGAAACATTCATGATGACAAACAAATGAGCTTTCTATTGCCAGTGAATTTATATTTGACCATATCTGAACTAGAGGGTTTTTGCTGTGGTTACAAACCTGAAAGTATTTCCAGTGGCTTGCATTAAACTGCAAATGATCCCTCAGTTGTCCAGCCTAACACTGCACTATGACATTGACACATCTTAAACCAAAGCAGGGGTCAAATACTTCACTTTATAAAACAGCCCTCAAATCTTCTAGTGGCATTTCAATAATAAATATAACATAATCCAACACAAGGGGACAACACAAAGGAGGATCATCATGGCAAGTCCAATGCTTTCCCATGGTGACAGCATGAAATTCCCTGTTCCTGTCCATACAGGATTTATCAGTCACAGCCACAAGCCACTCACTTAGCTGTGTGCCAGGACTGTGCAGCTGCAAAAGTAAGTGGAAAGCTCAGCCAAGAAGCTCTTCACAGGGCATTGAGACATATTTTAGACTTGCAAGTGTGGTCTTTTAGACGAGAAAAAACCACTGAGACAGCCTTTGCATACTGTGGTCAGTAGCACTCTGAAGACTTCCTGGTACAGGAGATGATGAAAAGTAAAGCACTGCAAAAGTCATCAATGCATCATGACTGCTTTCTGATCACCAGAGTTTATATCTGCTAATGTTACGTATGAATCAAAACTGAGATCTGAAAAAGATCAGAGCTGTATTATTCCCTATTATCCAGTCAAACACATGTAAACAAAAGAAAAAGAGTTAAAATCCCACATGCTTTTTTTCTATGGCCATAACTGTCAGTCTAGGAAAGATCCTATTTTAGTTACATACTAGGGAAGCAGTATTATGGTGGAGTTTCCAGAGTTTATGAATGGCGTTGTGGTTGCTCACTGTACCCACAAAGTTGGAATGACCATTGCAGTCCCACAGTCCCTTTGCTCAAGTCAGTTCAGATTGGGTTTGAGTGTAGAAGACCAAGCTGGGATGAAAGAGGGAATAATGAAGATTTCTGGACCTTGGAAAATCTACGAAAGATTCTTACTAACTTCAGTTTGTTTCTCTAATGTTATCAAAGCATAGTTGAGTGTCAGAACCTGAACATGATCTATCTCATTTCCTGTAATCACCTGGAAACAGAAGACTTAGCTGCACATGAGGCAGAGTGTCTATGAGGGCAATATCTCTAAATAAGGGTTCCTGTTAAGTTCCCTCAATCCTGTTCTAAGCAGTTAAATAAATTAGCTCTTTCTAGAGGTACTAATTCCTGCATATTCAAAGATAACAAACGATCAGCTATATATATTTTAGGAGAGAGAATTTTAAACTCCATATGCACATTGACTTTATCCTCCCTAATGAGTTAGCATCAAAACAATCTTCTCATAGAAACACTGCTGAATCACTGACTTCAGAGAACATTTAAGTCTTCTGGCAGGAGCATAACATGGTTACCTAAAATTATTTGGGTAAAACAAGCCAAGTGATAATACATACCACAAAATTTCCAGTTCTTGTTATGATTCATGGTCCTTCTCTTTTCAGGGTTTTTTTCCCATTAGGAAGCCAAAGGTAGAGAAAGCCAAGATATTATTTCAATGATATAAGTGAATCTATCAGATCAGATGCCAGAATATCCTGCTATGAACATACTGCCTGTTGCTGACACTAAAAATAAGTATATTGAGATATGTTTCAAGTCAAGGATTTACTGAAAACTTGTTGGGCAGTTTTTCCAAAGTCTGGTCCTATTTCATGCTCATGACACTGAACTCCTTGCAGGTATCCTGTGGGATTGTCTAGCTTTCTTCAAAACAAAACTTCTGCATCTTCATTTTGACACAACTTTTCATGGTGACCTCTACTTTGTTTTGCAAGCTCAGTGTGACTGAATGACAGAATTGAAGCAGCGGAATGTGTATTTTGAAACCTTTCCCAATGAAGCTCACAGGCATTTTTTAAAATGGACAAGTGACATCATCTAACTTTCAGGTCAGGAATCTTTTTCTTCTGGCTTCTGCAGCAACCAGTCTTTGTCTTTTTTCTCTTCAGATTCAGGGTGTGGAGAATACTTAGGGAATGTGTATAGTTCCTGCTGCCACACATATATCTGATGCTTCATGAATAAATATGATGCTTACGAGTACATTCATGGAAAGCAATCTACACCTCTATTTTTCAACACTCTAATCTTCATTTATTCAAATAAAGTTATTCAAGTAAAGTTTATTGCTGAATTCTGTAATGTGAGACTAAGATTTTTCAGAGGTTTTTTTAAGTGCTCAATTGTGTGTATAACATCTTCCATTTTATTAGAGAAGAAGAAATATTATTGAAATTATTTGTTTCACTATTGGAAACCTGTAAATTCAGGCATCCTACTATATGCTCCAGTTTTATACGGTGATATTTCATTTTCACATGACTTCAAAATTATAAGTCATACATATATCAGTACATATACACTAATGTGTGCATATATAATAAAATATAAAGATTTATATAAAACCTGGTGACTCAAGGCTGTTTCCACACAGAACAGCCTTAAAGAGTAACTCAGCTTTTACCAGAAACATCTCGACTTGCCCTTTACTCTATCTTGCTTCTAACTTATACATATGTATGTGATTAAGATATATTTATATAAATATATGGATATGCATACATATACATGTAAAATATATCAGTTGATCTTACATATTATACATGCTTTTTAAATCCTTAACATGTGACACATGCAGCTCTCTGTTGGCATGAGCAGAGGCTTCATTAAAAACCATGTTAAATTTTGCTCTTTCTTCTAGAAAACAGTTCACATCAGCCAGGCAAACAAAGAGAGCCACTAACATGATCTGTTAGCATGATGTCACACTTATCTGACATCACCATTCATCTACTTCTGTGTTTAACCTGTCAGCTCTCCAGGATGGAGAGCTTGTCCTGTGGCAAGTGCAGTGTGCAGTAAGCCTCTGTACCGTCCCACTAGGCAGGTGCTATGATACAGGAGAGTACTGTCATCTTTTTCTGCTGTCTACATGGAAGACATGGGATGGCATTCACTCCTGTCCTGTTGTTCCCTAGACAGAGTCTTGAATTGTTAACACACTCAAAAGATTAAGTTTCACATCATAGCTTTCTTTTCCTAGGTTGCTATAACACATCTCTCAGTGGCATGAGGTTAGCTTGCGTCGTCCCTTCTCAATCAACAACTCATTGCATTTGGCAAATCTCATTTACTATCATTGTATATTGTTCCAGGTAGCCCAAGTCCTGCTAATTGCACTCAGAGGAGAGCAGGGAAGGTTCTTGATTTATAAAGAGAGGAGATCTTAATTTGTTGAAGTGAAGGAGTACTACCCAAAAGAGAAGTAACTTTCTTGAACAAACAACCTTATGACTGCTCTGGACACTCTAACATTTATTTTACTGTCTAATGCCAGTGCAGACTTTCCCAAGTGGGTAAGTGAAAGTATCTTCTTTTGATCCTTGCTATTAAATTGTGTAACTCCTAGATATTATCCCCACACTCCCGCAAAACTCTTAATAATATACTCAAATGCTGAATGCAATAAAATAAGGTGTCAGGGTATTTTCAGTTCAGATTATGTTTGTAATCCATGCTGAAAATATTTTTTCTTCCTTTTATTATATTATACAGGTTCAACTTTTTAAAAATATATTCCTTCTTTCAAAAGAATAGATATTAGGGTTGGTAATTGTGATTGTAAAAGCTGTTTACTCCCAATTCTCTGTAAAATACCAGGTAGAATAAATATTTGTGCCTCTCTAT
Organism: Poliocrania exsul; assembly: GCA_035041345.1. Classification (NCBI taxonomy): domain Eukaryota; kingdom Metazoa; phylum Chordata; class Aves; order Passeriformes; family Thamnophilidae; genus Poliocrania; species Poliocrania exsul. Next base: position 45,739,251 of record JAWWLZ010000001.1, on the reverse strand, counting down.
TTAAAAGCAGGCTTGTATGCATTTTACACTGCACTATTATATGCAATGCTGAGGGATAGTCACTGTCACCAAGGTCAGTTCCACTTCATGGCAGGATTCCCTGCATTTCTTATCAGATTTAAAATAGCTTGTGGTACCACACATCATGATTTCTATTGAAAATACTGACCTATGGCCTATGTACAAAGTATTTCTTTTTCAGAGTTGGGTGAATATTGCCAATTCTCCTCAAAAAAAAAAAAGGTGGCTGGTGTCACTACTAAAGAAAATGCTTAGGAGCAATATGAAAATTTAAGTGGAAGAAGAGAGGAGAGGAAAGGAAGAAGCAAAGAATACAGCTAGTTCTGGCACAGCTTGCTCAGAGTTCTCAGTGGAGGGCTATGGCAGTCTCTGGGCTGCACTCTGGGACGTGAAGCACTCCAGCCATGTTTGCACAGCAGGAACCCATCTTGCTCTGCTGCTGACAGCCGGCACCCTGAGTGGGGGCAGAAGAACTCATGCTGAGCTGACCCAGCCATGACTCTGATCTTCCCACTTCAAAGGAGGAGGACCCTTGCAGAAGGCAGGCTGAGATTCCTAAACTGTTTTTCACACAACAGATGAGCAGTGTTTGATAAACCAGAATATATAGTATAATTAGGCCTCAAACAGCATATACCAATTACAAGTACAAAATTATGCACATTCCTAATGAGAGTGCTGGAAAGGGATGCAGAGAGAGAAACTCCAGCAAGCACAGGCAATACCCAGCAGCTGCAGCCACCAAGCAGAGGACCTGTGCCTGGAGATGTAGTACCACAAGGAAAAGGATGCTGAAGATGAGAGGATAACTGAGCTGTTTAAAATAAAACTTTACAGTGTTTAGGCACTGCTGCTACCAGGAACAGGCAGAGTGGAAGGTTAGCCAGAGCATCAAGCAGCACAGGTTGTGGAGGATCCATGTCTCTCCAACAGCCTCCAGCTTCATCTGCAGGAGGTGGCAGGAGGGCTTGCAACTGACGGCACAGGCAAGGCAACTTCAATGCAGCTTCTGACAACACGTAACATGGTCTGCTGCGGCCAGCTGTGGATTTGCCAGGCACACCACAGAGCCTACTTGTCCCTGGAAATCAAAGTTTGGGGCCTATGAAGTGCCCAGTACATGCACAAGGAAGATGTATCTAGGGTTGTTCATATTGACCAGTTCTGGCACCAGCCACAAAATGACGGCTTTCATTGTGGCTTTAGAGCATCTGTTGAATAGCACTGAATATCAGTTCAAGCAGAGGCTCTCAGCTGGGTTCCAGAGTGGGACAGGGACCCTCAAAAACACGCCAATATATCAACTGTAGAAAAAAAAATAAAAGGTGAAGACCAGCACAACTGGGCCTGAACACAAATTTTGTTCTCCAGAATCCCCATGAGGAGTGTTACTTCATCCAGATCAAGTTGCTCAGAGGGATCTACCTGCTTTCAGGAAACCCTAAAGGTCTCACAACAAGTCGTGCACCGTGAGACATCACTGTTACTCCTTTGCCACACCTTCCACTTGCACTAGGGGCAGGGGTTCCCACCAGAAAACCTTTCCCTCCGACCCTTCATCCCCTTCAGATCCAGAACTAAAACTGGTATTTCAGTTTGTACATGGCCTTACTCCCTTCCTTACTCAATAACCTGCTTTTCTGAAAGTCCATTTGCCACCCATACTGAGGTCAGCCAGGCAAATCTTGCTCTAGCAGTGGCATAAATCCTACATGTGAGTATATGGGTACTCTTACCTCCTGTTATAACTCTCAAAAGTGAGTTTACCCTTGCAATGTGAGGAATGGAACACAGAAACACCCACAGAGAAGATGAGATCAGAGTGTTAGGATTACCAGATTTTACAATGACTATAGTTCTGGAATATACAGGGAAATTAATAACATGTATGTTTTAACAGAGGATACAAACTTTGATACTGTAACACAGAAAATCCCATCGTCCATTGCATGTCTGGCAACCATAATGCTATTCTAGGAAAAAGAAATTTTATGCTTGAGCGTACCACTGACTTCTTCTGTGATGCTGAGCAAGTTGCACTGAGCAGATTCTCCCTCATCCTGTGTTCCTCGATTTTGCATCCTTCCCATTCCCCTCAGGTTGCCTCTATCTCTTCATTGCTAAGGCAGCAGAAGGAAGAACAGCAGGAGCAGAGGATATTAGACCTTGCTATTAGATGCTGTGCCATAGCCATACATGGTAACAGGAGGAGAAATTACTGGGAAAGTTACGTTCATCCCCTGTAGCCTTGGGACAGAGGATGCCCAGTGCAGATGGTATCTTCAGAAATCTCACTGCCAATTTCTGCCAGGTCACTGCTGAGAAAATAAGAACTAAGGTTTCAAGAAATGCATACCCCAGCCAAATGTGGGCAGCTCCTCAGAGATAGGAAGAAAAATGCACACCATTTGTGATGAAATTTCCAAAAGATCTGAGGCTGAAGTCTCTAGCCTCCATGGAAAATACAAGTGTGCTCAGGTCATTTGATGTAATTAACTGAAAAATGGAGTTCTGTAATGGAAAACCTTCCAAAAAAAGACAATTTTATTTGTCTTCTCATAATAATGATATTAAAATGGAAGTCTTATACAGTGCTTATTATTTGCACTTAAGATGTAGTCAATTTTTAAGTGTCATTCAAGTAAACTTAGAGGGAAGGAAAAAAGCTTTTGCATGAAATAGTGAAGTAACTAACACAGAATGCCATGTGAGGTTGATGACAAAACCAGACACAGAAATGATAAGTGGAGTCCTTCACTTAGGAAATAAAAGGAAAATTCACCACTGTTTTCCATAGGATCAAACTTTCTATACATAGTGACACATTAATAGCCCAGATTCAGTTTGTGCATCCATGTAATACAGCTTACTCTCACATGTAATGCGAAGGCTTTTTTATCAGTATTCCTCAGTTTAAGATCAGATGGGATAAATAATGGTTTTGTTTTACTGAAATGTCAAAGGATACTTTATTTAAGCATGTGTAATTATTCAAATTGGAATTTGGCCAGGTCACTGCAATTAGTGTCCCACTTTCATTATGCAAAGACATTTCTCCCTATTTAATGCTGAGTCTGACAACTCCAAATCAGAGAAATGGACTAAACTGTTAGGGAAACATAAAGCAAAATCTTAAAATCTAGCTTTTCCTGATTCTACATTTTAAAAAGGGAACCTGCTACATTTTCAATATATTCAAATGTTTTTCTTGCATTTATAGGTATAACATTCTTTTTTTTTTAAGGAATTTGTATGAGGTTCTAAAAGAAATGCTCTATGCATAAGAAGTCCATATGATACAATTATTTTGGCAGGGAACTAGAAGTTCTTTCTGATTTTATCTTTAACTGCTCCTGAGCCTATTAAATAACAGTTAAGCTCTATTTCTAGCTAGTTAAAATCCTTTACTTGATCAGAAAATCTTTCTCAAAATAAGACAAAAATCAAGCTACAATAATACCTTGTGATGGGCAAGTAGTGAAATACCTCTTTCTTCCACACTTGGAACTTTTGGGTACCTTAGAAATGCTTAGGAAATGCCTTGTAAACAAATCTAACATCTCAGTGTTTGCTCATGTATGTGATATGCATGTAAAGAAAACTTTAAAAGATATGGCCAAGACTATTGCAAGGTGCCCTCTGTAGACCACACAGACCTTTTTGATCTCTCTTACTGCTGCCACAGAGCCAGAAATCTGAGTTTGGCCTCACCTGTGTGAGAAGACAGAGGGCTCAGTATGGAGCTCTGGGAAGCACCATACTGAAATACCTGGTTATCTGCAATCTCCTCCCAGTGCCAGGGACTTGAGGGGGAAGTTGGCACACAGTTGTGCTCCAGCAACATGACTCTGGCCTAAATATCACAGAAAAGATCTGCTAGTAGGGAATAATTAGGGTGGCCCCAAAGACAGGGCTGTCCAGAGCCACCTCCCATCCAAACTTACAGTCCACTTAGCATGCAGCAGTATCCTATGGCCTTAATCACCCAGAAAGTCCCGCAGCCATCATGAATGACTCCTGAGGAGCAATATTAGCACATTAAAGAAAGGAAGGCTAAATGAAGTACACGTTAACTCTCATGAGTCTAAGTTGTTTAAATAAGCTTGCAAAAATCCATTTTTAAAGGCATTAAAGTGAAATCTGATGCATTTTCTCCATTTGAATATCTTAAAGGATTCCTGAAGATATAGTAAATGCTTTTACATGCATCCCTCAAAGAGAAAGCTGAAGTATTCTTTGATGTTACATGTGAGGAAAATTAGAGGTCTAGGTTAGCACCATGAGGGTTAAAGAAGAGATCATACTATGCAAATTAGGAATATTAGAAGTGTCAAATTTACAGAAGCTTTATATATATCTCCCCTATAATTATTTCTGGATATTACTGGAGATTATATGCAAACAAATAGAATCAATGCTCAATTAATGTGTACTGAAAAATTACAAAATCAAGGTAAATTTTTTTTTGCTTCTAGTTCAAGGTCATCTTAAAACAAAAGAAACAGTGCTCAGAAGAAAATATTTCAGGAGATTAATATATCAGGAAGTAAATCCTGTTGCTTCCTAGGCAGAAAATGTTCTTCTCCATCTTTGCTGAAGAGCCAAATTTGAATTTTCATGGCCTAGAATACAAACCTTTTGCAACTTGTGCTCTTCCAAGGAAATCCACTCTATCATCTCACACTACAAAGCTGACCTGCCCTCTCTGCACAGCAAAGTCCTCCGTGGGCCCATGAAGATAATCTCTTTCACTGATTTTATTACAAACAGAACATTCATTCAGGAAAGACATAATTGCCACAAAATGATCAAACGTTATGAAGTTATTTGCAGTAAAAAAACCCCTCTTCATAGAGACTATGGGAAGATTATGTAAATAATTTATTTTAAGATGAGTCAGCTAATGTTATGGCTAAGATCAATGGGGAAAATATGATTCTAAAAGAGCAAGATGACTAGAGCCAAGAAGGAAATAGTATATTCTTTTTTATACATATAATAAGTGGTAAAGTTTAGTCATAATTGATCTAATCATGATAATAATATAGCAGATTTGACAAAGAGCATATCATGTTTTGTAATGCTAAAGAGGTCATGCTACATTGCTTTTTATTATCCAAAGAAGAAATAGATCTGTTCAGGTTGGAGGAGACTTGAGGTCTCTAGTCGAACCTCCTGTTTAAAGCAGGGTCAAGACTGAATTCAGATCAAGCTGCTCAAGGCTTTGTCATCCATCTGTAAACCTCCAAAGATGAGGTAATGTATCTCCCACGCCTTGCCCCTACCCCTCACCCCCTCCACCTTTCAACTCAGTTTTAGTTCCAGAAATCCCTTCTTTCTCCTCTGTGTACCACTGTGAAGAGCTCAGCATTGCACCCTCAAGGACCTTCCCATAGACCCCTGGAGCTGCTGTTAGGTTCCTCTGAAGCTGTTCATCTTCCGGGTTGAACACACTCAGCTGTTCCAGCCCTTTTTCTCAGGCTAAGTGCTCCAAGATCCAAACAGGTAAAAAAGAACATCACCACAGGTGTAGTCCTGAGTGCCTTTTTTCCCTGTGTCTTCATGATCCAGAACTACTTCTGTACAGAGCAAATGGCTTACACAGCTCTGTGTACATATGTAGCCTGGAGACTTCCTAATTTTCCTAAAAAATTATAAAATGCTTTAAGTTACTTAATCACCTAGTCCCTATCAAAAATAGCTACATCACTACTTTCCCTGTTTTCCTGTCTTCATAACCATGTTGATCAACACCATGTCAGTGCTATGGTGCCTACAAGATCCTAAAAGACCATGAGGTTACTGTTACCTACTTTCAACTGCAATATGTTGTATGAATGTAGAAGAATGTTTCTTTTAATTGTTGTGCAGCAATCTCTCTGGGTGACACTGCTGCTCTCCCTTTTCAGTCAAACTGCCTCGTGTAGACAGTACAGGTGTATAGCTACCAAAATTACTCAAAATATGAATGAAGATATTAATCAGTAGAAAAGTTTTTGTTACCATAACAAAAGGCTGTAGAGGCATTTGCTGCATCACATTAGGCTCTTTACATTCCTAATAGTGCTGGTCAGTCTGTCTCCACTTTTACTAGCAGTAATTACTTCTGTGTCTTTGGATGCAGATGGTCCATGCAATTCACTGTGGAAGAAATGAGCATGACTCACCTTCTCTTTCCATATCAAACCATAATTGAATTTTTCCACTCAACCTTTCTGGCCAGAGAAAAAGTTTTCCTCATGTTCAGAAGTTTCCAACCATATGGAACAGCCATATCTACAAAAATTCAGTGTCAGTTTCTCGCAAATCCTGCTCAGTTTGTGATAGGTTATCAAAAGTAAGACATAAGTTAACATCTCCAATGAATTTCTCTCCAAAAAAAAAAAAAAGTCAGAAATCCTGCCACAGTTCATTGAAACATTCAAAAATAAATATCAGCTGCTTCCTCTGTGTACAATTACTAGCCTAAATCAAGGTAGTCTCTTTTAAAATAAAATATATTTTTTTTAAAAGAATAAGAAATGTCTCTTTAGATTTTTTTTCCTAGTCAATTTGCCTTTTGCAAAAGGCTGACTCCATGTAGACCAACATTATGTCATCGTCGTGTCTGATGGCCAAGTCTGCACTGTATACAAGGTGTTTTGGACACAGATTTTCTTCTCATCCTTTCTTGAAGTGAAATCTCATTATAGTTTATGATCTGTGATTTACAAGTTTGAATTCAAATGAAATCAACCTCAGCATATCATTTCTGATCCAGACTAGGTACTCTGGTTCATGTAAGTCTCCACTGACACGAGGCCAAGGTATACAATCACTCATGACCTATGCCATCACCCCACTGACAGATTACTGTGAAAGAAATTGGGTCTCAGGATCCTAAGGAGGCTCTTGTGTTAGGGCACCAGGGGGACCAAGGACTCCCTAAGGATCGTTAGAGATGGCAGCTCCCCACAGTGGAGGAACAGCCTGTTGCACCACCTCAGCCAAGAGAAGGGCATATGGCGGGCAGCCAGGGAGACTGACACAGGGTCCTATGTTGTGGGCAAGTAGGAGGAGCTCTGAGGGTGTCTGTGTAGGACTGACAGAGCTGATGGCACCCTCTGGACTGTAACACTCTGATACCATTGGAAAACCTTGTCTACAATTCAGCTACTTGGGTGGGTTTTTTTTAATGAACACCTCTCAGGAGCACAGAAATTACAATAGTCCCACTGTACTGCCCAAAATCGTAACTGATTGAAGGTCATGGTGACCAACACTGGAGCTGTACATAGCTTTCAGATGGCAGATGCTGATTTTGTAAACTTTACCTACACCATTTTTTGACTGCTTTGGTTCCTGTACTGTATCTTCTATGGCTGGCCCTGGACTTCCTCTACTGACTCCTAGAAGAAAAGCCCCTTGCATAGGCCTTACTTGTACATTTCCTACCCCATGTCACACCTATAATTTCTTTATTTCCTACCTAGAAAAATGAAATAGTACATACAGGTTTCCTACCCCCCAGAGAAATGGACTGCAGAATCTTTCCTGCACTGAAGATGCTTATGCCATGATGCCTCAGAGGTGACAGAGTAGATCTAACAGCTCCTCAAACATCCTGCTTGCAGAAAATGTGACAGGAGACTCTACAGACATGTCACCAGGCTACGTCCTTTTTACCAACACATGAACCTATTGAAGTATCAGTGTACATTGAAAATGTCCATTCCTTTCTTCTTTAACCGCTCCCACAAGATAACATTTCCTCCTCCATACTACACTAAAGAGCAGTCCTAAAGGTTGAGTCATATCACCTGTGTGACCACCCTGTAGCCCACAGTAGATATCTATCTGAATCCAGACAGCTATGAATAGCATCTCTTGCCCATTCAATTATCTCTATTTAAAGCAAACCCAAAAGTGATGGGAGAGAAATAATTTCTGATCTAGCCTTTCAGCCAGAAGTCAAATTAAAAGACTAATGGATTCATCTAGAAAATTATTCTTGCCTAGTGCAGAGCTGCTGCGTACTTACTTAAGATGTTAAAAGGGCAAATAAACTAAGTTAATACAAACAGAATGGAAGTAAAAATTCCAACAATATTTAACTTCACTAACCATATTGACTGGATACATGCTCCTTAGTGACCATAGATACAATTATTAAACCTTGGAAGAAAGATGACATAACATCAAAGCAAAGGAAGCAGAATGCAATATTTTATGGAAAAAATATACTAAAAATGCCCCAAAATATCGGAATAAAATAATACTGAGCCTGCTTACATATACATGGGTTTGAATTACTAGAACTGATCTGTAATTAGGTTCACAGAGCTCACCTATCCCTCAGTATGAGAAACATAGGATAATGTAATAGCAACCAGCATGGACTGTTGTTTTGTCAGCTAGAGATGGAAGGGAAGAAGGTAAGGTTTGAACTTCACAAAATTATACTGTTCCTATTAAACTTTTGATGAGAAATCATAATTTTGGTCTGGCAAGTTCCTGAATCAAGTGTTAAATGCTCAAAACCACAAATGGTTTTATCTATGTCCCAATTAACCCAAATCCTCAGTTGTAGGAGAATTTGATATATATGATTCTGCCTTTTAGTTTTATTTTGATGTAACCTGTAGCACTTTAACCCATGTATATGCAATGATTCTGACAGGGTGACCTTTCAGATTAGAGAGTTCTCCGGTCTCCATGTATCTATACTCCAGAATTTCATCACAGAACTCCCAGTGAAGTCCAGGTTGCCATGGTGAACTCTCAATGAAGTTAAAGTCAGTCAGCTTTTATATCCAAAATCTTCCTCACCAACTAGGTGTACAAAAACCTCACATCTTTGCAGAATTTCATGATTTAAATATTAGTCCATAGAAAGTTCTCCTTTATTCTTGCTTCCATGGAAACTTATCTTCCTCTCAGCATCCCTGGAGTGAAATCTTGTAGCAGATGAGAGAACAGTGGCATGGATTAGGTCAGTATTCTAATAATACTGTCCCTGATTCTGCTGCTTTCATGTAATAAGCTGAGTGGGAAGACCATTAGATCCTCTAAACATCTTACATCTCTTTTGGTTTTCAACCAGTTACTCCTCTGTTGAGATTAATATCCTGACTAATATTTATCTTTCAGAAAACCAGACAGTTTTAAACCCACTTGGTTTGGTTTTGTTCAGTATCCAGATGAGAGTCCTTCTCTTCTCTCCGTCAAAGACAATCAGAAAAAAAAGGTAAAACTTATGGGTTGTGATAAGAACAGTTTAATAATTGAAACAACAACAATAACAAAATAACAGTAACAATAACAACTATAATGGAAAAGCGAGGGGAATAAAACCCAAGAAAGAAAAGTAATCCACAACACAGTTTCTTGCCACCCACTGACCAATGCCCAGCCAGTCTTTGAGCAGCAATAGGCCCCTCCTGGCCAATTCACCACTGTTTATACACAGAACATGGTGTACTGTGGAATGGAATATCCCCTTGGCTAGTTCAGGTCAGCTGTCCTGAACATGCTCCTTCCCAGTTCCTTGTGCACTTGGTCTCTGCTAGGGCACAGGAAACTGAAAGGTACTTGATTTAGAGTAAGCACTACTCAGCAACAACTAGATCAGTGTGTTATCAACATGATTCTCACACTAAATCCAAAACATAGCACTGTGCCAGCTACTAAGAAGAAATTTAACTCCATCCAAGCTGAAACATTAGGTCATGCATTTCATTTTAAAATCATACAAAGATTCATCTGGCTTTCCTCTTTAGAAACATGATGCATTTTTCCCCATTTCTTTGCATTTCTAAATATTCATCTTCCACTATTATGATTAAGTTGTTACTGTATGCATCTGAAGATTTTCATCAGTCCATTGTTTCAGGTCTTCAACAATTGTGTGCAATCCATGCTTTAACTAAAATTTTACCGTATCTGTACTGTGTGCTGGTCTCAGACAGGTTCTTATACTGCCTTGCACCTGTAGTGCATCTGTTCACTTCCTAATGATACATTAGTCAAAGCAAATTAACACCCTTGCATATGGTTTGTCTTCTTTGTCTTCTCAGGAAGAAATTGTCTGGTGGAAAAAGTCTCTTTCTGTCATGCTCTGCTCAATTTTTTGTTTGACTTCTTGGCTTTTCATTTTCTAAGGTGAATGTTATTTTGGGTGGGATTCATGTCACCTAAATTCAGGCTTACGACACAGGTGTCTAGATGAAAGAGTAAGGTAAGGTTCATTTAGTGGGCTGCGGAAAAAAAAAGGTGCATTTTGGGGACACAAATAATCCCACCTATATTAAGTACCTATACATGAATTTTACCTTAAGATTTCACTGACCATTCTCTCTGTTGACTAGAAGTGTGACCAGTTCAGTAGCAGACACTCACAGATATCTGCACTGCTGAGAGTCCACCCTCTGGTATATATGGAGAAGACAAGGTTAGAAAACATACCCAATGCAGGAACAAGAATGCACTTTGCCACAGTCCCTAATATCAGATGACCATTTTCATCCAGCAGGTTCCTGAGGGGCGTGTTTTTCTCTCCTGTGTAGAAAAGGTTTTTTGCTAAGAATGTTTCTCTTATTGTGCCATAGGGATGAAATTTTTGATTCCAATCTTCACCCTTCACCAGTTGATTTTTGGATGAGCTGGCCTAAATCCACTGAGCCTCTTGAAGGTACAGCAAGGCCTTCAGTCTAACCTGCTTATATGTATAGAACAGGAAAGACATTCATGTGCTCAAGAAGTCTTGTGCTGGCATAGAAAGATGCTCCTGCTTTGCACGGTTCCTGGTGGGCTGATGGATTTGTAAGAACAAGGATCTGTGAACCTCAATTTGTAGCTCACATTCCTCATTTATTAGTTTAGGGTTTGATTTTGTGTAATGGCTAGTTTGCGTTATTAGTAGTCATCTCAGTTTTCCCTACAGGGAATTAGTGCATCACTGGTTAGTTTGCTGCCCCTCATGTGTAACTTTTTTATACTGCAGCTTGAGTTGACAGAAATATTCTGTACAGATAGCAAGGCCAAAATCTTCTTTCCTTCTATGCTGCACTACTTGTGAGGGACTGCCACTATATCAGCTTCAAGATCAAGAAATCAATTCAGCATCAAGAAATTCCTGCAACATGAATGAGATGTTCTGAATGTCCAAACTATTTAAGCAGAAAAAAATAGAGGGAGGAAGGATAACAGGAAGAATGGTAATAAAATTTGACAACATTTAATGGGCCACAGTAGCTGCTCTTAAATGTGGATATAAGAACTTTCTTTTCTGTCTGCTGTAGCAGGAGTCAAACAGGGGTAAATACAGCATTTTATATAACTGACATTCAGCAATCTCCAGGAAATATTTGTTTGTTTCTAAAAAAAGTAACACATTAGGTGACACATGCACTTTTGGAAAATACTTCTGACATGAAAAGTACAGAGTAGCAATTTAACAGTGTTGAATTAAGGCTTTCAGAGCTGGTATAATTTTCTGAACTCCTGTTCTAGACAAAAGGGAAAAAAGATGGATTTGTTGATATTCAGTAACCAACAGTTACTACCATGTCTGAAGGTTATTTGGCACCCAATGTAAGCTGCACCCAAAAGCAAAGATGGCCAGTTTCCTTTATGGCCATTAAAATAATCTGAGAAACAGACACAAAGTTCTCCTTGCCCTGCAGAGGTTTGTGCTCTTTGTGATCTTTAGGTTGTGCTGTCAACAGTGCAAACTACTGGTGAACCAGCCTGGCCTCACCTGGAAATTTCATGAGAAGCAGCTTCTTTCCTCTTGAGGACACTACTGTATGTCCAGAAAAATAGAAGATACGATCTTTCCAGTGATTTTTAGGCACTACTGCTTTTAGTCTGAGCTGCAAGTCACAAGATGACAAGCCAGTGGAAATGAAAATTAAAAAACAAACACAAAAAAATGCACCAAGTTACAGAAGCTTTCTCAAACCTCACAAAAGGATTTGATTAAAGTGAAACCATTGTTTTGGTAACTTTTCTGTATTGTCTATTCTCTGCTCTCTGCTTGATATATCTTTGCATGGAGTGGATGAATAACTGTGGCTGAAAAAGTCTTCCACTGAAGTTTCTTGCCAAACCAAAGTGCTCTGCTGACGCTGACAGGGTTTACAGAAAAGTAACCATGTTGACTTGTGGTGAGAGAAAGAGGGTTTTGAGATTGGAGGAAAAGAGAGATAACAGACAAAAATGTGATTTTTTTTATCCAAAAATTTATTTTCCCATTCAAATATATTCTGACAAAGTGCTTGGAAGGTTTTGTTTTCATTCTAACATAGGAAAAATATCAATTCTGCAACGTTCAAAGTTATCATGAAGTGAAACTGCTGTTCTCCAGCCAGCTCTAAATGTATCATTAATGGCCTTAGTTTTGATCTCACTGCACAGGTGCAAAGTTGGCAGGACTCCACTGTCATAAGTGAGTTACCCCAGGCTAACACCTGGCTGAAATGAGATTAAGGCCCACTGCCCTTAGACTTTGTCCAATACATGGCATGTGTTAGAGCACATGGGGCCTCTCTCTTGTTTGCAAAGCAGAAACCAAATATATAATGTATACTACACCTCCTAATCTGTACCTAAAATGTAGGCGTAGTATAAGTAACTTGTGCCCTGAAAGAAAGTGCCAAATTTCCCATATAGTCAGTGGAGGGAAGTATGTGTTTGTGAATGCTTCCAGAGGGCAAATGTGTCTGCCTCTGCCTGGAAATTTTGCAGGCTTTCAGTTTCCATTGACCCATGATGAATTCAAGACAATAAACTTCAGGATAACTGCTTCATTGGGTGCCTAAAATTTCTTCGTAATCAGTCTTGCTTTCAGTAAAGCAGACCACATCTACCAGGAATCTGAGGGGAGCAGTGCCTTTGCATAATACAGCCATTATTAACACTGCCATTAAAAGTATCTCTGAAGTAAACAGCACAAAAGCAATGTAAAATGATCCAATTCCAAAGCCTGCTTAACTGCACAAGTTTGTTTAAGCACTGGATCTGTTTCAAAGCTTCTGAACTCAAGATATCATGCCAGTGTCCATACCTCTGCCTAGGGTGGATTTGTCATTAGTAAGACATTGACTTTAGTATAATGCTAAAAAGGTCTCTGTAGCTTGCAAATGTGTGTCCTTCATATTGGTTGATGAACAATTTTACCTTCCACATCATGAATAAAAAAAAAAGAAAATCCATAAAGCCAGAGGACCAGCAATTCCATTTTCTATATCAGTTTTTCAATTCAAGGAAGCTCCAGTTTCAGAAGGACCAGTAGACCAAATAGTCAACAGCCATCTCTTAAAAAGTACATTCTTTCTTGAAGATTATAAATCATTCAGGACTACTTACATAACAAAAAAAAAAAAAAAAAAAAAGAAAAAAACTGCTATAAAGGGGATGTTTTCATATTGAAAAACATGAAAAATCGTTTTGTTTTATGTTTATCTATAATCCTAGTCCACCTGGTGCACAGTAGCTGAATATTTCTGTCTTCCAGTAGTCTGGACTACTGAGTAATGACCCATAGTGCACCATCTGGTTGGCCTGACAGGTGATGCTTGTAAGAGATATCCTATATCAGTCATAATGATGACTTCTCCATTATTGCTTTATCCCCATTCATCATAAAAATTTTCCCCTTTTACCAATATCATGCAACTTCCTCCAGCCTCTTCCAGCAAAGCCATCTTAGTCTATAAATAAATATGCTCAGACTCTGCACAGTCTTTAAGTATCATTTGCCAGATGATTTTTTTCCCCCCTCATCATCTTGGTTTTGGTCAGAATTGTCTGTAACCTCAAAAAATACTTTAAAATAAAGCTAATTTCAAAAAGTTAAGTATAATCCACTGTCAGCCTGTGTTAGGCAAACACTTACTATGTGGTAAACACAGCATGCTGAAACACACTGAAATAAGAAGACAAGCAGTAATACTATCTAAGTACTTGCCTCTTAATTTCATCTTTCTTGAGTCCTACCAAAAAAATCAAGCTATTTTGAATTTTTGCAAAGCATATCCAGAAAGGTAGTAAATTAAATCTTCATCAACAGTCTTCATTTCTGTGGTTGGTGAGTTCTGCATGTTTGATTTTGCAAAATTCACAGATTTGTTCAGTGTACATATTTTTTGAAAATTTTTTACAATACAACACCCTCTCCAGATTCCCATTCATAACGCATAACAGCAACCTGAGACTGCAACTCCACCACCCCTTTGACCCCTGATGCTGAGCGAATGGCAGCAGCTTCAAGACCCTGTTCTCCTCTGTGGCAGGTTGTAGGTTTGCTTGCCAGGGTGGACAGTTAGGTCCTGCTCCCTGAGGCATCTGCACAGGCACTAGTTTAAAGTGTGCCGTGGCTCCAAATCAGCCTTTCTGTCTCTCACGGTTTGTCTCTGCTACCTGATCTTCCATACTACCTTTGCTTCCCCGCTTCCCCTCACATGCCCACAATAGCTGTCACTTCTCTTCCTCGGCAGCAGCAGACAGGTGGATTCCGGAGCCAGGAATCTTGCCTTCTGCTCTCTGCTTCTGATACTTTTGTTGCTACTGAAAACAGCAGCACGTAAACATGTGAGGTCACACACCCACCAAGGGTGAGTAGAAAGTAATTTTGCTACTTGATATTCTGCTGGGAAGGAGTTTGAAGTGTGGTCCTCACAGGTTTTGTAATGTTTAGTCTATCTGATATTTTTGTTAATGATTTGGATAATGAAAGAGGGAGAAAATGTGTAAAATTTGCAGACAATGTCAAGCTGGAAGGAGCTGAAAGCTTTTAAGAGGTTAGGATAAGAATTGAAACTGACCTTGATAAATGGGAGGCATTGTCTAAAACTAACCACATAAAATTCAGTGAAGACAAATGTATTGTCCCATACTTATGAAGGAGAAATTAAATGCTAGTTAAACTAGGAGAAAAGGAGCATGAAGCAGCACCAAGAGGGAGGTCAGAGTGTAGGAAAAATATGCACATATGAATTGATTCTGATACCAAAAAAAAAAAAAAGATAATTTAATTCTGTGTGACATTGGAAGATTGGGGAAAAAAAGCTGTATATATGAAGCAGGAGGGGTAATTATTCTATGTTACTGCTATTGTGTCCAGTCTGGGGCACTGCACAGTAAAAAAACCCATGTAGGTATATTGGAAAGCAGCCAGAGTGGGAGCAATGAGAATGATAAGAGGTTTAGAAAACTGGAACGATGAGAAAAGGTTGAAGGAATGGGATTTGTTTAGTCTAGAAATTTTAAGACTGAGCAGGGACTTGATAACAGTCTTCCAATACATAAAAAGTTATTTTGAAAAGGACAGTGATCAGTTGTTCTTTATGTCCATTCACTGTTGTACAAAAGGAATTTAGCTTGCATTACAAGAAGGCAGATTTTAGCTAGATATTAGGAATACCACTTTCACTTCAACGAGAGTTAAGTACTAGGACAGTACTTTCAGATGCCGCAGAATAGCAGCAGAGGTTTTTAACTGAATGTTATGCAAACATCTGTGACCTTGTGATTTGCAGGAGTTCCAAACTGAGGCAAATTTGAAGAGTTTCTCAGGGATAGCACATGACACACCCCTGGCAGCAGTGACTGGTTCCTGACAAAGCCTTGATCCCTGGTGCAAAGCAGGCAAATTCTAGCAGTTGTCACTGAAACCATTCAACTTTTTTCATGAAAACTGTTTTCACATAAGCTTTATTCACCTAGAACTGTTCTAGGAAGCAGTGAAACATTTCAGATAAAACTTTACTCAGAAAAAGATTCTGTTCTTCCCTTGCAAACACCTGAGTAATTTCAGTCTAAATAGTTAATCTGGCAAATTATATGCAACCAAAGCCAGGATCTTAAAACACAGAAGCTTAGGAAACCTTAATTACAGGTGGTGTTACCAAGTTCCACACACAATTTTTATTACAGTATCAACCTGAAGATTTGGCCTAGGTCGCCATCCTGAGAACGCAGTGAAGGGCTGAGATGGATATTAAAATAGTTACGTGTGTTAATAATAGTCAGTAAAATCACAGAAATTTTTTGTCTTTAGCTTGATAGGCTATTCTGTCTCTTGATTTGATCAGTCCTTTCTTCTAGAAATGGGCTTAGTTCATAATCTCAGTTCAAAAGTTGTTTTTTTTTTATTAATTTTCTTGCATGATTTTCTTTGCCTCTTGATCCTGCTGGATCAAAATGATGTTTTAAAGAATCTCTTATAAATTTAGGAGCCAGAAATATTCCTTTGAAATTTAAAAAAAAAAAAGGAAAAAAAAAAAGGAGAAAAAGAAAGAAAGCTGAGATCTACACCCAAACACCTGCCTGAGGAGTTAAGACTTCAAGCAAAATATTGTGAGACATAATAATAGTGTGAGAATTGGCAATCCTGCTTTAGGGTATAATTTCTATTTCTTCTAAACCCTCCTTTTTACTAGCTAAGTGGTCACACTGTAACGAAGACTAGACCCCTAATATTAGTAGTTGTCCACATGTAGGGTCACAGCTGAAGCTCCATTCCCAAGGTAAAGAATGGTTACAGTCACTGAAAAAATTACATACGATCTTTCTTAATATATTGGGGGGCTGTAATTAGAGGAAATGTGTGTTTGTACACTAGAGAAAGAAAAAATATGTAGTTGTTTTACACACTAAATTAAAAAGGGTGAAATAAGACAAAGGAGTCTTAGAAAGTTGTTGATTAAAGAGTAGAAAGAGCCTGAATACATGGGGTGTGCTTCAATTTGTATGTTTGAACTCTGGCCATGAAAAGCCAGTTAGCGTTGAAGGCTTGTTAGAGCTTGTACCAGAGCAAGGCAGTAAACACGAGTAAGTGGATTTCTGTGTAGAGGGACTGGCCATGAGGCAGCAGGTGCACACCTGAGCAGGGAACTGCACCCGTCCAGCATGGAGCTGTGCATGGCAGCAAGGTCTCTGCAAGGGACTAACACCTGTCACTGACTTCCACAGGCTTTTGATCAGGCCCTAGAAAGGTTGTTTGCTTAAGCTGGGCTACTTGCAAGGGAAGTGTTGTCAGGCAAAATACGGCCTTTGCTTTTTATGCATGTTTTGCCCAACAAAAAAGAACAGAGTGCCAGGCAGCATACTATGTATTTCACCACAAACATCATGCCAATATTTGGATCTAAGCATTGCAGCGCGGTTGCTCTGCCAAGCCACTCCCTTCCACTTATATTCCTTTATTATCAACTCATCTCCTGAATGAAGGTGTGAAATGAACTTAAATTTGTTTTCTTGCCATGTTTGCAAAATACCCCTTGAAGACTTACAGCATTTGTTTTCATTTAAAGCAATGCTTAACATGCTTAGAGGTACAAATCCTTAGAGGTACAGTCTGTCATCAAAACTCACATCCACATCTGTCTCAGTAGTTACAAAGTAGGATGAGTTCAGGGAAATCTAGCCTCCATCTGAAGGATACTTCTACAGCCAACAGTGTTGAAGCAGAAGGTAACAGCCCGGACTGCACAGCCCATCCCAGGGGACTCAAAGGGTATGAAATCAAATGATTTTGCAGTTTGATTCGTGCTGGACACCAAGGTTTTTTATGAAATCTACACCTAGAACTCCAGTATCTAATGATGTGATGCAGAAGAATCAAGCAGGTATTTGATATTTCAATCCCTTAGTGGGGCAGTCAGTTCTCCAACTATGATTGAAGGAGTTTTCTTCAGCTAAAAAGCTTTGCCTCTCCTACAGAACCAGGCTTTGGGGTTGGATAAGCTTCCTTCTTTGCCAGTCCTTCTTGAAGAGGATCAAACTCCTGGTGTTTCTGTGGGAACATTTCACAGAGGAAGTTCTGGCAGAAGATGAACATGCAGGTGCTTTATAATAGGTCATTGACCCTGAGATAGCTCAGTTGGTTAAAACTTGGTTGTAATAACACCAAGGTCATAGGTTCAATCCCCTGTATGGGCCATTGATTTAAGAGTTAGATTCGATAATCCTTGTGGGTCCCTTCCAACTCAGAATAGTCTGTGATTCTGTGATTTAGAGAACTCTCTAGCTATGTTCAATGGTTTTATCAAGCTATGTTCAATGACAAGAAGTTCAGAAATCCAAGCCAAGTGTTTTATCCACATCTGGAAGGAAAATGTCATAGGAGTGATAGAGAGGATGAGAAGGAGCTATGTACTTCTTAAGTAAAGGTCTAAATATATAATTCCAGATGTGCAACTAAACCTTTGCTAGGATAACAGGGTTTAAAATTAAAATAAACTTTAAACAATTTTTCAAGGCTACACATTAATTTTCTCTAAAAGTAAATTTTCTCAGTGTTCTCAGCACCTGAAGGGTTTAAGTATTCTATACCTAAGTAGAGTGTCCCAAATGGGTAGAATGATATATCTTCTAGCTCTACATGTTCACCATGATTGCAAGCAATCAAATTGCTGCTAAAATTTTCAACATAATGGCTATCTTTTCTTGGTGTGCAATTTTTTATGTTTTGTTCATAAGCAGAGACCTGGAATTTTGCAGGATTTCATACCGCTTTTCTGGAATTTTCTCTCAAGTCAGTGTTGTGCCTCGTCTTCATGCTGATGCTGTGGGATTGCACAGGGAACTGTGTCTAATTCCTGATGGAATGCAGCTGTATTTTACTCTTAAGGCCATATGTCTTTATTTCTATATTAATATTGTCTGAGATTTATCAGCTTTTTGCATAATAACAAATTATTTTTTGATAGGAGATGAAATTTTTTTGGAAGCACCTGTTCCTGTTATTGCAACACAGCATGTTTTCATGTTTGCAACAATACTCGCCTTATAACCCACCCTTGCACTTGCATGTCAGTTGTGCAAGACTTTAGCTTAGGACATCTTGTATGGAGGGTTCTGTTCTGTACGTAATTCACTGCAACTCCCTAAACATTTTGTAGCTATGAATCTTTTCTTATGTTAAATAGCATCATGAGCAAGACTATATTGCAGAAGCAAACTATTTTGAAACTATCTTGCAGGGTCAGTAAAAGCTGATGATGTCCATTGAGATTCATTACTGCTTTCAGGTCACATCTGTCTTCTCTCTCAATGAGCCATTTTATATATTAAATGTTGTGTTTAGAAAATGACCTTCAGTAATGAAGAAGAAATCTACTGTGAATTCATGGGCACCTTTTGGTTTAAAGGAAACTTTCTGGGCTTGGTTATGAACTACTGTAAAAGTAGAGTGCCTTTTTCACTCTCTTTGAGTAGAATTTCCTTCTTTGTTGTCCAGTTCATAGACACATCTAAATTAAAATAATCACCTTTCAGATTCCAGTAGAATATTTACATCTAGTAAGAGAGTAGATCTATATTTGGGAAAAATAAATAAGAGGAAATAAATGTCAGAAATTTGGATATCTTTGGTATTCAGTATCCTCAGTAGCATCAAATGCTTAACCTCCAGAAGCAAAAACTGAGTTTTGTCACAAGTTCACAGATTCATACAAATGGGTGTAGATGAACAGAACAGGGCTAAAGTCACCTTTAGACCATGGAGGTTCTAGTTTCTGCCTTCGCTTCTTGAATTCTCCAGAAAAAGTGGATATGTCCTGTAAGAGTCAACTGAGAACTCTGCTGGTAACTTGTACAAGATCCTTCTCGGCCTATTTAAAAGATAGAAAAGAATTTGGAACATGGAGAAGCCTCCAATGCATCAGGTGGGGAAATATCTCCCTGAGCAGCCTCCATGGGAACAAGAATATGGTTGCCTTCTGTTGGCTCCTTCAGAAGCCCTCGGGTGAAGAACATAAGAGAATGAGGGTACTGACAGGAGGAGGTACATACTGAAGGAAGAGAAGATGTGTGGCACACACCTCAGAAAAAAAGAAGGTAGCTTCAAAGCCCATGCTGACTGGTGACAGACACATCCAAACCATCTGGGTTTGCTTACATTTAAACTAATGGACTTTCCATGACCTGGAGCAGTCCAAGATCTCTCATATGCAGAGAGTATTACAATATCTTCATATAGCCAAGCATGTAACTGTTGTGCAAGTCTTGGACCTGCAGCGGAAGGACATCTTGCTTTTCAGGGCAAAAAACTGCAGATTGACAGAATATGAGAACTGAACAAGTTTACCTGATTAGCTGTATATAAAATTAGCAGTGGAAAGTTAAGTTTCCTTTGCTCTATTTCACAGGCTTTTGCCCTAAAAACTCTTTCACTTGTTTTTATACTGATCTCTCAGATAAAATCTCCAAACTGATTTCTCTTTGACTGCCATCCAGGAATGCTCTATGCTGCACAGGAGCTGGCCTCACACCAGGTCTCTCTGAAATTAATCAGACTTCCCTTCAGTTACTTTGCATACCCTCCCTCTAGTTTCCTTCTAGAGTGGGACTAGGACTTAAAATTACTTTACTAATTAATAATGGGAATTAGCAACAATTGTGATCAAAAAAGACCCGATGCTGTATGACACGTGTGGATGAGGTGTTTCCTACTTTGCCCCTACAGCAACCACAAGACATGTACAGAGGATGAGGTAATGTGGTAGACTTTCAAAATTCCCCTTCTCTCAGTACAACATAAAGGCACAGCATTATATAATTATACTATATTGTTATATAGCTATATAATAATATTTTACTATTATATACATACCTGCAAAAGCTGTGAATATTCTCTTCTCTCCCAAGCTTCTGGGAAATCTCACTAACAAGGAAAAATAAAAGCAACAAAACCCTCCCCCCCAAAAATAACCTGTTAGCATGCTAACATATTTCCCAGTAGCATTGTTGAGAAAGTACCAAGTCTTCCTTATGCCTCCTCAAGGACTAGCTCTCCCTGCTCTTTCTCCTTGTATTCTGCATTAATGAGTGTGCCCTTCTGTTTGACTCCCTTGTTGCAACCTTTCAACTCATCCGTCTGTCACTTGGCAGTAGCTTCGGGAGGGCTCTTCCCAGGGACATTTTGTGTTTATTCAAGTGTTGCTGTGCTGTGAGACTAAAGAAGCAGATCTGTTGCTACCAGCTAGATATGTTTATTTCCCAACCCACAGCATCACATGTTCCCATAAAAAAGCCCAGAAATTTCAGATAAAAAATTGAAAACAAGTCAGAGGACTTTCTCATACTCTCTTTACTTGCATGTGGATTTTCTATTCAGGTAGTGAATTCAAACAGGGTTTGCAGAACCCTTGTGAAAACAGTGTCTGTTTTTCTCCATGCACTTGTAATTCATTTGTTTTTGCCAATAGACTCTGATAAGCTTAAATGTTAGCAAAAAAGTACAAATCCAAGGAGGGAAGGCAGCCCTTAGCCCTGTAATGGATCCTTTTGGGACCTGGTAGACCCACTGATCCCAGTTTGTAAAAATCTGGATGTGATCCTCACCAATAGACTTAGCTGAGGTCCAGATGGAGTAGAAGGAGCAATATGTGCATAGTGTGGGTACCATGAGAACAGCTCTGTGTCCCATGTTAAATGTAGCTGGTGGTTACTGCAGCATGATCTGAGGTAGGGCACAGGTTTTTTGTTCCTCAGCCTGGCTTGTCCTATTTCCCTTGTGCTTGAAATGAAGCCTAGGTTAGGAGACACTTTGAAGTCTGGTGTTACTTCCTATACTGGCCAGACAGGGGATTAAATGAGTGTGTAGATATATGACGAAATTACTTTGGAGGTCTCAATTTTTCAGGAGACTCTGCAAGGGAATGTACCCAACCCATCACCAGCTGAGCAGCAGCCATGCTATGGGGCAGGCAAAGGTTGCTTTTGGCTACACAGAGTAGATACTCTTGGATTATTTTCTGTACTCCACAAGGTAAGAGTCTGTGCAGAAACAGCAACTGAAGTGTAGTTCATGTGCTGTGACAGGCTGAAACAACAGTTCCTGCTGTCTCTGAGTCCACAAAAAAAAAAAAAAAAAGCCGCTGTATGTGGAATTGCTTATGGTGGCAGTTACAGGAAATGAGGATAATACTTGCCATTCAGAGAAATCTACAAGAATGGCAAAAGATTATAGATCTCTACACACATACAGTCCTAGGCTGACATAGATGGCATGCATATAAAAGGATAATAGAACTGCCAGCAAGAAAAATGGTAAAAATTACAACAAAAATAATTACCTCTATTAAAAATAATTTTTAAAAAGATGCACATGCTAGAAGACTTTACAAGCCATTTCATTAGCTTTGCAAGAAAACCCACAAGTTAAATAGGTGAAATTCAAAGCTTGCAATAGTGAGCTACTCTGCATTGTGGGAATACATGAATTAAAGATTTATGTAAATACGTTAGAAAAGACAGACCAAAAGGAAAACTGCAAGAAGAGGGAATAGCCCTTGCTCCCTGCAGTGCACGCTGAACAAGGTTACAGGCTGATTGCAAAGAGAATTGTAATCATCAGAGAATAAAAATCTGAAGCAGTCCTTGAAATGGAGAGCTTCATCCAGCAGCAAGGACTAGCAACCTGCTAGGACTGTCCTGCCAGCAACCCAGTGGCAAAGGGGTACACAAAAACTTTGAGAATCTGCAAGAGCTGAAAAAACCCGGACCTGAAGTATCACCTAGTGGCCTGAAAAACTGCTTCAAAATAGATCTATGTCTAGATCGGTGAAGACTGAGTATCAGCATATAAAGTCTGAGATCCACAAATGCAAATGCCAGCACTCTCTTTTTGAATGCTGGATTCATATAAAGGAATTAAAATATTGGATTGATAGAGGGAATGTCAGCCAGCTGTGGATGGCTTATCATCAGCTCTAGCTAACAAAAGGGCTAGATAAACATTGTTTTTTCCCATGTCTCATAAACATGAAAACCAACTTTCAGCATACAAATTTACAAAAGGTATAAAACCCCAAAAGATCTACTGATTGCAGACTTGGTCCCTCTAGCTTTTGACACAAAACTAAAGGTATATTTTTATACCTCTGTATGTGATTAAGAAAAACCTGTTTGCAAATAAAACATGGATCGTGGTTTCCAGAACTACCACTGACACCATGGTAAATTGTCAGACAATTAGTACAGGGCAACCCACAAGGCACACTTTCTACCTCATTATCATCTAAAGAAGGAATTCTGAATATTAGATGTGATGTTGTATACAAGCTAGAGGATAGAAAATTCTCAAGTATAACAGGAAGGGGTGTTAAACCCCTCCCTCACCATTACACACAATTATTTCAAAATTAGAATATAACTGAGGAGGTTTATATTGTCCCAAGTGAACAGTGACACAGGAAAACTGGCATGTTGCAGATGTCAAAAATATAGCCAAGTCAAAGAAAATAAGTAAGTTTAGTAGTTAGTGGAAGAACCAGCAAAACAAAAAAAATGTTAATAGTATGATCAGCTACAATAGCCTATCTTGAAGCTAGGGACCAGGTAAAACTCCCAGTCCTGGCAAAGAATCTGGATGAACCCAGGTAGCTATATGGGGTCTTTCTGTGACTTTCTTTTCACATACAAGGATAGGCAATGTATTATCACAGAACATGAAGATCTGCACCTCAGTCAAATGAATAATTATACTCCCAGTTATATGGGGTAAAAATGTTGCTTGTTCCCATTTTTTTTATTTTCCAGGATAGCTAGCATATTGCACATCATATTGTATTCTTTATGTTCTGGAACTCTCCTGCTACCTGGAATCCACTAAAGTCTACTGAGGATGGCTTAGAATTGAATGTGAGAGTTGCTTTTTGCCATCTTTATCGGTGAGAAGATAAAGTTCAAACATGTAGCTACCCTCACTAAAGACAGATACACTGATTCACATCACAGGACAATCCAACATATTGCTCTGTTCCAGGAACTGATGCACAGGGAAAATTACTAGAATAAGGCAAGCCTGGAGTAAGCCTTAATACTCTCTAGACCTCAACAACTTGGGATTTCCTTGATTAGAAATGAATCTATTTCTTTATTGGCTCATGTAGACATTTTTCTTCAATGCATGCGCTCAGTTGTGTTTGAACCCATGCAAAGCTTTAACAGCCATGGCTTTTTTCATGAAGGCATTCCACAGCTTAACTGTGCTTCTTGATGAAACCTTCTCTATTTGTTTGCTTTGAAACTGCCCCTACTAGATTCATTAAATGATTCCTTGTCTTTGTATTGTAAAAGAAATCAAACCCTTGCTACCTACCTATAGAATCTGTTGTGGTCTATCAGAAGGGCCATCAACTGATTCATATTTTCAACATGAATCAATAGCTTAGTATCCTCATTACTAAAAGTTCCATAAGCAATTGAAGAAAAGAAATTAACTCCAGTTAGTGCAGAAAAGCTCAGCAAGAGAATATTTGGCATCAGAACTAAATTTGCTTCTATCCAATTCCACCCTAATTGAAGGAGAAGCAGTAACCCTTACCATGTCCTTAGAGGGGTCAGTTGCTGTTGAACTCAGTATCTTTCGAGACTATGCTTTGAGATGAAGTGTCTTCCACAATGGGTTCCACTAGGCTCAATATCTACTAGGTACAGTTTTGTCTGACCATGGGCACTATTCCTGGACCACCAAACAGTAACAGTCAGGGGTTTCTGGTATGCAGGAAAAAATGCTTTCCCACATTTTTTGCTGTATTGGTAGTCAAGAACCACAATAAAGTAGTATCTATGAGTTCTACAGTAGATACCTCCACATGTCACCTGATTTGCAATGAAAAAAAAAAGTGAATGAAAAGGAAAAATCTTAAATGAAAAATACTTCTGTTATCTGACAATAGTATTACACAAGTTTCTCTTTTTGGAAATTATCCATTAATTTTCTTCATAAACATTTACTAAGGAGAAAAGTATTTTATGAACATATGGCACTTGTCTCTTTCTTGGATGTAAAAACGTCTGGTATTTTGCTGACTTCATTTCATTGTGAGTCACTGTGTAGGTTTGTATAAACACCAGGGTATTTTCATCAATTAGAAATAACTGAGATTTTCAACATAACATTCCCATATTTACTTGTGCTTGAATAGTTCTGTTAATGCCTCAGACAATACATATATAGATGTATTTACTGCACACACAGGATCCCTCTTCCTAAAAAATTCCAGACAGAGCTTGAAGACCCTTGAATCTGCGTTAAAAACCCACTGTATCCATTAGCAAAAACCCTACAAAGTTTCCCTGTAAGTGAGTGTTCATCAGTTAAGATACTGGGGTCAGGAAAAATAAAGTTTTTTGAAATCACATTCTAGTGAAAAAAAATACTATTATCAAGTGAGTTGGCTTTTTCTTAATATAATTAGAGCATATACAGAATCTCATCTGTTTGTTTCAGATAACTCTTTCATTGCAATATGTTCCTGCATGTTGTTGGCAACTGGACACCTGAAGTGAGCAAATCAATTGCCCTATCAATACTCCAAGAAGTAGATTGATCCTATCCAGTTTGGGAGTACTGCAGGAGAAAAAGGACACCAGAAGTCCTGCCTGCCTCAGAAAATCTGTAAAAGGACTCACGTTAGTCATGATTCAAACTACCAGCACAATGCAGAACCAAAACAGCAATCTAAGTCACTGTGGTGGCAAGTCTAGAAGAGGCAAAGATGTGATCACATATGGCAGGACAAGAAATAGGTTAGAAGTAGAAAGCGCTTAGCTTATTACTGAGGGCACTTGCATGGGAAATAAACTATGTGGGTTCAAATCGCTATAGAAGAAAAGTACCTATAGACCAAGACCCCTGGATAACTGCTCTAGCCATTGAGCTAATAGGTAAAATAGAGATAAGAGCTGTGTGAAGCTAGCCTGTCCCATGGCTGAAATCACACTTTCTAGTAAATTTGCTTCTGAATGCAAAAGGGAAGTAACTTCCCTGACCTCGTTATGGTGAAAACAGGCACAACCTTTACTGTTTGTCCTCCCACAAGGTGACACTAGATGGCAGCAATTGAAGTGGCAGCAGGAGCTGCAGACCTTGCTGGCCCAGAAGGCACTCTGGCAACCACATAGTCAAAAGTACAAGGACCACCTTATAGTCACTGCTTCTCCCCCTAGTTACTGCTATCGAGGTTGCTACAGTACTCAGGCAACTAATGAGATGGAGTATAGACGAGAAAACGAAGTCATCTGTGCCTTGACTTTCCTGCTTATTACACCTGAGCTCATTGAAGATGTCCCTGCTCATTGCAGGGGGTTGGACTAGTTGAGTTTCAAAGGTCACTTCCAACCCAAACTATGCTGTGATTTTATGATTCTGTTTCATGCTTTTCTCTATACTGACTTGCCCCTGGTTGGTCTGATTTGTGTCTGAGATCTCTTTGCCTGCATTAAAATAGCAACTTTTCCCAAAGTATTATGATAGAAGGTATTAACCAGTCTGTTGTTATGATTGCTTCGTTGGAGTCAGATGGGTTAGGTTTTGCATAGCATTGTAGAAATACTCATAAAAATAACCTTTTTAGTAATAAGTGCAGAATCAACAAGAATGGTAATAGATTGACAATGCCATAACTGCTGTTCTGACGAGTAACTTCTGAAAGAAACTGATGGAGGGAAAAGCTGACTCCTCTACAGATGAACAGTGCCAATATAGCATATGTTCCTCTTGTTTTAGCAACACAAGTCTTCACTGCCAACAAAATCACAGGCTATTCAAAGTTTAACAAAGATGTATCAAAAGACAGTGACCAGCAACAGCTTTAGTATTGTCTTTGGAATATTCATGTGCTTCCTGTCCTCCATGTGCCCATTTTGTTCAATATCTCTGCCACAGTTAAAGCTGTCTCTCTGCTTCATTACACCTGCCAAGTTCTGAAAATGTGTTTGGGATTTAAATCTGGATTTCAAGCCATTAGCATGGGAAAACACCATGCTTTACACAGTAATTCATTCTGACTTTGAGCTAGTGAAGACAAAATCCAGTGCTTAGTCACTGATGCAAACTGCAGTCATTTTACTCAAGACCTTGAAACTCAATTGCTGGCTGCAACTTCTGCTGCTGCAGTGTGTGGTTGTCACCTAAAGATAAGTGCCTTATACGACAGCCAAACCATTTACATCTTTGTTTGACCGATTCTGGCAGTAATCATGCTATCTGCCTGCCAAGCAGCAGGGAAGAAGGGAGGGGTGGAGACATGAATTGTCATTGTTCGTAAGTATACATGAGGTGGAAACAGTGGCAGGTAACTCAGTATTACAGAGACACTGTCTGCATATGCAGGAACAGGGTTTTGGAAGCTGAAGAGAACCAGAAGTTGAACACAAGGAAAGACATAAAGGGTAACTAGAAAGGCTTATATAGGTATATAAGTAGCTAAAGAAAGACTAGGTAAAATATGGGCCTGCTGTTGAAGGGGGCAGAAAACCTGGAGACAAAGTACCTGAATGTTCTCGGTGAGTTCTTCACATTGATCTTGACCGATTAGAGCAGCCTTCAGCAATCCCAGGCCCCAAGACCAGAAGCAAAGTCTGGAGCAAGGAAGATTTACCCTCAGTAGAGATAGATCAGATTAGGGAACATTTAAGCAAACTGAATATAAACAAGGCCCTGAGACTTGATGGCACAAACACAAAAGCTCTGAGGGAGCTGGTTAGTGTCACTTCAAGGTCAATCTCGATTGTCTTGGAAAGATCATGGCAAAGGAGAAGTTCCTGACAACTGAAGAGAGCTCATGTCACTCTTTATCTTCAGGAAGGGCAGAGACCTGTGATACCACAGATCAGCCCCTGGGAAGATGAAGGATCAAATCCTTCTGGAATCCATTTACAAACATGATGAACAAGAAGGTGATTAGAAGTAGTCAGCATGGATTTACAAAGGGGAAAACATGCTTGACTGACCTGATAGCCTTGTATGTTGAAATGACTGGCGTGGTGAATAAGGGGAAAGCAGTAGATGTTTTTTATTTTGATTTTATAAAGAGTTTCAACACTGTCTCACATAACATCCTCATTGACAAACTGAAGTCATGGCTAAACAAGCAGATAGTGAGATGGACGGAAAACTGGCTGAACTGCCATGCTCAAACCTTAGCAATCAGTGGTATGAAGTTCAGATAGAGGCTAGTCACTGGTGGTGTACCTCAGGGGTTAGCACTGAGGCCAATACTGCTTAGTGTCTTCATTTATAAACTGAATAATGGGATGGGATGAACATTCAGTAAGTTTTCAAATACTACCAAACTGGAAGGAGTGGCTGATGCACCAGACGAGCATATGTGCTGCCATTCAGAGGGTCCTTGCAGGGTGGAGAAGTGTACCAACAGGAGTATCATGAAGTGTAGCAAAGAGAAATCCAAAGTTCTGTCCCTGGGGAAGAATAACCCCAGGCCCCAGTACAAGTCGGGTCTGACCATCTGGAAAGCGGCTTTACAGAAAAAATCCTGGGCTTCCTGGTGGCATCCAGTTGATTATGAGCCAGCAATGTGTCCTTGAAGCCAGCAGCATCTTGCACTGCATTAGGGAAATGTTGTGAGCAGAATGAGGGAGGTGACCCTTCCCCTTCCCTCAGCGTGGGTGGGACTCATCTGTAATGCTGGATCCAGGCCTGGGCACTCAGCACAAGAGTCCCTTACATACTGAAGTGACTCTAGGGAAGGACCATAGAGATGATAAAGGCACAGGAACATCTGTCATAGAAAGAGAGAGTGGGAGAGCTGAGACTGTTTAGCCTAGGGAAGAGAAAGCTCAGGGAAGCTTAACAATGGAAGGGGAAGTAAAGAATATGGAGCCAGGCTCTTCTCAGTGGTATCCAGTAAAAGGACAGAGCCAACATACATACTGAAATGCAAGAAATTTCACTTAAAAATGAGAAAAAGATTTATTATTGTAAGAGTAACCAAACATTTGTGCAGAGTGGTTTCCCAGAAAATTTATGGAGTCTCCATATATGGAAATATGCAAAACCCAACTAGACACAGTCTGGGCAGCCACCTGTAAGTGACCCTGCTCTGACAGAGGAGTTGGATTAGGTAATCTCCAGAGAACCCATCCAACATCAACCATTCTGTGGCAGCATTAATTTGTGTCAAACTCAGACATCCCTCATTGCCTTCTGCACTGCAGAGCCCCCCCCAGACTCTGTGAGACAAGCACTGACAGGCTAAAGCTATCCCTGGGATGCTGCCTGCAGAAATTGTACATGATTGTCTTCCCCTTACTGTGCATGTCAATTTTTTCAAGTTGTGATCATTGCACCAAATAGATAAAGCCCAAAAATTATTCTGTGCAGAGATACAATTTTTTAACATGAGCAGGAAATGAAAAATCATCTTCACAGTCCAGGGACAAAGAATCTTTTTTGGCAACTCCCTGGGGAGCTGGTTTTGGCTCACTGTCTCATTTCCTCAGCAGTACAAGACACTGTAGGATCAAGAAAATTACAGGAAAAGATTAACAGGCACCTTCTGGACTCCCGTCTTAAGATATCTCGTGCTCTGTTGGAGCTGTATATATATGACTTTTTTAAAGGAATAATTATGGTTCTGAGAAAACAATTACTCAAAACTTGCTAAAAATGATAGAAAATTGATATTGGCCTGAATTTGGAGGTCTTTGCCAGTAAAACATGCTTCAGCATGAATAAACATTCCCTAAACTGACAGAATCTATGGGCAAAACTAATTATCACCTGCACTCTGGTATTAATGACAGAGAGCATCTCGGAGTTGGCAGTGTGCTACTTGAGACTGACTGGGCCCAGTTTTGCCAACTGACACACTTTCATCAGAAACACTACAATATTTGGTGTTATCCCTAAAAGTTACTGCTGCTCCTAAAGTACTAAAAATGCTGTGAATGCATGAAAACTTCACTAAAAATTTCCAAATCTTGCAGCTACTGGTAGAAGCTTGAAAACTTTTCTGGAAGTTCAAAAGTCTAAGTGGCAACAGTAATCTGGGTTATTGATGGTTTCAGAGAGCCTAATCCATATCATTTGAACATGAGACCAGCAGTGTTCCTTACAGTTCCTCCTCTCAGGCACAGAAGAGAAATCACCCATCTTTGCCATTGTAGAGCTCAACTACCTGAGCAAGGCCTCTGTCTTCTTTTTTTTTTTTTTGGCAGTCTGGTGAGGGGTGTCCTTTACCAGCAGAGAGGTGAAATTTTACAGACTTCATGAAATGAGGAAGGGTAAGGTGTTGAGAAACCTCTTCTTACCATAGCTCAAAGTAATTTTTTTTTCTTAAATCAGTGTCTGTTGTCACATACTGTCTAGATTTATAAACTTACTATCAATTTTACCAATAAATATCCTGTCAGATTTAGTAGCAAATTCAATGACTCCATATGTTACAACTAGAAAGACTTTTAGCTTTTTGCAAACTCTTAACTCATGATACCTTGTTAAACTTCTTATGGTTTTAATAATATGAGTCTGTGCTAAAAACATTACTTGTCAGATGACATTTTTTTTTAAATGTTTTGGATAGAACTCTCAAATCCTATTGAAATGTTTTGAGAATATTTTTGACTGCAGATTCACTATGAACAGCAGGAGACCTTGCTGACCTCACCAGAGATTAATGGGTCGGAATCTGTGTCTTTCTGAGGAATGGAAGACGTCAACACTAGAAGCTCCCTTACCCCACAGATAGCTGGTCCCAGGCCTGTTGTTTTTTCCAGTCTTCAGAAAAATCCTTGGCAAGAACTGTCATTTTTCCAGTCATCAAATTTCCAAGAATCTTCTCTTCTCATCTCTCACTTTTTCTTTGATGGATTCTCTCACAGTAGCAAATGCAGACCTCTTGTAGGAATGTGGGCCATACATGGGTGTAAGCCAGGCTCATGCCTGGAATAACAGCAAATGAACAATGAAATCCAGAAATGAGATGTAAAAAGGGTATTTTCTATATAGAAATGTTTCTCATTTTTTAATTGATTTTACTCAACAGTGCAATTAGTTTTGGCCCACTGGATGGCCATCTGATCATGTGGGGACACCACGTCTAGTGCCAACTTATACACATTTGAAATAAAGTCAGAACTGGCAGCACTGCAGAAAATTTTTCACAATTTAACCTGTCAGAAGCAGCAGAAGAACTTTTCCCTTTTCTCTCAATTCAGATATACCAAAAAAGCTTCTTTCTTTGAAATGACCACATGACTTCATGTGAATGAGTGAGCATGTTGTTGCCCTTTTGCTGCCTGACCTACATACACTAACATAGACTTATTACTAAGTTCTCTCAATACAACTGGTCCTGTTAAAATGGCAGAATTTGGTGGTTTCTCACCTCAACCTGCAGGTGAGAGGCTCTGATTTGTAAAAATAAACACACATTTTTATTTTCAAGTCCATCAAAATGTTTGATTTTAAATTAGCTGCCCTACACAAACTCTTACACTTGAAAACATATTTAAGTGTTTTAATATTTAGCGGCCTCATTTGAGGTGCACAAATTTAAGCAACTATATTCTGATTTTCAGATGTATCCATTAATTTTGACCTACACTATTATTTTCAAATTTTTCCACCCCTCTGATTCTATCCTGTCTCTGGTAAGTAAAGAAATTTTAAAAAATATGTCTTCTACATATAGTTGTATCGTGCCAAACACCCAAAACCTAGAAATGCCAGTTTTTAGTGACTGTGGGCGACTCTAAGGGATAGTTGATGGATCTTTTGAGTTCTAGCCCTCATATTTATTTCTTAGTCCAGATTGCTACAAATTAAGGATCCCCATATATGAAAAATATCACAGTCAGGTAAAAATAGCTTTAAAAATTCAGGGAGGTGGGGTACTACAGAACAGTCAGCATCATCTTATTTCCTCTAAAGATTATGGAGAAATCCTCACAGAAGCCATTTTCAGGAGGGAGAGGAAGGTAACTTGGAGTAACCACCATATATTTATCAATGACAAACTCTTTCTGGCCAGCCCAGTTACCCTCTACAATAGGACTGGTTTTGTGGAGAATCAAAGCAATGCATGTCATTTCCCTCAGGATTAGCAGGGCTGCTGACATAGTCTCACATAGAACCACCCCTGGAGGCAAACTGGGGAGACATGGGCCATGGTCAAATCCAAAATGGGTGAAAAGCTTGCTAGACTGATTGGCTTAGCGAGCAACAGTCAACACTTCAAAGCAATGATATTGAAGAGCAATGTTCCTCAGAGATTTACACTGTCTATCAACTTCTATGACTTGGGCGATGGCACGAACTACACTCCTAGAAGGCTAAATTCAATTTGCAGTTGATACACAGGAAACCAGGGCAGCTGTTAGAGGGGGTTAAGCAAGCCAGAGAAGAGGTTTAACAAGAACTTCACAAAATGAGACAGACAAATGCAAAGTGTAGTATCTGGGAAGAATAAACCTGAGGTAGGAGAACAGACCAAGGGCAGCAGCTCTGCAAGAAAGTGCTGGACTGGTCTTGGACAACAAGTTAAATATGGACAATCAGTGCAGCCTTCAAAGACTAACCATGCATTGGCTACATGAGAAAGGTAGTGGCAAGAAGACTGAAGGACGAGGTTGGCCACTGTATTTGGCACTTGTGTGGCTCCATCTGGAGTATTGAGCCCATCCCAGAACTCCCCCATATGAGAGATGTTTTGTCCAGCTGGGAATATCTTCAGCAGAAGTGTGGAGGTTGAAGAAGCTGATATTTGAGGAGAGACTGAAGGAGGTGAGTTTTTCAATCTGGAGAAGACTAAGGAGGGATCTAATTGCTGTCTTGAACTACATAGGTGGAGGTTTTAGAGAAGACGGGCTCACAGTCTTGTCAGAGGAATACAGGAAGGAACAAGAAGCAACAGTAACAGGCTGCAACAAGAAAAATCTGACCAGATCTGGTAAGATTGCAAAACTGGATCAGAGGCTAAGAGAACTGGTGGCATCTCCATCCCTTGAGGCATTGAAAATGCATCTAGACTCCTAACAATCAGACCTAGCTGTAAGTTAGAATCACCAAACCACAGGATACCTCAAGCTGGAAGGGACCCATAAGGATCATTGAGTCCAACTCCCTCCTCCTCACAAAACTACCTAAAAGTGAACCATATGATTAAGAGCACTGTCCAGATACTCTTTCTACTTTGTTAGTCTTGGTGCTGTGACTGGTTCCCTGGGGAGCCTGTTCCAGTGACTGACCACCCTCTGCGTGAAGAACCTTCTTCTAATATTCAGACTGAGCTTACTCTGACATAGCTTCATTCCATTTCCTCATGTTCTTGTTAGCTGTGACTTCAGTAGAAGTTTTGTCTGGATGACCTCCAAGGTCTCTTGCAACTTCAGTTATCCTATGTCCATGTCTCTAAGAATATTTTAGGTCCTGTTTCTCGTAGTGCAATATGGAGCAGAAGTTGCCACAGCCAGTACCCCAAGAACTATTAAGACACAGAATCTAACATCTTTCCTGTCTATAGAAATGTCATATTTGAAAATATGCCTCCTTCTTTACTGCTCTTGGAAAACACACAAAATCCATTTTAACAGCCTAACTGGGAAGGACTGGAAGACAGAATTTATCAGGGTAGAAGGAAGGACCCTGGTATGCCATAAAGCCAGTAAAATGACCTTTATCTCTCCTCCCTATTCTCTCATGGAAGAGGATGTAAGTGTGGTGGAGTGTGGAAGGCATGGGCTCCCCCTGGACCTAGGGACTAGTGCACAAACCAGGTGACAAGCAGAGCTCTTCTGTAAAGCCACCTGGTGTCCACCACCCACAGCCATGACCAGGCAGCTTAGGTCAACCCAGCCCCTTTCTACCATCACTATGCTTGCTCTCAACACAATAAATAGAAAGGCTATTTTGTCAAGCCCAGCTGTTTTGATTCAAGGACTCAGAGGAAGCCTGAGTGCATAAACAGGAAAGCAGGGGCTGTTTTTACTTCACCCATCTATAGCCAGTACATGCGGGTTGACATCACCAAGGCTGACACCAGCTGCACTGAGTGCACCTGACAATTTGCTCCCTAGGCAGCAGTACCAGCACCAGGGCAGGCACAGCTGGAGGGAAGTGCAGACAAACACAATGACCCTCCAGAGGCACTGCTGCCCTGGTACCCCTGTGCCCACTCTGGCTGCCCCTCAGGTCCCTGTCCATGCTGGGGACAGGGGAAGGCAAAGAGGTGCCCGAAGGACCATCCTCACTCCTGAAATTCACTGATAAGACATTTTTTTCCTGCAATAGTGCCAGCCTCTTAATGCAGCTTGCTGATCATGGGGGGCCTCACCACAGTCCCCCAGCACCGCCACACTGTGTGATGTGAAGTGCTGCAACCGGGAACCTATTTTTAGCCCTCATGGACTGGAATTGCAGGCTGCACTGCGGATATCCCTGCAGAAACACTGGTAGGAAGGAAAAGCAGCACCACACTGTAATTTTGTCTCTAGTGATGGGATTTTCTTTCTAAATCCTGAGTATCAGTTTCACTCCCTACTCTAGGCTACAAGAAACACACTTTCATCTACACCTTTAATGTCCTCTCTCCTGCCTATGTGTCACTGCATAATAAAATGTGCATCAGTCTTATAGTCACTGTAGAGTTATTATATCACATACATGTACAAAGCACTCTGGCTTATATGACCCCTCAAGATATTAATAAAACTCGTTGTCTGCTAGAAGTGGTCTTTAAGTGAAGGTTGAACAAAATTGACCTGAAACCTTGAGAATAATTTGGAGTTGTTGTTTAAATCACAGAGACACAAAGTCTGCAGGAGGTGGATCTTCATGCAGCTTTCATCATTAATGTTTTTTCTCTCCATGGTCTCAACACCTTTAAATAGAACATCCTACCAAATAATATTTATGTTAATTTGTTTATTTGCTGCCATAGAAAAAAAAACAACTGCAACAACAGTGCTAAGGGAACAAGTGTGAATAGTAGTGAAGAAGTGCCTTGGTTATGAGTAATTTCTGTCCCTATTTTAAGTATAGTCAGCAAATTCTACTCAGTTACACCATCCTAAATTAGAGAAAGGTGGATTCTATGAAAACTGAAGACAAAAATCTAGCCCACAAGTTCAAATTACCACTTCAGAAAGTAACAAGATGAAGTTACTAATTTTATTAACCACTCTCAGCTTATTTTGCACTTTCCTTATAAAATTTTCCTAGCATGTACCTTAGTTACATGCATAAACTGAACATGAATTGATTTTTTCATGTGTTTTACTGCTTGTTAATAAATCAAAAGCCACAGTAGTACTGATCATAACTTATATCAGAGAGTAAAACAACCATTAGCTCTGCAACAGAAAGGATAGGAGGTGAAGAAACAGCAAGTCTGCTCTGTCAGGTCAGTACCACCTTTTGCTCAGTTTTTGTTGTACAAATCAGGTTGTAGTGAGGAGTGCAGACAGAGACCTCAGACAAACAGATTTACCCTATGGTTTTTTGAATCTTCAGCTTACTATAATTAGAACCACACTAAGACCTTTTTGGGAGACATTAGTTGTTTTGCATTTATCCTATCATAAAGGGGGCTTACTCATTTTCTACCGTCTTTAATCTGGAAAAGATCAAATTAAGAAAACAGCAAGTTTAGGCTAGATAATTTTCTGCTGTTGACCAGTTGAGTTCATGTCATACTCACTCCCAGTTAATGCTCAGCTGCCTTTTCTAAATTCTTGTTCTGCTTCAATTCCATACAGTCCATCTGCCAGGCAGAAATCATATACAATGTCTACCGAGGCACTGGATAGATTTCAGCATTTACTAACTTTATTTAAACTCATCAGGCATCACTACAAAGAGTCATACAGAACTAACATAAGTCTTGGGTATTTGATCCAGGGTTTAATGTTACAGTTTTCAGCAAATGCGTAGGGGTTTGGTGATACATTTAGAGTAAAAAGGCAGAAATTTCTGACAATACAAATGGAATTGGTGACAGTAGACATTGACTGTTCCAGATGAGTTTGAATTTGTTGAATTTATATCATAGAAATAAGCCCCCTAAGACATTTCCTCCTAGAAGTTCAAAAGGTGTAAATCAGATATAAACCATACAAAGTCAATGGAGTTACTTTGATGCTAACGAGAGCAGAGCCAGATCTCTTACAAGCCGTGCAGCACTGTTCTTCAGCATTCTACCAATATGTAAAGGAGATGGCTCTGTCCATCCTTATTGACATCCACTGAGTTTCTGGTAAGTGTTTCCCAGGGCAACTGCTACTTCATGGTTCTCTCAAGTCAGAACAAGAGTGATTTCATAGATTTTCTATTCAGTCTTGTGCATGTGTCAAAGTGCAGGTGAGGAAAGTGGAAAAGTCCATGCTGCCTGTGTTGCAGTGTCTTTTCCAGTCTCCTACATCAGCCTTTCAGAAGGGCAGTTATAAAGCCTTTTCTCATCCCAGCACAGAGAGACCTGTTGCAGTGACCAGAATCTCTTTTTTCCTCTCCTACAAAACAACATGATACAACAAGATTTCAAGAGCATCTGCCCTGACTTCCAAAAGCCTAAGGCATCTCATGCATCTCTTCTCTAAGTATGGAAGGGAGGCAGAAAATGTCATTTTACCATTAAAAGTCAATATTTCCTTTTAAAAAGAAACAACAGTAAGGCAGATCAATAGATCTTGCCTAGTGCACATTTATGGAGGCAATCAGTTTGTTTAGGAGAAAAAGCTGGGAGGCTGAGCACTGAGACCACAGACTAAGAAAAAGGACTCCAAGACAGCCGTTTGTTTCTTCAGCCTGTAAATTTTAAGATTTCATAAAATCCTGCCCCTCCAGCAAAATCAGCTCATGTGTAGGTAAATAAGAAGACAGCAGCACATGACAGGAGACAGGATCAGCTCATCTATACTCATGCAGGCTGAAATTTGGAGCATTTCAGTTGCCAATGCATGCACTAGGAAATGAGAGTCCTGTGGCTTTTCTGGGTCTGGGAATAAGAGAGTCACCAGTGTGAAAACAAAGGAAGACACGGTAAAAAGCTAGGAGCTACTCAAAAATCCTAAGGTACCTGTTTTCAGAAAACAATGAATTCTGGGATGCAAGGAAAGAATTAGAAAGCTCTCTGGAGCTCCACTGAAGTGTTCAGTGCTGTTCCTCATGTTATCCAGTGCAAATAAAATGTTAACTCAATAGGCCCATGGAAAGTACATTCAAACTCCCTTTTTCTTTTCCTTTTAGCTTTCTCTTTCATGCTTTTTTTCCTTTGATTTCTGAATGAAATTTATGCCTTGCCTTTGTGGTCAACCATGCCAGCCATCTAAATGTCTCTTGAGAAAGAAACTCTTTTCAAGAGTTAGTAATCATGTGCAAAGAATTTTGGTCATAAATACTTCAGGGATGTTGTCAAGAATAAAATACAACAGAAATAGACAAGTTTGTTTTGTTTTGTTTTGTTTTTAAAAAAGGAGTAGTCCAACAGAGTCAGCTGCACTTCCTTCTGTTACATAGTCCTCCATGTATCCTTCAACATGGGACATTTCATATCCTCAAGAAATACAAATCTTTCTATGTTAGTGGACATAATGCTAAAACTGACATTTTAAAGACACATATAACCAAACTACCATGAAGTATCATCAGTACCACAGGTTAATTACCAAAGGAGTTTAAGAGACATTTCCTGGCTAGGGACATCACTGACTTAAGCCTCTACTTGCAGTTTCCGAAACTAATATATGCCTTCTCTATCTGCAATGAAAAGACATCTTCATCTGCACTTAAAAGGAGACCATAACTTGGAAGACCACAGCAACACTGTGCTCAGATGAACTATAACAAAACCAAATCCTCAGCTTCCTTTGCTAGTAGTCTGGCATTCTGTGGCTCACTCATCAATACAAACACTGATGACATCCCTAAACCACTCCTTCTTCTCTACCAAATAGGCCATGGGATTTGTTGTCACAGATAGCATCCTACAGCCACTTCACCAACACCCCCTGCCTGGGGAAAACACAGTATGGTCAGGCAGAAGGACCTTTGTGGGAATTCAGTCAGCCTCACCACAGTACAGTACAGTTACTGACAGAGGCCAAAACCACAGAGATGTTACATCTTGTTTAAGATTCACCATCTATGAAAGAGCACTTTTTAACAGCAGAGGTTCCTCAGGGAAGAAAAGCCAGTTGCTAAGACCCTCTAAGATAGTATTCAGTACTCTTTTCTACAGTGCAGGTGTCCTTTTCTAAACAAATGTTATTTTATTTCTGGAATCTGTTATACTTCTGCTTTGTGTTAGCCTACAGAGACTCATGAAGTATCTCTAGGCAATTCTGAAGTGATGAGTTTATAGGAAGTTTTCTCTATAGCTGTGGTTCTGTCTGCCACTAACAGATGAAGCAGAGATATTTTTTTCCCTCAGTTGTTTCATCACACCCAAAGTTCTGGCTAAGTATTCTATCTAAATAAAGCAGTCCTGTACCATGAGGGGTTTTTTTCCTTTTATCTATTGTTATGATGGGGCAGAAGTTCATTACTCCTGCCAAGGCTCCATTCAGTATATCATGACTGAAGTCATATGAGAGAGAGAGACAACATGTTTACTATTAGGCAACACCTGTGCTCAAAAATGGGTTTTGTACTAGGCTCTGACTGTGGCAAAGCAGGTAGTCACTACTGTGAGAACTGATGTCTGGAGGGCAGAGAGTTCCTTTCCAACAAAAAATGATCAGAGTATCCTTGCAAGCAATCTGGGAGACCAAGTGAAGTCAAAATCCGAAAGACAAATTTACAACATCTAATGCATTTCCAGCTAATCTGGTTCATACATCAAAATCTGAAAGCAGAGCAAAACACTCAGAAACTATTGTGCTCAAACTAACAAATTACTTTTCTCAAGGTTTGGGCAAATAAATAGATGCTCTTATTACATGTTTATATGAATCATTTGATATGATTTATTGGTTTGTTTTGTCATTGAAACTACAGACTCAGAATCTCTCAACTTCTGTTGTATGTGTTAAATTTTATCAATCACATGTATTTTTAATTTGGCTGTATAAATGGCTCCAGCTTCTTGAGTTTGAAGAGACCATGGGGAAAAATGCAAGGATCTATTTTAAGTCTATAACCACTTTCTGTTCTGGCAAAGAAATAAGTGACAGTAAATAAATATCACACCATTGGTTAGATACATGTGAATGTTTCTGGATGACCTTACAGAGCTCAACAAAGTAGGAAGCAAAAGACATCAACAGCCAAGATAAAGAATGAGAAAAAATAAGCATAATACCATTAAACTGATAGTAAATGGAAGCAAGGCTGTATTAAGACAACTTGAATGAACTATTTGATGATACCTTTTCATAGTTGAGAACAAATTTGTTACTGCTGAATTCACTGCAGATCCATGATCTGCTTCTTGAAATAAAATTATTCCTGATATTCTATTCACAGTAGAGAATTAGGCTGTTTCTGTATTTTTTCAGCATACTTCAGTTTCTAATATCTGAAGTATATGCATTTGTAAATATGGATCTTTGTACATCACACTACACCTTTCCCTTTGTCCTATCCTTCTAGTACAGAGATGCACAGTGTCCCCATCTCCACTCTGATAGGAAAGAACAGCTGTCAAATAACTCTGCTGCACATCTTCTGTGCTGCACAAATTGTGGGTTTGCACTCTACCTTTTTTTCCTAGATTTTTACTAGGTGTTTGCTCCTGGGCACTGCTAGAGGCCTTAATGATTGTGGCTGCTTTTAAGGTCTTATGAGACACCACTGCCTTAAAGACATCATCACATCAGGAGGTGGAATTTGGTTCTTGTGTTATAAGAAATGCACCCTTTGTGATGTTATAGACAGTGTCTTGTTTCCTCCTAAGCATCACACCCAATACTTAGTACTCTTTAAAATACAGAGAGAGGCTCCTACCTCTCAAACAAACCTATCATATGCCACCACTTTTTTCTTCCTCTACCTAAACCAGTCCCTTTGCTCCCACAATACAAAACTACTGTGCCAACACAACCATGGCCTTCTGAGTTCCACCCTGCAACATGTATCAGCAGTATCAACATGTATGTGTGGTAAAAATATCTTGACAGCCAAAATCCTTTGTGGTGAGACATCAACCAGACAACTGAAGGGCTAAATCCTGGTTTACATGACATAAGTAAATATCAGCTTGTGTGTATGCCATTTTGGCTGAAGATTTCACAGCCTTCAAGGTTTTGTCTATTCTTTTTTTCTGATTAGACCACTCTGTGGTCATCACATGATATGGATGCATGAGATAAAGTGCTGCTATAGTCCTTGAAAACCTTCTTGTGATGTGTGATGTTATTTTCCTTCAGACCATCAAGCTCCATTCT
Organism: Poliocrania exsul; assembly: GCA_035041345.1. Lineage (NCBI taxonomy): Eukaryota > Metazoa > Chordata > Aves > Passeriformes > Thamnophilidae > Poliocrania > Poliocrania exsul. The sequence goes on along the minus strand of JAWWLZ010000001.1, from coordinate 45,699,117 downwards.
ATTGTTATTTCCACAGAGGTCTTGAACCCCTACTTCACCAGAAACCCTTTAAACATGGAAGAGTATGAAACTCTGAACAAATATCTTGTTCACCACTTACAGATAACTAAATCAAACTTGGCGCTTTGTCTCTTCAAAATTTGCCTCATCTGCTGGCAAAGTAAAAATAATTAGAAAATAAAAGTCTTGCTTCTTTCCATGCCACTTTTATGACCCACTAGCAGAGAAATAACCAGTTAAAAGATACACTCTCATAAAGGTGGATGTGTGAAGCAGCATATTAGATGGGGGATGGGGGAATGTATTTGTTCTTTTTGCACAGTTTTTATTTCATCCAGTTCCTATTTTGTCCCTATCACCACCAAAGTTACATCAGACTTTACCCTACTAGGGATTGGGCTTTCTTTAGCTGGTAGTGCTCCAATTACTGTTATCTTTGTCTCTAGAATTGCTAGAATTTCTTAGAAATCCTGTGTGGGATGATATTAGCTTATTTGGCCAATATTTTTTGAATATTTGTTTGTTTTTCTCAGGCAAAAATATTCAGGCCACTCTACTATCTATTGCATGAGAGCTGAACTCACCACGGCCTTTGTTCCAGAAGACATTAGGAATGACAAGGGCTACCCACAGGACAAACCACCTCCTCCTGAGCTCTGCTGGTGACCTGCACCACTTCTGTCACCACTTCTGTCATTGATAGTGCCACGCAGTTCCTGTCCCATGACAGAGTAAGCTGTAGAGATACCTGAACAAAAAAGTTTAGCTCTCATTTACGTGAGATTGTCCAATGATAAATGCAGAAGCCACTTAGACGACTCTTCTACTGCTCAGCTCCCCACTTCATCTTCTTTGCTCCATTTGTCTACTTAAAGATATTTTACTGGATCCACTACTGTGTTGTACCAAGGAGAAAATCTAAGTGTTTAGCAGTAGTCTGAAGAGCTGAAGGCCTTGAATACAAACCAAGAGTTAAACCTGCAGTAGGTACAAATTGATATATCTCCATTGATTCCTTTGGCTCTATGCCACTACTCTGGTTTTCATCAGGATATCTAGTGGGAAAAATTTCAGATGGGTTGTTTTTTAATACTAAGACATAGCTAAATAGTCCAGCCGTAGATCTCTTCCTTGGAATAGTCTTCATTTGAAACACAAGTTGTCAGTTTGCTTTTTAAAAAAATAATACAACAGCCTTTAAGTTCACTCACAGGTTACTTTTTTTTTGCCTCTGAGGTTTTGGGTCATTAGGTTGTTTTTTCATTCGTGGGATTTTTTTACGAAGTTCATAATTCATATATATCCACACCTTTCAAAAATCACTCTGTTGTTCTAAAGGAACTCACTTTCAAAATAAAGAACTCATCCACATGTCCTGTCCTGGTGCTGGAGTTGCTGGAGTGGAAATCAGAGCTCCAGCCAGTATACTTTAAAGCTTTTTTCACTTACCAAACCACTTAGTTTACACAAATTGCATACTTGCTGGTTTCACCTGTCCAAATTGCAAAAACAAACATCTACAAAAGAGCCAAAGTAAAATCCAAGCATGCATTCAGAAGATAAATGGCACCAAAATGTAGCTGTTTGTGGATGGAGAGCATTTATCCTTGCATTCAGTGGAGAATTATCAGTGTGACAGCTTCCTTTTGTTACTGCTATGTATTGGCTTTGATTACAAACCACAGCAGAGCTGAGGACTAAAAAAACTTCCATATTTCCCAAATTATTTCTGAAATACGTGAAGGTCAAAAGGTCAGATTCTGCTCCACACCGCACCCACCAGCCTGACACCAGTGAAGCAGCTCTCTTGTGAGAGGGCAGGCTGGCCGGTGCCCAATTCACTGAGAGATTTTAGAGGAAACTTTTTGAAACCAGGTTACACCAGCTCACCTGAGGCTACAGGTTAAATAAAAAACTAACACACCCACCAAATTCTACTTATGCTGGGTAAAATCTCCCAGTAGTTTAGTAGTCATGGGATTGAGTGCTACAGGTAAGCCTTTTAATAATGAGTATGTTTTCCTCTATTAGTTATACCTCCTATATCTACTCTGATGAAGCTGCATCTCCTCCCTAGTCTCAAAAGACCATGTGTTCTTTCTCTTCAGTCTCCACCACCTAATTTCAGATATTCGTCTCCTACTGTAACTGTGGCTATCAAAGCAACTCTGCAGCAGACATGCAATCAACACCCCAGGGAACATCAAAGCTCTGGAATCCCTCAAGATACTACATATGCAGTTTCCTTAATCCCACTGCATTGTTTTTATTTTCTCCTCACATTTCCTTAGGTTTTCTCCTTTCATAATTATTGCAAAACAACAGCCTTTCTATAACAAAGCAGGAAGAAAACTGAGTCCATCACTAAATGTAAGCACTGGCTTTATTTCGTCTGCCACTGGATCCCATATGTGCTTTGCATTTCACGCTCCCATGTAATGGAGGGTTCAGGTGTTTCTGATGTTGCTGCCAGGCACTAAAAGCAGAGTGATACAAATGTGAGGTAAAAAGGATCCTTCGATTGCTAACTGCAATTGCAGATAAAGCTGGGAATTCTCCAGCACACACCAAGCAGCTGCTGCTGTGAACAGGCTCCAGGGATGTACTTTGGTACATTCTTGGCCTGACTTAGTGCTTCATGCTAACTCAGTTTTCAACCACAGTCATCCTTGTGCTGGCTTATTATTACAGCACTATAAAAATAAAATGTTTGGACAGAACTGAGACTTCCTCCTAGCTGTCAGTCTCATTTGCATAGCTGGCTATTATCTTGCAGTTTTTTCCATCCTATGGTTTCTCTGATTTTCTGTCAGATTATGTTTCCATCTAATGCCCTTTGTGTACCTCTAGTACAATTAACAGGGTGGTTACTTGATACCTGAATAGCAAAAGTCATATTCAACTCAGCAGGAGTCAATCAAAAGAAGCATAAGTTCTTCTGGATTGTATCTGATTAATTGACTTGCTAACTGAGACAACACTGCATTTTAATATTAACAGTGCTCCTAAGTATTCTCTTGTGTTTTTATGTTTCTTGAAATAAACCATATTATTTTATTATAATTTTTAAGAAAATATACGCTTTCATGTGATTAACAAATTTGTAGGTATTTGTGTACTGAAAGGCAATGAATTTGATATGTGTTTTAATTTAGGTATTAACAGGCTTTTCAGCATTTAATGGAGTGAGTTGTATCTGCTAAATAAAATGAATGGGAAAAGGAACAACTACAAGCAAAACATTACAGTCCTTACAACTATAAAGCTCTGTAGCTTGTGAAAATGCTCAGAGAAATGTGGGTTCCTCATTCTGAATCTTGCTCAGCAACATCCTTACAAAATATATTCATTCTTGTTAAAGCCACTGATTCCAGCCACTCCAGTGAAGGCCTTCTGACCAAAATATTATGTAAAACTTATTCCTTCATCTTTATTCAATGTTTGCATTACAGCTCTGGTCTTAATGGCACGTCTGAGGCAGTTGATACTTTCCAGAACCATCTTTAAATAAAAAGCAACAAAAAAGCTTCCACAAACAGAAACCAAAATACAAAGTTAGAAGAGAACCTGTGTGGGAACCGTGAACATCTTCTGTAATATACAATCTTTCAGGAACAGTCCTCATTGATTCCCAAGCTACACAAGTCACCCTGCCTGAATGTTCAGTTCCCACACAAAGGCCACCTGGGTGCATGTGTTGGAGGACAATCCCACAACCCTACTCTGACCAGACCTGACAACTGAGATCCAGGCCTCAGGTCAGCCTATCCAGTCTTGATTAGGATTTCAGACAATGTCCTCAATAGCACCATGACATTAATTGTCCAGATGTGCTGCAGTACAGTAACATCTTGATTTTTCCATCCTCACTGATCCAGAACAAAAGATACTTTACATATTATCCACATTGTCTTGGGCAGTCCATATCTATAAATAAATACAGCAATGAAGTTGCTTACAAATAATGTATTGAAAAATTTCATGGCTAGTTGGCTTTCACAGTGACTGGACTATAATGGAATTAACTGCATTTAAAAAAGAGAAACATGGTGAGAGTTCAAGTGAGATATGGCCTGAGCTTTTTGGCCTGGACTGCTTTTGTTTTCAAATAATTGTGTTTGCCTCTCAGAGCAGGGGAGGAATAGGAATGTGGAGAAGAGTGATCAAATTTCGTCAAAAAAAATACTGAGGAATATAAGCAGCCATTACATTAATCCTCATCTTCAGAAAAATTCTATTTCATGTCAGCAGTTGGTAAAAGGAGTGGGTAAAAGGTGACAACAGGGTAATCTGCCCTTTCCATGTCCCTAAACCTCATGAAAAATCCACTATCCTTGTCTATGCCAAGATTTAGACTTTTAACCCTTCAGCTAATGTACAGGAGTTCCACGCTCTTCAAAGGAGAAAACCATCTGGAAGCCGCCTTGGCACCCTGTTAACATCCTGACAACCATTTATGTCAATGATTGCACTCATCCACACTTTTGACCTGCAGGTAAAACCTCTGAGTGTCTGGTCCAGAATCAATTCTCTTTTATCTTAGTGGGAAGATTTCTGTCAGCCATCTAAAAGTTAGGCACCTCATCCAAACAGGTGGCCCAGCCATATGTGATGGGGTTCATCCCATCCCAACCTAAATGACTAAGCTGGCTTAATTCCAGAGGGGTCTCCCTCTCTCTGCACTCGTTATAGAGCAGGCTAGACCACTGGCTTCAACCAGACTTGCAGCTTTTTGACAGCTAATGCAAGATTAAATGGATCCCACCTCCCTGACTTGTGTGGTTTTTGGGCAGCCTCTAGCTGCAATAGCTCCACTTCCTCAAGTGTCCTGACCACTGTATACGGGCCAGAGCAGATTGTACCTACATTTTTTTGAGAAGATGCCATGGTATTATAGACCAAACTGGCAGCAGTAACATTTGCTTATTGAACCATGCTTGAAGTGGTCCTGAGGCAATTTGTAAACCCATGTTCCTTTTTTAGTCTATTTTTATACAAAATTTGCATCACAGTAACTCTAACACCTTCATCAATATTATCTGACTTGTTGAGGTTACTCTCGCCCTTTAGTAAAAGGAGCAGAAAGCCAAAAACTTTTAAAAGGGAAGCTCAGATGAGCCTGTTTTCATGCAAGTCATATCTACAAAATCTCTACTGAAAACAGAGCACTCACTGACTTGAAAGCCATCTGATTCTTAAAAAAATGTCTGTCCAAACAAACTGATCTTTAAACTGGACCTTGCAATTCCTTTTGCAAAATCAGCCCTACCATTGAGTTACATCTGGTGAGCATGAAGTCAGATTATTTTTTCTGTACATGAGTATTCCAGTAAGTTTGCAGGTGAACTCTGGTGCAATTTAAAAGCTGTACACTGAATGCATTCTTTTCAGTCCCTTCCGAACTCCAGCTCACTGAAAGATTAACATATATACAGCATTCAAGTTGCAGGATGTGTCTGAAAGGACGATTCACTGCAGTCCTCAGACTACAGTAGTGCCATAACACACCTCCCAATCAACCCTAAAATTGCCCACAATTAGGCACAAGTAAACAAAGATTGAAGGGAGAGTGGGCTAGGGACCCAGTTGCTAGAGCCTCTCCAGAGACAATAGAGAGAGATGAGCACTGCTCCAGGGTAACAAATCTTGGATAGAACAGGATGGAATGGTAAGAATCACCTTCTGGAAATGCCTATTCACTGTTCCCTGTGCAGGGATTGAAGACAACTATTTCAGGATAGACCTCTGACTTTCAGATGGCTAAAGTCTGTCAAGATGAAACCCATCCATCCCTGGACAGGAGAAGCTCACATTCCTGTTTTTTCAGCCAGCTTGTTTGTCTTTGCCCTGAAATGAACTCCCATTAATCTCAAAGCAAGTTGTGGCTGAGAAGTAGTTTGTGAATCTGTTTTTTATCTTTACCACCTTTCAGCTCTCATTGACCAGCTTCCAGCTCAACCTGGGTGCCTGGCCACGACCATGTGCATAGGCATGTTACCAAACATGCCAGGACTCTTCTCAATATAGGGAGCTCAGCCACCAGGCTGCACAGACACAGCCTTTGGCATCTCACTAAAGAAAGGGCAAGAGAAACGTTATATTCCTGGAACAGCTTTGCTTCCTTGTAAGAATATCTCAAGTGGTACATATTTTCTTGTGTTTTTTAATTTCTGGAAGACTGCTCATTCTGTCTTTATTCACTCATGAGAAAGGGAAGGGAAACAAATGCCATAGGGATAGGACATGAAAAAGTGTATATAATTTGGTGAAGGCTGTATGAGTGCTGAATACAAGTATTACTGGAGCCATAACATTTACTAAACTAAACTTTATATTCAGGGCAATACCCCAAGCTCTGTTTTTAATGTATTATGTTTGTCCTGGATATTAATAGCCTATATGACACCCATATGACCAAACAAATCTGGCCACTGTGGAGAACCCCATGGAAGTGGTTGATTGAGCTGTGTGTGGGCTAAGTTTATGAGCAGGCTTCAAGGAAGCTGTTTGGGGGTTTCACCGCCCTCCAGGGAGTGTCTTGCACAGCAGTTTTCAGGGTAGGAAGGAGAGAAGGGAAGTGAGACCCCCTCTGTGGTAGCAATACCTCTGGCTGCTGCCAGCCCAGGGCCAGAGTGGGTGAGGGACCTTTGCAGTCCAGCCCTGGTGCTTAAAATACCTGGCCAGGGGGAGCAGTCTCCACCCTTGAGTAAGAATTTAATTCTTTGTTTGCAATTTTATTTCATTCCATTTTGAAGCAGTGAAAGAGTAAGACAAGCTGGAGTTGCTTATTTAATTTTATTTCTTTTCATTTTGCCTCCTAAACCTAAGGGACATTTAGTCTGTGAAGACTAAGGACTTAAGTCATCAGGCTTTTACAATTTTTTTTTCCTTAGGAACACTGTAGATGGCAAAGTATTAACAATAAGATTCAAAAAAAAAATTTTTTTGCAGTTAATCAATGCACTTTTTAAAAATCATTTTACCTGGTTATTGAATTAAAAAATAGTCTGTGCTTTGCCTTCCCCAAGAGACCTTGGCTAAGTACTACTTCAGATAGTGACAAAACACACAAGTAAGTGGCTAAAGGGACTATCCCAACACTGAATTTACTGCAGAACAAACAAAAGTGACATAAGCAAATAGGTGAACTCCTGAAAAGGGGCCAGGCAGGGCAAAGACTCCAGGTTTTTTCATTGGTTACTCTGATTCAAAAAGTTTGATTTCTCAGCAAAAAACTAGCAGTTCATGGCCAGGCAGTAGCAACTAGGCATGTTAACAAAATAAGCAATTTTAAATCATCTGATCAAGCTATCCAAAGGGAGTAGATGAAAAAGACATTTTTAAAATATATTATTTACACTTGAAGTATCTTTTTTCATTCCTCTGGTCTCCAGATTCCATCCAGGACAAGTCTTTGCATGTTACCGAAATCTAGATGAAATCTCAAAGACTGAAATACTCTGCTGGGGGCTTAGAAGGAACTTGAGTGGTCATAAACCTTGAATGGGCTGCTACATCAGAGGAATTTCATTCACAGACTTCCTTTGTCATTTTATTAAGTATCTTTTATTTACATTTTGTAACTATATCTTCTGCCTGCACTACAAAACCTCTTAGCAACATTTCAACAATGAATCTTCTGTATAATGTGCTTTTTAAAGCTTTCTGAAATGAATTCTTCACACTGTATATATTAGATAACTAACGTTGTACTAAAACTCTCTTGACTGCACATTTTTCGAAGGGGCAGAGGAGTTAATTCTTTGTATGCATCTCATTGGAATGTATGTCAGAATCATCCATCATGTGCAGATCAACAAAGTTGTCATGAATGAAGAAATAAGAGTTTTAAATTGCAGTCCTACCACCTGAGAAATATCCTGGCTTTAAGTCTTAGCAGGGTGTTTGCATTCCTGTCGTGAAACCTTGAACATCCATTTAAGGTTAAGGCTCTGTCTGAAATACGACATTCTGTGGGATTAACTATATGGATCACAGCATGGCTGATGTATGGATGAAGTGGCATTTTCTTTATACCTTTTATGTTAGAACACTTTGACTCTGGAATTTTACCATCTGAAGTGTACTTTGTTCACAGTTCAGATGAGCAGTGTTCATGTCCTGTAAGCAGCAAGTTGAATTGTCAGAAGATAAAGGCACAAGTGTGTGCCACAATGCTGTTCTATGCAGATAGGCTTGCCTGGGCTGACTGCATTTCCCCAGGATGGTCAGACTGTACCCACTACCCTTATAAATGTAAAAAAAAAATCAATCAAACAAACAAACAAACAAACAAACAAAACCCACAACCACCCTAATTTCCTAAGGTGATCAAAAGGCAAATATTTCTGTGGTACGATAATGGTTAATTATAGTGTGTGCATGACTTACTAAAAAAATTCCACCTTTAGAAGTGGTGTGTATGGGAAGTATGTGAAGATGTCCTGTATAGGTATTTCAGATGAAATTAAGGAAAAATACCAATTTACACACATGAACAGAATAAAATTAAAACAGGGGCTTCTGGATATCCCCCAAGAAATGGTATTCCCTCTCTGTATTAATTTTTTTTTTGGATTCTGAAGTAGGTTTCTAAAGGCTGCCACAACCAGCAGGGTCAGTAGCAGCCACAGTTAGGCTCCTCAGGTAAAGTACTATGCCATGTTCAGGCAGATTTAGATGCATTCTGCCCAGCTCTGTTCTTCCCATCTGGTGTCCTGAGAGACATTATTATTGGTCTTTTTTGAGGTTTCGTATTCCTTCTTCTTTTAATAACTTTTAATGTCCTTGTAAGTGTTGGCTTTTTCCAGATGCAAGACAAAGCATCTTTGAATTTGGCAGAATAGAATGCAGTAGCTGGTTTTACTTTAGAGTGTTTTGTCTATCTCTAGGAAGGAACAAGCAGTATAAAACTGTTCTGTTTGAAACTTAGTGTCTCTTTTCTTTCTTATAAGCATGTACCTATTCCTGCCATCCCACAAGACCCAATATGAAAGTAGATGCCACTTAAAAAACACCTCTAAACACAGTTTCTATACAGTAGCTGAGAAACAATTTGTACCAGCAGATGCGCTCAGATATGCTGTTTAGTGTAGTAATTGATGATAAATATTTATAAAACTAATCTTAGACACAGGATATATCTGTAATATTTCTTGCTCTTGCTTTTATCTGTATTCTCCCACTGTCTCAAACACATTCTTCACTCCTCATGGGTTTTCAGGATCCTGTTCTAACCTGCTTGCTTCCTTTGCAGTTTTTGAAGAAGGTTGAATTTCACCCACTTCATGTGACATTTTAGTTGCTATAATAGAAGATTGAAAGCAGGCAATGCATATTCACAGCTCCTGAAACAAAAGAAAGCAGTAAAAGACATTAGAATTGCAAAACACAGCAAGAAAAAAACACATTTTTTTCCTCAAGGGAAAGGAAGTACTATTTTTATCCTTGTGTGCAAGAAGGTGATGCTGCAATCACCTAACACAATGCTAAGATTAAAGGTGCATGATACTACTCTTAGGCAGCCTTACAAAGGTGAAAAATGGACCTGACAGTCACATGAGAAATAGAGAATGATGGCAATAGAAACATCTGCATAGCTTCCACCCTGGCTTGGAAGCCTACTGGCAAAATCCAGAAGACTTTTTACACTAGGTTACTCTTAAGCTATACTCTGCTCTGCTACACCTCCATAAGTCCCATTGTTGAGATAGCTGCTAATTATTTGCACTTCTGTAAGCCAAACTGGAACCCACAAATGTGTATTCACAGTGTTACCTAAACAAGAACCAGTAAAGTCACCCAAAAATCACAAAGAAGCCAAAGGCCATTGTTCAGGCATTAGGGGCATAAGGAGCCATTGGAAATATTCTTAAAAATTTGTTCTGACTTTTATGTTAGACCACAGAGAAACAAGGAAATCATAAAGATATGTTAAGTAAAAGTGATTGTATTGAAAATAGACTAAAACATGTCTGTAAAATACTGTTATTATACTACATTTTTAATATCTAAAAATAAAGCCTTGTTTATTCAGATTTGATGATAACATTGACTCATCTACCACGCAGCAAACCAAAGATTTCTCTAATGTGTTTGTTTTGCAGAAGTAACTTGCAAAACAAGAAGTCCTTTTAGTGGCAACAACATTCTATAATCGCAGGAGGGCTGTCATTTTTTGGATTGGGAACACAAAATAGCACTTCATATTTACCATGTTCATAGTCATCAGACTAAGTACTCTGGGAGTGGATGACTTGAAAGGCTTTACATATAAGCTGCCTCATATGGCATCACATGTGTTTCCTCATTTGATATAAATAGCTTCTGCTTTCCCCTGGGTTGTTCTTTCCTCTACTTGGCTTCACCCCTTCTGAGGTCAGGGATGTATTGTGGCAAACTCTGCATGATGAGGAAGGTCAGCCATGGCCATTTGAAGGTGCATAAGCTGGGTCAGTGTATGAATCACATCATAAAGAAGAAGACAGTCTGTCCCTCATTTATTAAAAATTCTCACTTTGGTGAACAGCAGGCACTTTAGAAAAATGCAACTGGACTAAACTTGTCACTCCTACTGAGAGTTCATTTCTTTAAGACAGTGAGATATATCCCTGAGGTGCCTGGTGTTATGCTTTAGCTGTATAGCCCTGGACTTCCAAACATTTCTGAACAGTAATTTAGAGGTTTTTTAATTTCTTCTGATTTCGTGTGAGATCAAGTGCAGAAGAAAATAAACTGAGCTAATAGAAGGAAGATCATCACACTCCTTTATCCCTTCCTAGACCAAACTAAAATGGCCAGCCAGCCATAACTAAGAGTTGCATGACTAACTGTACAGCATTTGTCCCACAATATGGGATGACACGTGGGAAGAGCCCAGTACACTGAAAGAAAAGAAAAGGTTTGGAGATACACTTAACCTGAGACCAGGAGAGATGGATTCATTTCCTGACTTTGCCACAGGCATCTTCTGTGACACCAGATAAACGATGCAATTTCCCTGTGCTCCAGTTCCTAGACATGACATCAGGATAATGCATGAGGATGTTCACAAAGAGAAGAGGCAAGCACAGCATGGTTTCCCATTAGCATCTTGTTGCCCTGCAGCTCACACGCAGCAAGTAACACTGCACTTGAGTTGAGCTCTATTCTTTTCTCTTCTGCACACTGCTTGTTTTGTTCACTCAGCAGCAGATCCACCTGTGCAGTGGTCAGCCCTTTCTACATGCAGTGCCAAGGTAAGGTCTTGCAGGAAACAAAGAGGACATACAAAGGGGCCCATCTGAAGGCTACGTTGAGTTACGTTATGTAGGCACACACAAGGGCCATGTTTGAGTTCAGTGATGTACCAAACTGTTGGGCAAGTGCCTGTGCTAAGGGTGGCTACAACAGTGTCCACTACACAGCGTCGCACAGTGAAATAGGTTATTCAGGTTTGGCTCATATCACTACACAAGCATCACTGCATCAGTGTCATTAGTTGTTAGCACCAGGCAGGCAGCTGCCTTCTCCTGGCTCAATGTTATAGCTCAGAAAAGAGGTGTGGGGGTGTAAAATGAGCAATTGAATCATAAAGTGACAGCAGCTACCCCAAATTTGCAGGTTTGAAGAGAGATTGGCCAAAACACCTTCCTTAGGAAAACTACAGCCCTGAGTGCTTGGAAGTGGAGGGTGCACACACTCCTCCCCCAGCTCATGGGATGGGGCTTGCCTTGCAGCCTACACAGTGCCAGCAAATACGTGGGAGTGAAATTCAATTGTTAAACACCACAATCATCTCATTCAGTCAGAAAACCAGCCCTCAGACTAATCCTCCTCAGAGACTAGTTACAAGGAAAGTTTCAGCTTGTAATGTCATTTTGGTTACACACATGAAGACTAGAAAAGGAGCAGCTTGATTTGAAGTGTTCAGCACCTGCAGCTCCTGTTGATTTCACTGGGATTTCTGACTGCTTGACACTTCTGAAAATGAGACTAATCATTTCATAGCAGAAAAAGGATTCTTTTCTTCTTCATTGTAACCAGAACTCACATATAAATCATATACAAAGTAGGGGGGGGAGGGGGTGTGAGAAAAAGCTTTAGAGCTGAAATCAGGCAGACAATTTGCAGCCCAAAAGTACAGTTGCCAGCCCACAGAGATACAGATAATCCACTTATAGTGCAATGTGGTGTTGCACTGCAGTACAAAAAAAAAAAAAAAACAAGTATGTTTATTATTATAAGAAGCTATTGTAGCTGCAGAACTGATTACAATATTTAGAAGATTGTTAAATACTCATTTTAACTTCATCTTCTCACTAGTCTCCCTGGGATTATCTGCTTTTTTTATTCTTTCAAGAGTTTTTTTGCCTTTTACAGAACCTAATGTTCAACTCCATTTTTGTACCCCTCAAAAACAGCAACTTCTGATTTAAATGGCTCTGAGCAGGCATTCATAATTGAATTCCAGTACAATTTTTGAATAAAACCACAGATAGACTGTTTGTTTTTTCAGGCTAAAATTAGTTAGAGCCACCAATACAAATGGCCTGCATACATGCAAGTCTGTGTAGTGGGTTGCCCACAGCACCCACATGGTGCCAGATACAAACTTAACCTAGTAATTTGGAAGGATTTCAACATCAGCCTTCCCGATTTCCTTGTCTAGGGGCTTTCTGAGTAATTAAAGATTGCCTAGCTCTTGCTGGAGGCCACCAGTGCATTAGCTAGTATCAAAATTGAGCTTTGGAAAAGTGTGGGTACCTGTATTTAGTGCCAAGATTCCATAAGCTGTGAAAGAGTGACAGGGCTCATGGCAGGGAAGAAGCTGTTGCCACTAACAGGTGCCACTAGCGAAGCTTTGCAACTGCATAAGGGAGTGATCTCAACCAAACTGGGAAAATGCCAGAGGAAGCTATTGGAAGATGTATGCAAATTTTATTGGAAATGCTACACAATTTTCAATACTGCTTTATCAAAATTAAGGGACATCCTTACAGCAATGTCTCGTACTGCTTCATATTACCATGAGACATGTGGGAAACTCTGTATAATGAGTGCTTGAGTTTTCAGATGATCTCAAACTAATGGTGGCTGCATGTCTGTTAAAGGATAATCATTCAGAATATCTTGAATAATAGGGGGGAAAGTAGTCTTAAAAGAATAGGATGCAGTTCCAGAAGATACAAAATTTTAGAATTAGGGACCAATAGCAAAACCCCAGAGAATAAAAGCCTGATGGTTCCTCAGAAGAGTATCTGCAGCCTAGAGTAGATCACAAGGTGAGCAGTAGCACATCAATGTCAAAAAAATAAATACACTGAAACACATTGCTAAATTGTGTGTAAAATCTTAATTACTCTTATGCAGTTCTCAGAAAAAAAACTAAATGGTAATGTTCTGTATAGTTCTCTGACAGAAAAATCAAGGTAAATAGAGAGCAGTAGAAAGACATCAAGAGAAGGCAATGAAAATTTCCAGAGTCACACAGACTCTGATGGATAGTTGAAGGAAATCGTGCTCTTTAGGACAAGTCTGGAGGGAGATTTAATAAAGATGTTCAAAAACAAAGAGATAATTGGAAATAAAAAAAAGTGTGTTGATTTCCTTTTCCAACATGGAAAAATTAGGAAGAAAAGCTAAAGAATGTCTGATAAAAGGCTGGGAAGATCTTTCTCATGAGAAAGTTGCATAAGTCAAGAGCAGAATGTCCTGGACACACATGTGGGATCTTCACCACTGAAATGGCTGAGAGGAGATTGGACAGATGTTTTCTGACCAGATGGATTCTGTCCTTGAATGAGGAACAGAGATCTTCATTGTGTTCTCCATGGTTTCTGTGGATGCCCAAAGCATTCCCAGTCAGCTGTCAACACACAGGCAAGAGTTAGAAATTCAGCTTCCAGTGACTTTTAGATGTACTGCTTGATATTCCACTCCCTCTAGTGTGGATGTCTTCATTGCAGTGACTTCTCAATGCAGTTGTGGTCCAAGTGTCGCTGAAAATATGTTTGTATTTGACTCTGAAGATTCTTAATAAAATAAACCCATATTTTTTCATGAATCCATGGAGCAAGCCTTGGTCTAGCATCTTCCTTCGCTGCTAGATAACCTTACCAATATGACTTTATTTTGTCTAATTTTTAACATGATAATTGAAAGCATAGTTCCTTGGACAGATGGATACATGACTACCCTAACAAACTATTCATTATTGCTTATAAAAAATGTAGATGAGAAAGAAGTTCTTCCAGGAACACAGATGCCTTCAGACTGCAATAAAACAATAATAACATCAAAAGAGAGAGTGCAAAAGCTGAAAAATTGACTGCACAGGAAGAAGATAACTTAGATCCACTTCACCACTTCTGTTGTGAGTGAAACTAAACATAGACTGGCATGAAAATCCTCTTGCATCAAGGACACTGGGGCAACTGGGGGAAAAAGAAGAATAAAGAGAGCCAATATTGCCCGTGGGAACACAAGAGCACAGGAAAATGGAAATTAGGCCAGTACCATTTATTATTCACATATTTTCTTTTTAAAAAATACTGCCTTCTTATGTGGAAAGAGCCTGAGAGTCAACAGTAGTGCTTGTGGCCCTAGAGCTGTGAGGAAGAGAAGGTGAGGAATGGAACAAATCTGGAAAGGTGGGACAAAGTGCTCAACAGGAACATGAGAGTCATATCTGTGACTGAGTTGAGGCACACACATCTCTGAGGGGGTGATGGCAAGGTCCCCCCTCTATCACTGTTGCTAGGTGGCCTGATCAGGGTTGGACAGGTGAAACTGAAAAATAAAATGAATTCATCAACATCATTTTTACTTAGCAGCTGATACACTGCTCACTAGAAGAGTGTGGTGTGTAAGGTACTTACATAATAATTATAAAGACTTATCTAAATTATTACCAATCATTTTGTTTTCTGGCAGGAAATTACAGATAACTATTAAAGTGAGAAACTACAAGCAAGGTTTCATGACAATATCCTCATGCAAGTTGAGCAATGCTTGCAAAGATACACTCGACATCTATTGCAGATGGTGGTACTGTTGTGGAGGGGCTTAATTTTCTGATCACTAGAAACAGCCATTTCTTATCCTAAACTGATATAAACATGAGATCATGGAAGCACAGGTTTTAAAAAATCCTGTGCTGCCATGCATGTTATTTTCTTTGAATTTCTTCTGAGAATACAGCTGAATTCCTACAGAGGTATAAGCTCTTACCCATTTGGACTTCTGCAGTAAAGAAGGATGTGTTAACATGACATGCACTTTCTGCTCAGGTTAGTGGGGGAATACACCTATTCCTCCTTCAGCTCATTGGTGGCTCCCAGCACAGCACACCATTTATTATCAGCCCTGAGTCATTTTGGGAAGGAGTTTTGGGAGTATTTTCTTTACAGGCCTATCAGTAGGCAGATACATCTTGCAGGTACATCTCACAGATACCACTCAGTGGTCATTGTGCAGAGGCACAACCCAGGGACAGTATGTACAGCCACAGCACAAGTGGGACCAGTGGGTATCTAAGACCCTGGTGTGCTGCTTCCCAGTAAGGAAGACCAAACCCATTGCAGGCCTCATAATTTCACCACCTCAGTCTCCTTAGCAAAGACACTTTGGTAGCACTTTTCCCCTTCAGTTCCTCATCTTTGCTATTTGGCTCCCTCACAACAACCCGGAGAGCCTTGGTGCAAGAAGGCAGCTGCAGGGGCACCAGGTGGGACCCTTTTGCATCAGGCACGTCAGTCACACCCCAAAAGGTGCTTGAGGGCCACCTTGGTGGGCTGGACACCAAGGACATGAGCTCTTTTAGTCCCTAGCTATGGTTTGTCAGCTGCAGGACAAGAGCTCATGTTTTAACCCTGGAGCTGCCTATAAGCATTGTACATTAGGAGAAACAAATTCCTGCATTATAGGTGTTATTCTGTTCTGGCTAATGAGAGAAGAACCCAAATAGCTTCTTTTTAAAAATACAGAACTCTCTAAAATCCATTTGAAAGGGTATTCATCAGTACTTCATATTAGCATAAGTGAATTTTCTCAGTAGTTCCATTAATGAGACCAATATCATGCTATTTTTTTAATAAGTCTTCAGAAAGACTTGCTCAAATATTGCAAAAGCTAGCCAAAATTATGAAAATCATCACATACTTACTTGTTTCTGTACATCCATAATATTAGTTCTCCACAATTACTGTTTGTTTTCATGGCTTCCATGAACATCATGCTGTGTAAGATGCATAAGCTGTTCAGCCATAGGATATGTTTTGAGAGAGCGCTACTCATTATGCTGTAACATGAAATGTTCCCATTGTCTTGCCTGGCTATAGAAGAGAATCAGCTGATATGGATAATCAATACTCAGCTGTCCAATGTTGGATATATTAGTGCCAGGTAACAAATAATGTCTAAACAGTCTATTAACACAAGCCATTAATAACTAATTGGAAAACAGAATCAGTTCGTAAATGATTCATAGGTAGAAATAAGTTTTACTTGCAGTTGCTAACATTTACAAGAGATAATGTGAGTTCCATTCTCAGCCACTTTCCAGACTCTGGATTCCCACCAATTCATGGCACAATGTCTGGTTTTCAAATTTTTTTGTAAGAACCAAAAGAAAAGGGTGTTTATGTGAGATATGGCACCAAAAGGTTACAATCTAAGTGGTTTTCTGCCCTGTAGTGAACACTAAGTGGAGGCTAATTTTCAAAGACTCCAAACAAAATATTCCATATTGAATGAATTGCTCTGCAAAATGCAATTTGTGCAAAAAAAAAAAAAATTTCTGCTGCTACACCAATTTTTTACAGAGTCCTGCAGTTGCTCTCCCTTCCTCTTTCAGATACAATGCATGTAACTCCTGAAAGCTGAGACAGCAGGAGACACTACCCTTTGGCAAACTCTCCAAGTGTAATATGGAAAAAGTATTCATACCTGAATATAAAAACCTGGCAAACCTGAAAGCAAATTCTGAACATTAACTCAGGGAAACCTCATAGTGTATTAATTTCAAGTGATGGGATAGTACAGAATTTTAATGAGTTTCTACTTGGAACACAGGAACCCCCCTTTAGTCCTGGGTTGAGTAGATGGTCTGTTCTGCCCGTGTATCTGACCCAGCAGACACAGCCTGGAAAGAAGCAGTAGCAAATATATCAGAGGCAGGTACAATTAATCTTATGATAAGTAGCTATGAAGCAAAACACCAAAAAGAACATTCCTTTCTAGCACTAAACATATTTATAAAACTTAAAAGACTAAAAGACCTGAAATCCAGAACCCATAGTAATAGGGAAACATTCCTCGTAAGATACACTTTAAGCATTTAATATTTTGCAAAGATGACAACATTCTAGAATTATTTTTACAAGTATTTAGAGGTGATTACTACTTACTAGAGTCTACAGGATTTTTCCACAATGGGATCTTTGGCTGAGAAAATCAATTTCAAAGTCCAAGGTTTGTAACATGTGATTAAACAAACCAGTGCAATGTCACTATGAGACCAGTGTTGGCATTAGGATCATCACTGATAAATCCAGCTTTAACATGCTTCAAATCTCTTAAAGAAAGCAGAACAATGATTATTTTTCAAATATTTGTATAAAAGTGAGTATTTCATGGAGAAAATTGTTTTGTTAATTTATAATTTATTCCACCTTGTAAAATCCCTTAGGTATTAAAATATAAATATTTATCTAGCCAAAAGTGCTTTTCCTAAGTTTCTCTTCAGAAAAAAAATTTATTTTTTTAATATAAAAATAGGAAGAACAATGGAATAGTCAACAAACTGGTTTCAGTTACCCCGGTGCAGTCCAATAGCTTTAGCATGAAAAGCTTAGTCAGGAGCTAGTAGGAGATATTTCATTGCATTTGTGTGACATTCTTTTACTGGTTTTCATACATTACAGTTTCATGTAAATATATCCATGTAGAGCTAATGCTGTGGTACAAGTAAATGTTTGAAACTACAAAGATTAAAGGCATACCGTTAACCTCACTCTTGCCTTTAGCTAGAATGTTTCGTGGATTTTTTTGAAGCTTTAATGTATTTTTTTCTATAATTTAAGGGCAAAAATAATTTAAATGGCTCTTTTTCTGGTAATTCCTTGTCATTTGAAAGCTAGAAGCCACAAACATATTATAGCAACTGAGTAGCCATGACATTGTGATACTGAGAGTCTTAAAGAAGAAAGGAATAAAATTACCCCTTGAACCTCATTTCAATTCAAAAGAGAAAAAAAATCCCAGGCTTGTTAACATAAATAATATGTGCAAATATGCATAAGACAACGGCCTCTTGGTAACATTTTTCCCACAGGAGGGAATTCCTCCAAAATTGTAGGCTATGTGCAGATACTTTATTTTCTAAACAAAAATTGCATTATGCCAAAAGACATATACATTTCAACTACTATTAGAGTGTAATTAAATTATGTTAGTTATCTTTGTTTGTAATACAAGAAACAAGATTTCTGTTGAAAGCACAAGGCGCTCCTAAGTTAATATCCTTTCATCTCACTAAGTGTCACACTGTAGGTGGTCTGCAGTGTTTTCTTTATACAGAACTTTTCACAGGATTTGCTTAATTCAATGCTACTTTTTAGCTTTTGGGTCAAGTGAAAAAAAATAGCAGGAAAGCCACAAGAGGACAAATTCACCTTTCACTTACCCTGTGTAAATCCTGTTGAATGGGGAAAGCAGGACAAAAGCTGAATACTGTGCCTTTGACATAAGGAGAAATACAAATATTTCATGAACAGGGCAACAAATGTCTTTGAAAGCTGCAACAAAGTAACAATTTCAGTAAAAATGCAGAGCCCATTATTTCCTATTCATTGAAAACATATGTTGATGCTGTTGCACATTAGAAACAATCAGAAGTCATTTGATTTCTTCTTTCTAGGACTAAGACAGTAGCTTACTTTTTAATATACAATCAATTGTTATAAAACATCTGGTGAGGCTGTACCTTTCATAGTTTAAAGACAAATTCTTTCTTTAAAGGCAAATTGGAAAATTTTATGCTTTCTTTTCCCTATAAATGTAGTATTTTGTCTGCCCCTGTAGAACTCCTTTGCCTTGCTTACTCACTATTACCATGCTGCTGGTGTACATGGATACTGTATGTAAGTCTTAAAAAAAGAAAAAAATAAAGGTTTTCTAGGGCAAACTCTTCCTCTCCCACTCTTCATTTCCCACCTCCCGCTTTCTCTTGCAACTCTGTGTTACATTTTGCTACCTCAGCTCATTGCCCAGGATTCAACACAGCAGCATCCAGGTCTCTCCTTACTGTATTAAATCTTAGACAGTTTTCTGCAATATTGCATTTGTCTCATTAATCTCATTCTAGAGCTAAGGATTCTCATACCAGGTGACCCTAACATTATTGCAAAACTCACCTGTCGGTTCTCTGACATACAGAATTTCAGTTTCCTAGAGGTTTACATAATGCACCGAGGCTTGATGTGATGAAGTAGCAGCTCCCATAATGGAGAGATAACATTTTCATTGCTAGTGATGCCACTAAACGAGATTATCAGTGAATAACTCAAGACACCCAGCCAAGTTTTCACAAAGGCCAAGGCCAAAAGGTCCAGGAGATCCAAAATGGAAGGTCCCTCCCAATGAGAGGAGCTGCCATTGCAGGTTACTGCAGCATGATGGGACACCTCATCAGAAGGCAGCACATAGGGAAGCAAGGGAGAAAGAATGCACTGTCCACCATCAATCTGACAGATAACCCAGAAGGGAGTAGAGGAAAGCAAATCCATGAAGAGAAAAGTATGGGCTCAGTGATTATCCTGTAGCAGGAAGAAAAAACAATTCTGAACAAAGATGTTAAAAATTATTCCTAAGCAAGAAAGTACTAGTGGCACCAAATCCATGTTTAGCTGTAATAAGAGCAACGACCAAGGATGTGGTTTCAGTAAAGACAGACATTACGTAGAAGGATGAAGCAATGATTATCTAAATACAGCAAAAGAACTTATGGTTCCCAAAGGCCTGACATGCACCAAGTTGCACTGTAACCCAAAGCAATTAGCAATCAGCTCAGATATGAAAGAGTTCCACTATTGACAATTTGCTCTTGGAACCATCTGCAACAAGTATACATCAAGTACTAGCAATCACAGATGAGAGAAAGTAGCAATGTAATCTAGAATCCATGGACATATCACAGCCTGTAAAAATATGGATAAATGTAGGGCTTGCACTAATACTGTTTTGATAGTTTTGAATGTGAAAACAAGGAAAACAGAAAAAGAAAAAGCAACAAGGAATTGTTATAGGAACCTGAATGTAAGAAGAATACCTTGGAAGAGGGGGTTCGTCAGAGAAGGGAAAGCATTCCACAGATGATGCCAAGAAGGATGCATGTTTCATGCCTTTTTGCTTATAGTTTTCACTAAAATGGCAACCAACACAGCTATAACAACAAAAGTAAAACACAAAAAATCCAAACAAACAAACAAAAAAATGGGCCCGTGAAATTCAACAAGATGTGTCTAGAAAACTGGCTCATACAAATTCTGAAGGATTATCAGTTACCTTTGGAAAGATATAGAGGACTGGTGACATTCCAGGTGACTGGAAAAGGACAACTGTGGTACTTATTTTTGAAACAGCTGTATAAGAGCAGCTTGGAAATAATATGCCAGTTCAGCTTTTAGGTCCCCTTACAGTAATGGAACAAATAATTTCCCAAAAATACACCACAGAATTAAAAAAAAAAAGAGAGAGAGAGAAAGTGGTAGCAGATTTGTAAACTTTCCTGCAACAACTGGAAACCTGTTCTGTGGATGAGAGAAGGACTATGGGTAAAGAGGATAAATAGTAAATGCCATATAGCTTAATGTTAGTTAACATACATTTTGGCATTAGTAAAGATTTTGACACTGTTTAACATGACATTCTCACTAGTAAGCTCAAAAGTGTTGTAAGTGCTATAGTTCACAAGCAAATGCAGAACGAGGCACAGAGCAATTTTCAGTGGTTCACTGTCAAAAAAAGAGGTATAGAATATGGTCCAGTATTATCAAGTATCTTTCTGAATTACATGTGTGATGGAGTAAACTTATATTGCTATATACATATACTTACACACAACAGAGAGATACATTGATATATTCATATATATAGTGTGTATCTGAACTAACTGCAGGTGACAACAGTTGCCAAGAGCTGGAAGCTTAGTTAAGGATGGAACTGAAGTCCAGAATTATTTTTTCCAGAAACTCAGTACAGATTGCAAAAGATCAACATATTATTAAATAAGGACAATTACAAAGCTTCATAGGTAGGTAGAAATAACCAATTACAGAAGTGCAAACAGAGAATGAAAGGAAAACGCAGTTATGGAAAAGCAAAAGCAGACCATGAGTCACCACATGGAACTTCTACCAAAACTCAAACCTCATTCTGGATATACTGGCTGGAGGGATCGCTCCAAGGCATCTGAAGTTATTCTCCCACCCTTCTTGGCACTAGAAAGGCATCAAGAGGAGTTTATGTCCAGTTTGGGGCATCACTCTTTCAAGGAAAGCATGAGTTTTTGGTTAGATTGTGAATGGAGTTCTATCCACAAAAGGGGAAGAATTTGTGCTATTTTATCTGAGGGTGGACATGAGTAATTGTAAATTTCCAAAGAGGAAATTCTGAAAAAAAATTTTATGTTGTGGATTGTTACAATAGATTACTTTGAAAGGTTGTACTATCCTGCCACTGGAATTACTCAGTTTGTGGGAGAAGTATCTGCAAGAAAAAATTAACTGAATTAGTGCTGACTTTGACCAAGGGAATGGACTAACTGACTTTCTGACATCTATTACAACCTCACTGCTTGGGATTTTTTGTCAACATTTGACCATAGCAATTTATTTATATCTTCTCGTTTATCTATTAGTGAGAGTCTGATCTCATCTGACTGTTCAATTGGCCTATTTCCTGGTAATTTTTTCTCTGGTATGTCCATGTACCATGTAGACAACTTTATAGACTTCCTTGTTCATGGAAGAGTAACATCTTTTCTGACTTTTTCAACCCATTCCAAAAGAAGTCTGAAAAACAAACTAGATAATCCAAAGCACCCCCTACAGGGCTAGTGAGCCACCATCTGGTTCCCAGCCTTCACAAGGGAAGGTAGGCAGTTGTCTGATATTGCCATGAGAATGGTTGATGGCTCCATGGTCAGCACTCACTGCTATCCCATTTCCCTCTTACTTCTTTGCCTGAGTTTGTCCAGCAGCTCCATTCCTGCCCAGCATGCAACAAGTTCTCTGAGGTGAAGTTGCATTTTTTCTCTTTGTTCACACAGGTGCAAGCAGGATGTCTCCAGAGAGAAATCTCCAGGCACTACATTTAATTCATAGAATCATAGAATCAATTGGGTTGGAAAAGACCTCCGAGATCATCAAGTCCAACTGCAGTCCATTTACTAGATCATGGCACTCAGT
>JAWWLZ010000001.1:45623716-45675934 GCA_035041345.1 Poliocrania exsul | reverse complement strand
CCAGTCCATTTACTAGATCATGGCACTCAGTGCCACATCCAATCTGCATTTAAAAATCTCCAGGGATGGTGAATCCATCCCCTCTTTGGGCAGGCCATTCCAATGCCTGATTACTCTCTCTGCAAAGAATTTTTTTCTGATTTCCAACTTAAATTTCCCCTGGCAGAGCTTGAGCCTGTGACCCCTTGTCCTATTGCTGAGTGCCTGGGAGAAGAGACCAACCCCCACCTGGCTAGAACTTCCCTTCAGGTAGTTCGAGACAGTGCTGAGGTCACCTCTAAGCCTCCCCTTCTCCAGGCTACACAACCTCAGCTCCCTCAGCCTCTCTCCATAGAACTTGTGCTCCAGTCCCTTCACCAGCCTTGTTGCTCTTCTCTGGACCCGCTCCAGCACCTCAATATCCTTTCCTGAACTGAGGGGCCCAGAACTGAACACAATACTCAAGGTATGGCCTCACCAACACACTATTGTTGGTGATAGTAGCATTAACATTTCCTAATTACAATTACACACATGTAGCAAATACATACATTCTTATTTTCCATTTGTACAAAATATACGTTGGGACAGAGAGAGATGATGTTTAATCCTATTTGCAAGATTATTTCAGATTTTAAGATATGAAATATTGTGTTTCTTCTGCATGAAGTACAACATTCATTTGGGGAAAGCAGAAATAAAGGAGGGATAAGTTGTTGTTTTTCTTAAGTCTTCAGCAAACTCTTCTAGGGAAATGTTACTGTGCTTGTTATTCTTACAGCAGACAGATATTAATTCCTATCTTGCATCCACCTGCTTATCTACACATTATAAAGGGGTCCTGCCCACGTTTAATCTACTGGTGTAATGCCAATTTAATTCTTCTATGCTGTAGGCCACAAGAAGTGTGTTCAAAGGACAGCCCCTCATGTGCACACCACAGTATAAACATTTTAACGAAAAAGAATTTTTTGTAGGAGGAGGAAAAAGTTCCCTTGCTTTGAAAATAATGAATAAGCTCTCATTGAAATGAACCTTTTATGTATATCTTTATGTTTCTGATCTGGCAGCTTTGAAGAGCTGATATCATCAGTTTTAGAACCTGGAGTCTGGCCACTATTCTCTGAAACATGTTTTACTATGGAAAGGACCATTCAAAAGCACGTGAAACAATACAGACAGGGAAAAAATTCAGGTACTTTTCAAAGCCTGCAAACTTTTTATTCCTTTGCAACCTTTATTCCTAACATACAAACTATTTTGTCTCTTACCCATACCACTGCGCTGCTACTTTCCCACTGCATTAGGATACTAGAGGAACCAATGGCAGAGTTTGACTGCAATTTTACTTTTCCATTGGAAGCTGTTTGTGTAATTCCCACTGCATGATGTTGTGCACTTGTTCTTGACAGAGCTTCCACTGTATCCACCCAAGTAAGTACATACTTCTCCAGTTCCTGTCATATATAAGTATAAAAGAACACTCATGTAAGTCTCAGTGCAGTGAAATCCAAAGTAAACCCTCATAAAGGGTTCAACAGAGACGGGAAACTTGGTCTAATGGTGCTGGTCA
Organism: Poliocrania exsul; assembly: GCA_035041345.1. NCBI lineage: Eukaryota > Metazoa > Chordata > Aves > Passeriformes > Thamnophilidae > Poliocrania > Poliocrania exsul. Next base: position 45,674,382 of record JAWWLZ010000001.1, on the reverse strand, counting down.
TGCACACAGCACTTCTCACAGGAGTTACCCCAGTTAATAAATTTAACTCTTTTTTTACAGACAGAGGAACTCAGGCAGAGGCCACAAGGCTCAGGGAGCCTCAAAGGTTGACCACTGACCTCAAGGGGAGCAAAGACAGTGCTTTTGAACCCTTCCCTCCCTTGACCCATGCAGTTTACTTACCCAAAGCTGCAGTAGGAATCAGAGCTGGAGTCAGAATTAAAGTATAAAATGTTTCTACACACAAACTGTAAGCCATGACTTACTACATGGACCCAGAGGGCAGCTTTCCAGATTTTGAGCCACAGCACTCTCCAGCCCACCACCTGCACTGACAGACCCTGCTGATCCCTGGCTGGGTTGAGGAGAGTCAGCCTGGCCCCAGCCCTGCAGACCCCCAGTTCTCCTCCTCCTGTGGGAGCTCACTCTTCTGCTGGCACAGGGCTTCAAGGCACCCATCGTTCAAAAGCTGCTCCAGGATAAAACCAGGGTCTCTAAACATATAAAACCAGGTTTAAAACATACAAAACATACAAACCGAGCTGCCACACAGGTTTAAACCATCCAAGCATTAATAGGATATTTTCTTTAATGAAAAGTTCATAATCAATTTCCTTCTCTTTTTATAATAATTTCACAGGTTTCCAAAAGAGTAAAAACTGTATCAAAATGTGCTCCAGATGGTCTTGTGACAGGAACTCATTTTGAAGGTCCTGAACTCTGAAAGGCACAGATCCTTTTCTGTACATACTGGTCAGATACATGTCAGAAGACACATAGAAACTTTCTAAAGCAGTTTTTAAATCTTCCATGGACCAAACAGGAGACAAAAATTGGATCAGATGTTTGAAAAAAAATCACAAGAGGCTGAAGAAAGACTTCTAGTATAATCCAAGGAGACACTATTGAGTCCAGCAAATAACATTCTTCAGTGAATCTCAAAGGCACAGACTTTCTGCCTCTGCTGACAAACTGAAATTAACAACACTGAAGGATTCTTCTACTTTCTACAACCAGCCTTATGCTACTGGAGCTTGTGCAAGTGGAGGGTCATGCAGTGTGGAGCACAGATCTTCTGAGCTCATGCTCTAATTATCCCACTCTCAGCAAGCATATGCTTTCCTCCCACTTACACCAAGGGGGAGGGATCACCAGGCAGAGAAGGTGGCTCCATAAATTCAGTAGATCAGAGTCATGGTGAATATTCTCTCAATTTATAATTACAAGCAGCATCTAGCCTTGGAATCACAGTAATGAGTCTCTGGGGTCTACAGTCCTCAAATTTCAGAAGTTTGTTGTGTTCACATAATTGCTTAGCATAATGGACACTGGATTATTTTATGTGCAATCAACTCTAATAACAACCCTCTAATCCTGAGAGCAGATGAAGAGATCACACTCGTAGATTTCAATACATAGCACTGTTCTCTTTTACCTAAGGCTGTTTTATGTAACCAAGCTCAGCTCTGAGGCACGAGGATTCTGGTCTTGCCCACTAGTTTGGTAATAATCCAGGGAGGACCCAAGAATCCCCATATAGTTTTTTTAGCTGCCCATCCCACAGTAGTTCTGAAATTTTTGAAACTGTCTCATACTCTGTAAGAAAGACAAGAGGCCAGGCATGGCTGGATTCATCTCCTATTGTACTGCTGGTCTCTCCTTCTCAGCCAGTCCTGCCTACCACAGTGCTGAGAGCAGCACAGGCACTGCCAGAAAGCTATTCCTCTCCTACATGGCATCTTAACCTGTCCAGACTTTTTCCTCTCTCATCCAGATAGAGAATGAGAACTCAGATGTAGACATCAACATTTGGCCCCATGAACCCCACACAGTCTCTGAGACCTGACTCCCTGAAAGCCCCCTATTTCCCTCATCCCTTTTTCTCCCCTTTCGCTCACAGCTCCTTCAGCCTACAGAAGCATCAGGCCTACAAACAAATACTGCAGGATGAAAAACACAAATGAACATGTAACCCCCACAGCTAGCAACTACTTGGTGATATTTTCTTCCACCTCCCAAGGATAATTCATAGCAGGGCCACTTTGTGCTCTGTTCAGCTGCCGCACACAGTCCATGTTACTCTTTGTGGGAGGATTATGGCCTTTGCTGGTTGTTTATTTGCTACATGCAACTCTACTCTCAGAGTGGCTGACAGGATCCAAGCAAGAAATAAAATGGCCTGTGTGCATCAAAGTCTGCTGGACAGCCTCCAGTGTTTTACTTCAGCCAGAATTCAGTGTTATTAGTTCATTTATCTTAAATCTCTCCTAAATGATCATGTGAGACCAAGTTATTCTCTCAGTTTCAGTAAGGCAAATTATGACAGTAATAGATACAGAGTGAAAAAGACCATGAGGGCTGTGGTCACTGTTATAACATCAATCTTATTGGCCATCCTCAGACCTTGGACCCCCTGCATCTCTTGTCCCTACAAACAAGCAAGGTAGAGGAGCCCAAAAGGTAGCCCTGAAAAGCATGCGCTAGATGGGTGTAGTCCTTCTTACAAACATGGTCAAAGCAAGCATGGTCAGTCACTCCTTCACTGGAAGGATCTGCAAAAAAAACCATGGCAAGCTGAGCTGCATCAAAATATTTTCTATGATTTCTGTTAAAGTGAAGTTTAAAAAGTCCATTATGAGTCTGGGATTTCAATTCCATTGTTCCATTGGCCTCACTCAGACACTCTCTTCTCCCAGATCTCAACTAAAATTGCTCAGCCATGCTTTTCCTTTAATAATACATACTTATTTTGGGGTTTTTTTCAGAGCAAAAATCTGCTCTTTTTACACTTGTTTTACAAGGCAAATTTGGCATACAGTCCAGTCGCATATCCTGATGTCAGCTTATTGAAAGCAGGTGCACACTTTAATATATATGGGCATAGAGACCCCCTTCTAGACTATAAAATAATACTGGGCATGTCCTCATGTGCAATATCTCTAATTTTTTGATTCATAAACCTAAAAGTATGAGCTGTTCTTTTGCCTATACACATTAGAATTGAGTGCAAACAGGCAGAGACGGTGTTAAAATGGCTCCATTAACATTTTTTCTAGCATCTTGTCTTTATGTGATAGTAATAAGAAAAGGAAATGTTGCTGTGATGTTGCACTTTCATTTCTGACAAGAAAGAATCATGCTAGAAAATATTACATGGCAAAGTAGCTTCAGTTAGCCCAACTGTCATCATTTTATTTAATCTGGAAAGAGGTGATCCAGCATGCAGTCAAACAAAAACCCTTTACTTACTATTGCAATAATAATATAAAATGGACAGTAATGGAGAAAAATTATTCTGTCTGTAATGGAATAAACATGGCCCACATGATGTTGCCCTCAGAGATCTATTGTATGGTCTTTTTTTTTTTTTTTTTTTGATAGATCTATATCTACAATGAGATGACCTGTGGAAGTTAGATGAACATTTTTTACTTTCTAAAAATTAAAGGGGGGGGGGGGGAACGCACCACCCCACAGCAATTAAATTGTTTATATCATTTCATTCCTATTTTCTTTGTTTACTCAAACCTTTCTAAAGGCCAAAACATTTCTATGCAGGTTGTGATCCTATTTAGCTGACATTGTGGCTGTGCCCTGTGCCAGGTCATCTCCTGGTCCCCTGGGTCTTCTGGAGCATGGAGCTCTTTGTCTTTGAGGCATTTGCTTATGTACCTGTCTGTGAAAAAAAACCAATATATAAGGATAACAGAAAGAAGCCCCATGCAGGGCTTGCCTCAGTGTAGGATCAAGGTGCAGCTGGAAATGAGAAGAGCTCCAAGCTCAGATATGTCTGAAGATACTCAATAACGTATTTCTCACTGACTCACAGGGCATCTAAATACCTTTGTAAGCCTATAAGGACTTCTACACCAGAATCTGAAGCAGACCAGAGGCGTGTCCTTGGGCACTATAATTCAATTGTCCCATCTCTTAAACTGTTAGCAAGGTCTCTCATACCAGTCCAGCCTGTGCCACCTAGCTGTCCCCCAAAATACCCAAAGTTTAGGACTGAATTTGATTCAGCAACCATATTCAGGAGAGAGCAAGAAAGCAGCTCTCAAGGTGTGGAGGAGAAGAGAGAAGAACCCCATTTGCATCTGCCCTTCAGAGACAGGTATCCTCAGGCCTAAAGGGTTGCTCTGAGCACAGTTACAGCCTGAGGAATTCAGGAGGAAGTTGATTTGGTACATAATATTTCTTTTTTTATTTTATTTATGAGGGGTTTTTTACTGAGGATATGTTTGAGAGCTAGGAGATGTGACTGACCAATAATGCCATATAATGTCATAAGGTTCAGAGGTGATGGGCAAGGACAATGTGACCATGGAGCTCAGAGGATAATGAGAAGCAGTTGACTTTATCTGAACACAAAGGGGGCTGAAGGGGATCTTTGATAAATAGCTGTCAACAGTTGAATGAATCAACTAGTGGTGTAAATGTCTCTCTGAGTTATCCAGATCAGTATGGGGGGAGTGAGCCCAATACAGAGTATAAAAAATAAACACCTAACAAAAGAATTTTGAAGAGAACAATGAGTTGAAGTGGCTTCAACACATTCATTCCTACCTAGAATATGGGGATGCCCAGCATCATAACACAGTGTCATAGAATCACATAATCAAAGAATATCTCATATTGAAAGTGACACATAGAGATCATTGAGCTCAGCTCCCTACTCCTTACAGGACTACCTAAAACTAAATCATTCCTTAAACTCTGTTCCAGGGACTGTCCACCATCTCTGTGGTTTCCTTATGTCCAACCTGAACTTCCTCTGACAGAGCTAATACAGCTAAGTTATAGAGACCGGTGATGGTATTGTGACTGGTATATGTATTGCAATTGCTGTAATTAAAACTGTGATTTACATTAGTATTATGTTTTCAGTATATTTTATATCATTCTACTAAATCAGAAATCCTGTGTAATATACTAATAACTAATTTGATATTAAACATTAGTCCCTCCATGTGTGGAATATCTAAGAGAATCTGGTCAGAGAGTATTGGACTCTACCAGGAAGATCATACTTTTTCTTTGAGCGTAACAAAGACTGCAGTGCCACGGAGCACTGTCTGTGAATTTGGGCTTAGTTGTATCAGCTGTCAAGATGCATGTACTCCTTAATCCTTAAGTCATATTAAATAGGGACCTACCTGGGCTTTTAAGTTGCATAATGCATAAATGCAGCCTCACCACTGCCAAGTACAGGGGTGCAGTAACTTACCTGGTCCTGCTGGCCACACTATTCTTGATACAAGCCAAGATGCCATTGGCCTTCTTGGCCACCTGAGCACTTTGCTGGCTCAGAACAACCTACTTATCTAGAAAACAAATGGAATAAGGTGCTGCTGTATCACTGAAAACTTGAGGAGCGCAGCCATGAGGCTCCAGCTCACTTCCCTACCACATCACTTCTGTGCTTACAATTCCTTGCCTGCTGTACAATTCATGTGAACATTACTAGACTCTTCTGATAACACCTTGATAATATCAACCGTCAAATAATGAACTTCTTAAAAGAGCTCTGCAGTTCAACATTTGTTCTTCCATTAAAAGCTGCAGCTTTCCTTCTCGTGCAGATAACACACTGAGTGAACAGCATAAGATTTTATTCCCTGCTTCATTACTATCATATCACAACAGTCAGGTGGGAATGTTTTACTCAAAAATCTCTGTTATCCCCATCTTTGTTTTTCATCTTCTTTTCCAGCATCAGTTTTTTCCCTGGTAACAGAATAGGTATGTGCAAATAATTTGCTAACTACTCTGTTGTTAAAAAGTACTATAGTTCTTCCAGATTTTTAAGTATAACAAAAGAAATAGCAAAGATACAAAAATTAAAAATGTTTATTTCTAAAAAAACTATCTATCTGAGATGGACCAAATCAAGATTGAAAAACCTGTTACTGTGTACATGCATAATTCATGAGACAGAAAAAGTAACATCCTTGATCTCTCACCATACCTTTTTGATATCTTTGCTTCTTAGCCATGTTAGAAACTCATCTTCTAAAATTCTGTGAATTTTCTATTTGAAATTTTATGCTATGTGAGAAAATGCATTAAAGTACAAACCTACTCCAAGAAATGACAGTAAAATCACTACCTTCTCACTCTGTTTATCTTCCCCATACATGAGTTCAGAGACATCTCTTCTTCCATTACTGATAATGGGAGATTTTTTTCTATGTTTTATTCCTTTTATCACTGCAGAGGTCATACTGGTAAGATAGCTATACATCATTAACAGCATTACAAAGCCAAGCACAAGCTCCCACATAGAGTAGGAAGATAGAAATACAAACTGGAGACAATGGGGTGACATAACTCAGGAATCTGAAAGGAGAGTTTTGCCTGAGTAACATTTGTCCTGGAGCTGAGGAGGGTCAAGACAACAGAACTAGTTTAGCTTTCACTCCCTTGGTTGATTTTATAGCTCTGAATATCAGAAAGAGCTCTCTTCAGAAACTGGGAAGCTTTTGAAATAGAAATATGTGAGTTGCAGTAATACAAAATACCAAGAAACCCCTTTAATCATTTTTCTGATGAAAGCTGAACACTCTAAAGTTAGACCTGAGACTGTCCTGGTCAACACAATTCTCTCTGCTTCCAGAGATGATCCCAGTTCTGAACCCAACAGAAGTGTCAGGCAACAATGTCATGGGCAGCTGCCTGTGTACCATCTCTCTTCCACCAAAAATAAATTAAAACACAAATAACAACAAAAAAAGCAATTTACTCTTCCTTTCTGTTCAAACTCCTCTTCCTTCTCCTCTCCCTTCCCTTCTTTCCACCAGAGTGCCTGCTTAAGTTAGTTCACAGACAGGCCTGATGAGCCAGAACAAAGTAAACAGCAAGAAGGTGATCAGGAGTGATAGAAGAGGGTGGAGGAAGGAAGGACCTTACTCTTTCAGCAAAAGATGTTATAACATTTACTACCTCACAGGGAACCACAGCCTAAATTAGAAGAACTGGACAGTGGCTATCCTTTTCCATTGACTCTAGGCAGATCTTAGAGCACTGACTTAGCTCAGACATCCAGCTTTCAGACAGCTACTCTTGGGTGACATCAGTTCCCACCAGGAGTATTTGATCTGCCAAGGCAGGGTGGACTTGCTTTGGTTTTATCACATTTTGACCAGGGACACATCTTTGGGTTCATTTCAGTCTATCCTCAGTAGCACTGCAGTAATAAAGAAAAGAGTAAAATATTTACAGAGGACTTTGGGATTTTAGCCTAACAAGTCTAAGGCATTCGAGTGCAATGCAGGTATCCTCAGGGGGACATGTAGAGGTCTGACTGTTAAGTCAAATCTAGTTTCACTTATTTCTGTTTTTATTTCTATTTTTATGGGGAAATTAAGTTTACACATTCAACAGAGTTGAACAAGATCAGAGGAATGAGTCCACTGTTTCAAGGGAGGAGAAGGCTAGTGTCAGAAATGAAGGTCTGCTGACTGGCAGAGTACATGGTATGGTCAAATAATCTGTAAGAGATGGAAAATTGTCCTTTTGATTGCTCCCTTCAAGACCACTGGTCTGTGCCCATTGACCTGATTCAAGAGAGATTTCTATGGAAGTACAGGTAGAAAATAAAGCAATGAAACACAGCATCTTGTCTAAGTATACATTTGCATCATAGACTTGGATTGTCTGAAAAGGGAAGCAGAAAAAAGAACTGCATGTCAAATCTGTACCTCTTGAGGCTGCCTCAGCATAACTGGCTCTAACTTTCTAAGCATCTTGGGAACTTGGACTCATAAAAAGATGTTCAAGGCATTTTTATGCTTAACATAACAGTAGATCTACAAAAAGAGCATTTTCATCATGCATGTGAAATAAAAAATACCAAGAGATTAAAAAATTAAAGTGATGGAGTTCAAGTGAGCAGCACCAGCAAAAAAACTAGGTCCAGGAATTGCAACAAGTACATCTTGGAGAAATCAGTCTCCTTTTCTCTATAATCCAAGTTAGACTGAAATTTTGAGGAGGTTGCCAGATACTACACGGTAAGTGGATTGTCCTGCAAAGCCTTGTGTGGTATTTTCTGTGACTCTTCTACAAAAGATATTTGCAAAAAACTGACTGAAAATCTCCTGTGCTGTGGAACATAGTGCCAGGGTTTCACAACTCTGGGTCAATGTGCAAAAATTATTTGTGATTATCTGAATCAAAATAGGTCATTCTTTCTGGAAATTACTTTTGTTGCTAATAAGCCATTGATGTCATTGAACACTGCAAATATCTTTACCTTCTAAGCACAAGCTTTTAAAGGAACCGTTCAAAACATGCCTTGGTAAGAGAGATTTTTCTTGGGTTTTCTCCAACCATTCTCACTAATACACTAAGTTCTTCCATCCATTACCTTAGGAATAGGCAACAGGCTTTAATCTAGAAGGTGGTTTCCTGTCCCTTCATTATATGGTTCTTTAGCAAATCTTTCTGTGTTAAGCTTTGTTTTTATTACTAACTGACTACATTAGAACTTGAAAATTTTGTACAGCCAAAGTAGGTGTGGTACTATTTATAAATCAAGGGCAAGTTATGCAGTTTTCATAAGGTGGTTTTCATTGCATATTTGAAATCTGGAGGTGTTTCAGGAATGTATCATAAAACCACCTTCCATAAACTGTCTCTCAGGAAACAGTAATGATAACAGAGGCAGACAGATCTCACTTTAAACAAGTTACCTTGTACCCTTGATATACTAAATTTCTGGAATTTTTTTTACCAGATTGAAAATCTTTCCAGCTTTTTGAAGTCTTATCAGCCTAGTTTTCAGAAGATTCACTTTACTGCTGAGATTTCCAAACACTCAACAATGTGAGGCTATACAGCCATATAAATCTTGCCTCATAGGTTTTACAGATTTATGAAAATCCTAATTGTATGCCATGTACTGGATAAAAGTAAAAATAATTCCATATATAAAATAATAAAAGTACATGTATTAATTAAGCTGCCAGACTTCAAAATGGTGAACTTATAACTGTCAGAAAAAGATCTGACATGTGTGCATTTACCAAATGTGAACCGTAACTTTTCTGGATTTTACCTCACTTATTATTTTCACAGAAAAAACGTGTGCAAAGCTTCATGTCTGACAATGTGGGTGTCAGAAGCCTGAAAAGGGTGAAACAAATTGGAAAAGTAGAATGAAAATATATAAAAACCTGTGAAATTACTATGTTCCCTGACCGTAGGCAAGAGCTATATTTAGATCTGGTAACCATATAATGGGATACTGGTCAGTAGATGAAGGACAAATTTCAATACACACTCATTACTTTAAAGAAATTACACCTTGGAGTAAACCTTTTATATTGAAAAAGTAGAGAGTAAAAAAAAAAAAAAAAAGGCTTTTGTGCAGAAAGTAGTTTACTTAGCCTATATCCTTTTGTCTTCATTTTGCTGTTTTTGAATGTAACTGTATAAACAAGGAATGCCTTTCACAGCTGAGATTCTCCATTTTTCCATCCTTCGGTGAAGTCAGTTCACAGCATCATGACTGGTGCATATGTGAAGAAGCCCTGGGAGAGTTCTATTATATTTAACTATATTGAAATATTTTTCTAGCCTGTTAAATACCCAAGGTCTAGTAAAACCTATTTACCATTTGACGTTTATCTCCCTTGGGCTTTTTTCTGGTGGGAGACCTTGACAGCCCAGAGGAATGGCTAGGATACCACAGATAAAACACAGATATTGATTTGTCACAAAGGAACATTTCTTCCAACTCTTTCTAAAGTATTTGACTTTAATGTGTGTTAATTGAAACACAGCACACATATAAAGTACAAACTAATTATATTCCTTTACAGAATTCCCTCTTTTTACATTGATCTCATAATCACTCTGATTACACCAATATCTATTGAAAACCATCTGGATTTGTAACACTAAATACAAACACCTGTAAATCAGAAAATCTGAAGTAATAAAAGTAAATTTTCCAGATTCTTTTACAATGGACAGGAACTACTACTTTGAGGAACTCTGTGTTACTGTTTAGAGAAATTGCATTCTGGACTTTATAATATATATATCAATACAGCTTGAAATTGCGATGTTATGAAAGACACTATGTTATAGCTTCTCAAAACCACTAGTAATGAGATAGAAACATTATTAAAAAATAAAGTTTCACTGGGACTGAGTCTGATTCAACAGGGTCAGTTTCCATCATGATGCACTTAATGTGGAGACAGAACAACTAGCAAAATGTCCAAAAGGAGGTGGTTTATCTCCCCACCTCTCTCCCCCTTCTCAGCCCTGTCTGCCTTAGTCCAGCTTGGCAAGTTGGCTTAATGAATTGACGTGGAGGGCTCTGATAGGAAACAGAGCCAGATCAGAGTAAGAGTCAGGAGCAGACGGTGAAGAGCAAGGTGGCAGTGAGGAACTGAACTCTTGCCTATTGGGTAGGGTAAACATCCTCCACTGTGAAGCAAGACCATCACTTCCCTGGCACAGTAATGCTGCTTACACACTACACCAGACCTGGGCCTTCAGAGCTTAGTTTCCTAAGTAAAATCACAAAGACTTATGGATGCATAACTTCATGAAATTAAAATGCATTTTGGTCTCAATGTGCCTTACAAAGATTTCAGTAACCTTATCCTTCCTTGCAGATGGAGAAAATAAGACACAAAAAGTTGTTAGGGTAGAGCAAGGACCAGAACTCATGTCATACAAAAACCAATCCTGTCCTCTGACTGTCAGGCCAGAGGGAAGCTTAGATTGGATATTAAGACAAATTTCTTCATTGAAAGGTTTGTCAAGTATTGGAACAGGATGCCCAGGGAAGAGATGGAGTCACCATCCCTGGAGGTGTTTAAAAGATACATAGATGTGGCACTTAGGAACAGGGTTTAGCAGTGGACTTGGCAGCACTGGGCTAATGGTTGGACACACAGGGACCAGGGTGTGCCATAAGACAGCTTTATTATTACTGTAAAGAGAGAAAAGGGCAGAAGTGTGTTTTGAAGTAGGAGTCAGGAGGATGCAGACTGAAGAACAAATATTCCTACCATCTGAAGGACCAGACTTTCTCAAGTGAACAGTGAAGAGATTTCTTCACCAAAGATTGATTCCACCAGCCACAGCTGATCATGTTTTAGGCCTACAAAACAGCTTTTAATAGAAATTAGCTTGAAAAGCAGCAACCATGAGGTACTTCTGGTTTTCATACAATGGGAGTTTGAAAGCAGGTTAACAGCTCAAGTGTGATGGAGTAATAAGGAAGAATGACAAACCCCACAACTCAGACTATAAAGCTCTATTAAATGTGCCAGGTATTTTAAGGTTGTTTCTAAAGGGTGCCCTTAGGAAAAGCTGGCGTGTGAATAGACAGCAGCACAGGCAGAGGGCTGGCAGATTGACTCAAGATAGGTCCAAGCCACAGACAGAGAAGTAACATATGGAGAAAGGGCCTGAGACAAGATGAGGGCACTGCATGGAAGAGGTGCCTGTGAGCAGGCACCTCCCCTATGACTGTGGAAAGGGAATCAGCCCAAATTGATGAGCAGATGTGGCTGTTCAGGCATGTTTTCAATAAGGAAGCTGAAGGAATGCTGGGTTTGAGTGTAAAGGACTAATGAGCCCTTGAGTATACCATCCACCAGGTTTCACATTTTGGTGGGACTGAAGGACAAATGGGACCCCAGTGACAGAGATTACAAAAGGCAGGAATGCTAAATGCCAGCCAGGGTCTATGAGGGGGTGCTTTGCCAGCTGATGGAGACTGTGAGTCATCATAAGGATTTTGAGGAACGAAGTTTGGGATACTAACTACACCAAAGGGAAGAGTGTGTATATGGTCATCACAGATATTTTGATTATTTATAAATGAAGGAGCAAAAGGTAAGACTCTCCAGAAATCATATGCCAGAAAAAAACCATAAAACTTTAAACATTGAATAAGCGCATTAGGATACTAGGAGCAAGTATGAAAAGGAGGTACAGAAACATAAAAGCTCTCAGAATAACAAGGAGATTGTGTAAGTACAAGTTGAGTTTGACCTTGCAAAGAGAATGAAAGGGAATGACCAAAACAATTTATTTCTATAGTAAAGAGCAGAGAATGAAGTAGTTCACTATGCATTGACAGGACAGACTCTAAATCTCTAAGTAGTCTATAAATTTCCCAGCTCTACATGAGTATCCTGTCTTTGTTTCAGTGCAGTTGACAGTGCAGATCTGCTCCATGATGAAATGGGGAGAGGCATATGGTCATAAAAGAGGTGACCTCTACAAAGGTCATGGCTCTGAGCACTGGCAACAGCCCTTGTTCTTGACTTAGGAGTGGGCAGGGTGGAGAACATGAAAAAAATCTATCTTCTGCTAATATTTTCATCTTCTTGAGAAAACTGGAACATAAGAATGCACAAATAGCATGGGATTCTGGCAAATTCATCATACCAAGAAGTCGAAGAAAGTAGAAAGCTTAGTCCTTAATGTGAAGGGAAAAGGAATGATCCAGATACTTGGAACCTGATGATTTGAATTCAAAACGATGCACAACTTGAAAAAAAAATGTATGAAGGGAATAATTAAAGACATGGTAAACAAAAGATGGAATAAAAGGTTACCTAAAGTATCATACCAGATTCAGAAGAACACTTGCTTTCAGAGATTAAATAAAAAAAATAGATATATGTGGGAGATATAATCTTTTTTTGTAAAATTAGTCTGGAATAAGAGGGGATTAACACCAGGGTTGCAAGGTGCACCAGGAACCAACTAAAGACAACCAGCAAGTGGGGAAGTACCTTGCCACAAAAATGTTGGCTTGCTAAAGAAATTTTCTGATAACAGAAATTTGGAAAGCATTTTTATTAGGGAGGAGAATCTGAATAAACAGGAAGAACTAGATGACCTTAAGGAGTGAAGCAATTGAAATGGGATAATATTTAATGGTATCAAATGGCATGCTCTGTACCTAAGGATTTATAAAACAGATTTATGCAATAAACTAGAACACATCCATTCTAAATGTGAGGAGCACACCCTGAATGTCCTAAATATCTACAGGATCTGTTGCCAAAAGATATGCAACATCATGCAACTACGACAAAGGCTGTGCAAATTTAAAATATACCAAGAGGTATCTCTAATATAGTTAGGAAAGTGTCGATGCTATTGCTAAAGTCCTGGGAGATCATGTTTGGACTATTGTATGTTGTCACAAGGCAAGTCCTCCACCCTAGATTAGGCATCTAAAAACTAAATATTTTAGTATGAACAAGTTATCCAAGACTCCTTTATATATAGTGAAAAGAAATCCAGAAAGCCATTAATCTCAGGCTATAATAGTTTCTCATACAAGTCTAAAGCAATGGCTTCTGGAGGTTTCTCTCATCTTTGAGTATAAGGTGTGAACACCTCACATGTGTGAAAATAGGTGAGGTGAATCAGGGTCAGGAACAGAGGCTAAAGAGCACTGTCTGACCCTTTTCTCCAAGAACAAAATACACAAATTGACTACACAATACCTGAAAATATAAAGATGCTTTTTCACAGCCATGAATGTTTACAGCCATGGTGAAAAAGATCTGGCAGATTTTAAGATAAAGATCAGTGCCAAAGGAGACTAGCAAAGAAAGGAACAACATTGAATGACTTTGTGCTGTCCCATGGTGCTACATTTAAACCTTGCTACTTATCCACTCATTGTTTAATCACATTTATGCTTTGCCAGCTATTTAGAGATAGCCATTCAATAGTACAGACAACTTCATGACTTCATGGTACTTGCAGTATATTTATAGAGTTCTCCTTCCTAAAGTAAAACACTGTGTATACAAAACTGTCCTAGACTAGCCTGTTAATGTTTGTCCATGGCTGGCAAACCACAGTGTTTGTCAGGTTGCTAAAGTCATCTTTGTTTTGCCATTATCTTTCTATGTCCCTCCTCTAGACACAACTTGGCTAAAATTCTGTCTGAAACATTAGTACTAAATTGTTGTGAAAAATACTGCTTAATGCACTCTAAACAGACATATTGTCCATGACAATAAACATAAATCTTTGAAAACACCCTGCTGAGTAAATGACAGAACTTCAAATAAAACTGTCCTGCTTGGTATAAGGTTATTCCATTATTACAAATTGTGTATCAGCACATATGTTTCTCAAATACTCTGTTTCTGCACACGTATTTCTCAAATACTCTTATGTTTCTGCATTATTTTGCAATCTTGTGACCTAGTCTAACATTAAATCATAAAAGGTTCAGCATCTGAGTTTTATCCTTGCCTGTAGAACACACATACCATTCATCATCATGGCCAGGCTTCGTGAACGAAGGTCTGGGAAGGGCTCTCCCCACATGGGTGTGTCCTTCGAGTCCACATAGTGGATTTTTTAGATGAGGCACAGCGTGTGCAGAATTGGCCCCACCCTTTGTTCCAAAGGTTCATCTGCTACAGCCGAGCGAGCTTGGACAGTGACAGTGAAGTCCTCGGGACTAGAATCCACAGTCCCCAGTATTCCCAGGAGGTCTCCCATCCAAGTACTAACCAGGACTGACCCTGCTTAGCTTCCGAGATCTGATGGAATCGAGCATCAGGGTGGCATTTAACTGCCTACATGTACCATTACTGTTTCACAAATAGGAATAAAACATTTAAACCCTCATGCTATATATCTACATAGCCACGTACATGCTGCCTATTTCTTAAATATGACATCTAACATGTGACATTAAGAATCATTAGATTCATGTATCCTTTCAACATCTAATGATTTTCAGAAAGAGTAAAAGGGGACACTGGAAGATTTGGTTATGGTCACACCCTTCCCAAGTTCTTACCACAGAACTGTCCTTCTTTGGCCAAAAGACTGGGACTGAATCCCTTACCTCTTGTCCTTCTTTCTTGTTAATGCAAACTCTCAGATATAAAACCAAGGACAAAGTCTTCTTTCTAGTATACAGTAGAGCCCTTATGAAGACCCCCATGAGAAGAAAAATTCCCAGAAAACAGACAATGTATTTGCTGTGGTAGCTTAAATATTCTGCCTGAGAGTGCCCATATGCCATTATGCCTTCCTGGAATGGCTGACCTATACAATATCTGCCAACCAGTTACAACTGGAGGATAGAAGAGCTACTGCGTGACCTCAACAGTAACAAATGCAAGGTATTTATCCTGGACTTTTTTAGAAAATCAAGAATATGTGATTACAATGTCAGACTCCCCTGATTACGCCTGAAGTCACTGGCAAGCTTCATCTAGACCTAGAAAAGCTCCAAAAACAAAGTTCCTGCATGTCTGTAAGGGAGTGGTGGTGAGATGAAGCAGGGAAAGAGCCCCCGCATCATCCCTCTGGAAGGGGAAGGGCAGGATGGCACTGCAGGAGAGCCACAGCATTTTGTGTCATTTGCTGGGGAGTAGCAACCTTTAGATAGGTATTCTGACATTCAAATTGCAGTACCACCTTTTACTCTTGGAAGCCAAATTCAGATTTGAACTGAAAACATGTAGGAGAACCAGTCAACCAGTGGAAAGATCCACTTGGTTAAAATACCCTAGAGAAAGCTCCAGCCCAAGCACAGCAGGCACCAGCACCTTCAGTGTGACCTGTTTCTCCTCCTTGGCTGTGGTGGAGGAAGAACAGAGTGACCTCCCTGTGTTAGCATCACTCCTTGATATGGCCATCCAGCTGAATCACAGCAGGATAAATAACCAGGTAATATGAATGCCACGTTCTCTTTCTTAGAAAGAAACAAAATTCATCCCCTGATGATGTTTCCCCTCAAGAAATAATTCTCAGTCACTATGATAATTGTAGTTTCTTCCAAAACTGACTTAAAATGCTACAACGTACATCAGTGACATCATTTCAATAAAGGCAATCATGGAAGACTTCTGTGGAGTTCTCTAACTAAAAATAGACAAAATCATTGTAAGTCATCATGGTCTAAATTCCAGTATAAATAAATTAATACAGAAGGGTAATCTTTCTGTACTTCAGTTTTTAGTTAACAGTCACTCATCCTTCTTTCATGAAATGGTATGAGTCTGCTGAAACAGATCAGTTTTCAGAGAATGGGGTACAAAATTTTCACTTGTTCAAGGCAGCCCTGTTTTACAGTATCACCTGGGAATGAGCAGATTCCAAGGAATGTTTGAAAGAAGAATCCTTAATTCCATCTCCAGTTTAACGTGACCAGCTCTTAGATGTTTATGGGCATGTTTAAATTAATCAGAGTTCTCCAGACCTGCAGAAAAGGGAACACTTCTGTGTCATTTGGATTCTCATATGATCATACTCTCCGTGGAAGGAGGGAAAAAGTTTTATTATTTCATGCAAATATCTCTTTCTGTAGAAACTAAACATAAATGGTTTAGCAGACCAAAATTGCTGTGAACACTTCCAGTTTGGAGCAGACTTCTGAAATTTAGTACAAATACCAAAGGCCAAAGGGGGATGAGCTGCACCTAAGAGGTGGAAGGAATGAATATCCCAAGTACAAGTCAGAATTAACGTGTCATTTAAGCAAATTAATATCCCTACTCCCAGAGAGAGAATTTTTTTGCAAGGGAGGGAGAAGGGTGCTATTTTGATTTGCAGAGATACTTCAGAATTCAGGACTTTATTGGACTTTAGCCATGTAAGGTTGTTTAAGATATCACTGCTTTCAAATATTTCAGGCCTTTCTTCCTTGAAAGTTCACATCTTCATAATGACATCTAGTAATGCTTCATAAAGTATGTGAGAACCACCTGAGATAGAAGCCCAGACTGCAAACACTGAGATTAAGATCATTAACACACACACACACACACACACAAAAAAAAAAGAGCATGTTCCTCTCCCGATCAAAACACAAGGTCTTTCTTACTTACTGATTCACTAATCAAACATAACTGAGGGAAAACAACCAACGATATTTATATCTGCATACTGGATGCTGCCCTCTGGGCAAAGGCCTGGCTCCTTCCCTCAGGTGCCACTTTCCTGGGCCCATGTCAGACACTCGAAGTAAACAAGGAAATCCTTAGGGAGAGGTAGCAGGGGGCAAGGACAGGGCTGGTGCTGTGCTGGCTCTGCACCTGCCTCACACCTGGCACCTCTCCCGCTCCTGCCCTTTGTGCACCCAGGCGTGACAGCCTGGGGTGTTTCTCTGGGCAGCTCATATCTTAGCTCTGAAGGCAGAAGGCTTTTTCTGCCTTGTGCTTGCACAGCACCTGGCAAACAGTGTCTGTGTTTCAATAGGGCTACTGGAATAAAAACTTGAAAACAGCAAGTAGCAGTGCAGCTGCAGACACTCATCCAGTGCATTTACCCTCTGGGACTGGTGATGTTAAAGTTCAGTGTGTTACCAGGGAGTTCCTCGAGTGTCACAGGTCCTTGCTTTGAAAAATTAGTGTCTAATCCTAAAGTGGCTCATTGGATTTCAGAATTAGGCCCTTAATCTCCTCCCCTAGCTCAGGAATCTTCTCACCCTACACCCAGAGAGATCATCAGTCATTCCTTTACTCAGAGTTATCAAATAACATCCAATATTTTAGTAAGATGTCAAAGTGTCTGTCTAAACATCTTCTGGTTTTGGCCTGAAACTGATATGGGTTGAAAGTCTCCAGCTCTTCCCTAAATCCTGACAGTTAGCTAACAACAAATAAAAAACAGCCCAGTGATTTACTGTGTCTATCCTACATTGTTGTGCTCTGTGTTTCTTTAAGAAAGGTGCGAGTATATGTGTAAGAGTCTTGAAATACAGTGGTTGCCATGGCAATTATCTGTGTTTAGAGAGTGGAGGGGAGTAAAGTTCCATGTAAGTGGTCAGAGTAGAGTGCAAGTTAAACATGCCTCTTTGCAGGTCTAAATTATGTACTTTTCTCTCCCTGCCCCCTGCCCCAAATATTTGTGAAAATATGCATAGATTGCCTGATGAGCTCCAAACTATTCTTGCAACAATGCCAGCTTTTTTATTCCCCCCCTCAATATTCCCACTTGCCTGTAAATCCTGTGAGAATGAAGCCTAAGACTGCAAAATTGCCCTACCATGCTCCCTTTCAGGAGTTTGCTTATCTGGTTCATTTCACCTCAACGGGACTGGGTGCATTACTCTTACAAAACTAACAAATCAAAAATATAGGCATTGCTAAATGACTGTAAATTTAATTGGAAAAGAATGTTATATAAGTATAAATCATCTGGACAAATATCCCTTAGCATTTATAGTGTGCTTTACATTTTCTAACTACTCTGCAGATTTGTTGCCCTTGAATAAATGTGCATTGTGGCTGCAGCCGGATCATCTATTCTCTGTAAATCTTTGTCCTCACGTTCTCTCTTATTTTCATTTATCAACATAGATTTCCCCCCCGCTTTCCTCACCTACACGATAAAGATATGATTCCCAGCCTCCACATGCATGCACACAGGTTGTGTAGTTATTTGCCAGGTGTTCCACTCTCAGTGCTGTCTCTAAGGCCCTTCATAGGGCTCTTTTGCTTTTGCATAGGAATATTCTAATGCTTAAGGACAGTGATCGCAACCAAAATTGTATAGTTGATGGCTGCCTGCTCTGATTTCACAAGAATAGTATTCACCTCGGACTCCACAAAATAAATGGTAATTTTCAAAGTATTCACAGGTGAGACTCCATTCTGCCTCTTCCTGCACCAACTTCTCGCAAAGGGGTCTGTGTTGGTAACAAAACTACAACATATACCTTACAGAAGCCCTTGTGTAAGTAGCAATAACACTAGGAATAAGGCATTCTTTAATCCTTATTTAGAATTCACAAACAAATACTGATATGCTCCACTTGAACATCTAGCAAATTCAGCAAAGGAACTGACACCATGACAGTTTGACATAGCTGCTCTTGCAAATGCATTGCTAGAGGCTTCTTTAAATATTAATAGATAAATTGCAAGATGGAAATACATGATTAGGTACTTTGGAAAAAGTGAATCCTGAGGCTCTGCTGGTTCCCAAGCAGCTGTTAAGTAAAAGAGCCATGGGTTCCAGCAACTTTGAACTGGAAATGGAGTTCTATTTACTCCTAGATCCAGCAGTGCCATACTGGATAACACTGAAGTCACTTCATCCCTCTGTTTCCCTCCTTACCAATGTTTTACAAATTATAATAGTCTTCCTCTGCAAAAGAATAGTGTGTTGATTTAAGGTTTTTTAAGTGAAGTCAGGTCTAAGCTCTATAAAAGAATCAAAATATTTGGCCCTTGCCTCAATGTGTTTAATTCAGTTTTACACAGCAATTGGTGACATGGATGAACAATTCAGTTGATGAGGCAAGGAAAGCCAAAGATTACCAAAATATTATCAAAGTTAATTAAGGTGTGTGACCAGCATGATGCCTCCATAGCAAGGTGGGATTTTTTGGTAAATATACCGTCTTCTGGTAGGCAACATGGAAAGGAAGGCATTTTAGGAGAGATCTAGGCAAGAAGAGGGTGGTGAGCAGACTAATAGATGTGGGAAAGGTCTTTCATGATTATGGCTGCACTGCTATCGGCAGAGTAAATATGCCATACTGGTAAATTGTCTCATTTGCCACTCTGCCAGGGACTGTATTTCCAGACCCTGAAGAATGCAGATCACAAGCATCACACCAACTACTCTCTTGCACAGAAAGCACTGCACCAGTATGAACTTCTCTCTGAGCTAAACCGACCCAGTAATACAACTTGTCAATTGAAAGGCTCTCCCAAAAACGCCATCTCGGAGATCTCACATTTTAGAGCTATACAATGCACTTGCTTCCCTTACATCTGATTTACTGCTCAGCTATTGCTCTTCAGATTACTTTCTTTATATATCTACCTGATTCAGTGAGCATGGGAGCATGATGCAGACTCAGTGGACAGTCTGATGAAGCTTGGTGGAATTGTTTAGAGTGTCTCGGAGTGCATTAGTTGCTTCTTAGGGTCAATAAAGACCCTGCCCCATAGATCCTGCTGTTTAATGGTTCTATAATTACAGTAACATTTGTGAAAGCTTAGCAATAAATAGCATTTTCCATGAGGCTAGTTCTGTTTCAAAAAGTAATCACTTGCATATTCAGGGTATGACTCTTTTCTCCATAAGCTGAAGTCACACTGTGTCCTCCACTTTGTTCCCATAGCAGTGTGCAGCAACCAGCCATATTCTAGTCTGTGGTTTAACCCACTTTCTGAGGACACAGGTTAAATCTGTATTGTTCTGCTCGAGTATATGCACAGGGTCTGGAAATATTCAAAGAAAAAAGTGCAAGATATAAAGATGAATAGAAAAAGACAGTGTGTCAGTATAAAATCAGAACACTGTCCTGGTTCCCAGGCAGTCTCTCCACCAGCTGGGGGTACCTCAGACTTACCAGATCCCAGATCCATTTTAATGAGGCAGGTTAGAAATGCAGAAAGTGTCTTGGAGAGGGAAAAAGTCCATCTCGATTCAAAAGTATTCTGCACATTGATGCGATTCAGTGAAAACCTGTATGGCTAACAGGTTCCTTAGATTCAGGAAGGAAGGTTTATGAAACTAACAATGATCGTGTTAGCACCAGAACATGTGTTATCTGGTCCCCTCCACCATGTGCCACCCATGAATTCCATCTTCTCATGCTTGCCAGGGCTGTGGATCAATGTTAACTTTAGTTTACCCTCACTCTTTCTCAGGACGCACACAAACCAGGGAACAAACCATCTGTGAATTCTGTGCTAGCAGTTAAAACCCTGCTGGATAGACCTTGCTCCTAGGGGAGCCTCAGGAGCACTATTTACAGGTAGTTCAGGTCTCCCTACCACACTAGACATAAAGCTACACACAGCCTGACTTTACCATTTACTGCTCTTTCATAAGCCTCAACAATACAGGAAATATTAGCTATTACAAAATAACCTGTAGATAAGACCACAACATGAAGAATGTCATATGATTTCATTAATTAGCAGTTTTGTAAAGTCATGAGCATTTTGGCCCAATCTTGAAAAATATCTACAGTGTGTTCTGCAAGCATTTGCAGCCTTGCACAATAACTTCTCCTTTTTTCCAAGACTCTTCTCATGCTTGAAAAGTGGTTTGCTGGATTGGGCCCCAGACACTTGGGTATTCTGTAGTTCATTCATATGCTATAATGAGGTAGTTTGTACTAGATTTTCAATTCAGTTGTAGAGCTTGGTCCATTTCAGTAAACTTTCTTCATAGAATAGGTAATATAAAGCTGGAAGCATTACGATACCGTGACCATGAAACAATGAGTTCCTGCATTTCAGTCTACTTTAGAAAAGAAATAGTGTCTGTCATTTGTAAATTTTAAAATAAATTAAATGCAGAGAGGAAGGTATTAAAGAGAAACTCAGTCTCATTCTGTGAAGAGAGTGTGACAGCATATGGTAGATAGTGGGTGGTTGTTCTAAACATAACATGTATGTGTCCAACCTAAAATGTTTTATTGGTTCCTACTTATGAAAGCAGCAGCTAAAAATGACTGATGACTGTTCTTTCTATATCAGCAGCATGTAAGGGCCCAAGGAAAAGAAAAATCGGACTTCAAATTCATAAACATTTTTAAACAGCCATAAAACTCTGTTTAAGATACTATTTTAGCCAAAGTACCCCAAACTTAATGTTTCCTCTTTGTGAAACCATAAGACTACAGTATTTTTAATTATTACTATTATTTCCAAATAATCCTAAAATGTATCCAGAAATAACCTTCCCTTCCCCCAGGGTTACTGTAGCTCTCATTGGAACAAAGTCCTTTGAGAGTACAGGTATCTAGTACTAAACTTATCCAGGTTAGTTAAATACCAGGGAAAGTGCAAGTCAAGACTACAAGCCTCCCAGATCTATAGGAAAAAACAACTTTTCCCCATCATCATTGCAACTAAGTATCTTATAAATGTGAAGGTTTCACAAATAGCAAAAACTCACCACTGTCCCTTACTTTTTCCCCTCTGAGTTATTATCATGGAAGGAACTAAGGCTGAAACTGGGAAATCTTACACTGTGCTCCAAATAAGTCCAGTTTGTTACTAACCTGTCCTCCTGTGGCAGCGATTTCTGTGTCTGAGGCCAGCTGCCAAGCATGCTCCCTCTTCCTCCCACACAAGTTTCATCCCTGTGGTCAGCTGTTTCTTGGAAGCTGAGGAGTATAACTGATATTGCAACTATCAAGCTGTGTGCAGAAATGAGCTTACACAACTCCGTGAACATGCTTTTCTTGCCCTCTCCACCCACCCTTCTTTAAAGCTATGCATTTGTTGGTAAAAACAGGATTCAGGTGTCAGTTATATGGGTGGAGCTCAGGTGTTTCTGTAGACATGTGTCCTAATCCCACCCCAGGGTTCAGACTGTGCCCAAGTGACTATCTCCTCTGAGTGATCTCAAGCCAGTGGCAGAAGGGGCCCTTCTATTGAGCCTTGTACCAACAGCAAGGCTGGTGTTACTCCCTGTGGGGGACCTCTCAGCATGAAGAGAGTCTCACCAGGTAACCTGCTTGCTGGGAAACGAGGGAAGATGTTGCGCATGTGCATTTTGAACCTGTCTCATCTCTGAATTTCACATCCCACATAGCTGAGTTCCTTTGGTGACTT
The DNA here is from genome assembly GCA_035041345.1 of Poliocrania exsul. Lineage (NCBI taxonomy): Eukaryota > Metazoa > Chordata > Aves > Passeriformes > Thamnophilidae > Poliocrania > Poliocrania exsul. The sequence continues at coordinate 45,651,832 of JAWWLZ010000001.1, read as the reverse complement.
GGGGTTCAGAAAACCAAGTCTGCTCTGGTGGGTGCGGGATAATTCTGAAGTGCTGGCTGTGAAAAAGGCGAAGCTCATTTTGTGACTGTCCCAAAGCAGCACAGCAAATTTAAGATGGACATGAGCTTCGGAACAAATTCAAAACTATCTGGGCTTTGTGGCAGGGTTTTGGGGATGTTTTTTCAAGTGGGTGGGTGGTTTTGGGGTTTTTTGTTGTTTTCCGTCAATATGACCCAACCCCAAGCCTTTCCAATTAAAGGACTGCAGGGCCATTCATCAGATGGTGCCCTACCCTCAGTAGGACTGGCCCCAGAGCTGCATAAAAGGATTCTAGGAAAAAAATTCGGCTTTGTGTTTGTACAGTCTGACCCTTGAGAAAGGAGAAAACTCACCCAACCTGCTGTAGTAATGACTTACATCAGAATTAGAGCATGAAAAATCACTCGTGTCTATGCTACCATGATTCATCCAAGTTTGGAAAATGAAACACCTCTGAGGCACTGTCTTTCAATCATTATTCTTCTAAGAACCTCAAATCTTCATATTTGTTACTTTAACCTCTCCAGCCCCACACATGAAATTTTTATTAAAACAATTTTTTTATTATTAAATGTTGATCTGAAAAAACCTTCAGATAACTTGAGTTTAATGAATTCTGTGACTCCTAATTTAATTATTTATGAGGTATATAACCTCAAACGCCTGTGCATGCTGCTTAAAATGCCTGCGAGATTCTTGCCTCAAAAGAGGCTAATCCATGTAATACACAATCTCTGAGTGAAAATATGCTGATTATTGTGGGGGGAAAAAAAAGAAAAACAGTCACAACAAAGACAAGTGTGGAAATTTGGTTGCAATATCATTCTGCAATCCCTGGTAATATGCACATCATTATATATACTTCCCTCAAATTAATTAGATAACATTAGTTTTATATAGCACCTTTCAATTATTTTACTGATGACAAATATGTTTACGCAGGGGATGTCTATGGAGCTACTTGGGAAACTTTACATAGCATTGCAGTACACTAGGGAGATAAATCCTGAGTATACAGAGCCAGCATTATCCCTACCTATTGCAGCAACTGGGAAATCAAGTCACTTAAGATGTAGAAGGAAGCATCAGGTCACAAAATACCTCAAAAGACTGAGAAGAAAAGAAAGGTCTTCTAAGAGTATTCATCTTCTTGGAAACTAATTCCCCAGTTGCATAATATTCAGTGATAGGTAAAAGAATCTTTTCCCTGTAAAATTCACTACACTTTGGCCCTTGGTAGTGCAATAATGAAAACAAACAGAATTCAAACTCACTTTATTATAACTCTGAGTGGTTAAGCACAAAATTTTCAGTAGGGTTAGAAAGATGGTTTTTTGAGAGTATCTGTATTTTTGGCAAAGAATTTGCTCCAGTGCTTTTCTTTTGTGGGATTAATGGAGTTGTTCTATATTAAAGTATTATATTTTGATGGATATTGAAATTAAAGTCATACTTTGTTAAATTATTGTAATATAGTACATGTAGTTAAATATGTTTTAAATTAAATTGTTTGGAAGGAAAATCTGCAAAACCATTGTCAAGCAATGTTCTCTTCAAAAGTAGAATTGCAATTTTAATACACGATATTTTGCATGTCTTATATGAATTGTCCAGTTTTACTGTACTAAAAGACCAAAGAAAACATAGAAAGTATTCATGTGGAAAGTATTCTCTTTCTTTGCTTTTAAAGCTTTTTTGTCTAACTAGTTCAAATACTAATTGAAACTGTGTAAAACTGAAAGAAAAGCACTAAACACCTGTAAACAGAGTAGAACTTTAGAGGTGACATTTATTGAGTGTCCTCAATAAAGCAGAATTGTTATTATTTTCAATGGAAAGGTTATGAATCAGCTTAAGTTGCCCAACTGAGTGAATGTAGTCAGCTGCTCTCAAACCAGTAACAGCAGATGAGGCCTGACATATGTTTTGTTCCCTTTCAATAGGTTTCTCCAGGACCCAACCATGACTTATTTAAAGTGAGAGTACTGACACAGTTACAATGAGAAAAAAATCATTTTGTGGTTTTATTGAATGGAATTTATCAATAACACTTGAAAAAACAAATTAATATAGCAGTGATAACAAATCATGCACAAAGTCACAAATTTAATGATTATTTAATGATAATCTGCACAAAGAAAATATATTTATTTCTTCTGCCTGTTTTCCACTGAGGGACCTAGTGTAGTGCCACACTGGAGATGCTACAAGGGTCGGGTTCAAATGGGCAAAGAATAGACCTATGGAGGTGCCAGTGGGTTATGCAGGTCAAGGAAGCTGTAGACCCAAGGAAGATAAGGGGTGGAGTTTGGCAAGGCCTGCTTTTGGGAAACAACCTGATGCAGCAGTGTCATGGTTGCCTTCAGCACAGAAAGGAAGAGCACATTAATGAAATTCACTGCTGATATGATGCCAGGAGGCATCTCACATGCATAGGAGAGAGTTTCTCCTTAAATGGGCAGGGACCACTCAAAAGGTCTTTCCTCCAGCTATGAGAAACATGGGCATCAGCATTTATAGTGGACATTGTGGCCGGGTCAGTGGCTCAGCACTTCCAGTGCATGGCTAACTGCTGCCCTGGAGAAGAGCTATCTCCTGCTTGTTCTTCTTTTCTTCCTTCTTTCTCCTGCTTGAGCTTCTTCCTGCCACAGACTCTGCCTACCACATCAATTCTTCCTCTCATCTTTGCAGCCAGTTTGGTCGAAGGGCTCTCAGACATAACTGATGGGCACTTAGAGGAGTATTTGTGTCAGTACTTCCCAAGCCCTCTCCTTTATCAGGTACTCAGAGTGAAGCACATGCTTAAGTATTTTATTGGATCCAAGCCCATTCTCATGCACAGAAACCAGACAGGACCAACTAGAAGTGGTCAAGAAATGACGGGACAGTGCTCACCAGGAAAGCATGTGAATTGCTGTTAAACAGGCAATAAATTGCAAGAATTCAAAAAACACCAATGCCATAATCCAGCTGTTAAGTGACCAGGTTCCCAGTGTGCACACACTTCCAAGAAAAATTAAAATACGGACATGAGGCAAGCAGTTGCCTAGTGGACTGCTGAGTGCACACGATTTATGTCTGAGTAGTTAGTATAATATTACACTCACAAAGTAGTATTCAAATATCAGCAGCTGTGTCTTGTATCCATTATTTCCCTTCTCCCCAAAATATAAACCTTCCTCACCTTTTTAATTAGAAAAGCTGTTTATTGACTATGACATGGAAATATTTTACGTGTTGTTTTCTAAGAATGTCATTATTAAATAAGCAGGAAAATATGTTTGGTGGTAAATAGAGATGACCTTTAAAACAATGTCAAGCCCACACACCCCATGATTTGTGCGTAGGTATGTGTTACTTTAAGTTGCTGTATATTACCAGTAACGTGACATAGAAAGCTGCTATGGAAAGTATCTTTGGTTAAAGAACTGTAGAGCAAATAAATAATTAAAAGCTTACATGCATAGCCAGCTTACCTAGTAAACTACTAAATACAAACCTGTTCATGGGAGAGCTCACTTTATTTTCACACAAACATGTATAAAAATCATTTTTTTTTTTTAATCATGAAAAAAAATTTTTTAACAGTTAACTGAGGTCAGGACATCTCTTATTTTCTTGGCTGACACATCCATCACTTGTACAGCAGCTTTCTCATGCATAACAGAGGAGCACCGGTGTCACACAAGGAGAGAAGTTGCACTGAGAAACACAGGAAGAGGGACTGATTTCACCTTTGTAAAATAATGTAATTTTTCAGAAAACATCTACAGAAGAAAGCACAACTAGGTGTGCACCCTAGCCTTTCCCCAGGCCATTCCAGTGAAATGTAGAGTCTGTGTGGTGTTACTTAAGGAAATCAGCAAATATTTTTGCAAGTTGTTGTTATTGACGCCATTTGTTTCAGTTTCATTTTGTATTTAGAGAGGAGGGAGGAAAGACAGAAAAGGAAAAGTTGTCTTTAGGGTAAAACACTTGAGTGATAAATTATTTCATAAGTATCATAAATTTTTTCCCAAGAAGTCCCAGCAAGCTGCTTTAATATAGATGCAAATAAAACTGGGTAAGAGACCTTGAGTCATAGGTTTCACATGCTGGTGGCAATCCTTAATCTGTAAAATTTTTCCAAGAGCCACCACAAGGATATCCAGCCACAAAGTCTGTGCTACTAGGCACCTCTGCCAGCACAGATTTCTATCACTGTCAAGAATATAGCCATGTAACTCTGTGGCCCTTTTGTTAGCTGCAATGGACAGTACCCATTTTATTTGTTTTACTTTGACATATTTTAAAGATATGTAGCTGGTTGGGAAAAGTAAGGTAGCATTTTTGCCTTAGATGTTGTATGGGGCTTAGGTAAGGGAGGGGACTCTGCCTTCCCAGGACCATGAGCACGTGAAAAGTATGGGGGAAACAGAGAATGAGGCAGCCGAGAGGACAGGAGAGCTGTGGACTGGTATTCCTCATGTGATGACATTTTGCAAAGCCCTATTTGGGAAAGTGCTACAAGCAACATGGTGCAGGCATACCCACCTAAGATGCACGATGGATGGATGGATGGGATGGATGGATGGATGGATGGATGGATGGATGGATGGATGGACGGACGGACGGACGGATGGATGGATGAGGCTCAATGCTGTGACACAGAAAGGCCATGTGGTGATACAGAAAGGCTGTGTGGTGACACAGGAAGGCTGTGTGGTGTCACAGGACCTCCAAAAGTTACCAAGCTGGTGTTATGTGACCAAGCCTGAAGGAGAAGGCTTTAAGTCTTATTTTTAATAATTTCCCTGTTATCAATCCTGTTCAAACCAAACTGGATTTTGAGTTTAGGAGCTGTTTCCATCATTCTGGTGTGCTCTATGTTAGTGAAGGCTTCTAGAAAACCTGACCCAAGCGCTCTGCCTGAGGCAGGGTCTGGCCAGGGTCCCTGACTGTGCAGCAGTGCTCAAAAAAGCACAGTAGGGATGATGGTATTGGAAAGGAGACCAGGCTGAGCTCCAGCACACCTGGGATTTAACCAGACTCTTATGTAAGGAAGGGAGTGCCAGGGTGTGCAGGTCTGTGCAGACAGACTTCGAGCTCAGTGTAACCATGACGCAACAGCTCAATGTTTTACAGGATATTTGTACCATGGGAACTGCACACGGAGGGCAAGGGTTGATCGGAAGAGGTAGCAAGATATAAATAAATAAATGTTCTTATTTTGTAAGTGTGAGATGTCTGTGGAAAGAGGGGCAGCAGGACTCTCTCATAAGGAATGTCCAGAGGGCACTTCAGGGCAACCCTTCTCAGGCTCTTACCCAGAGATTTGGTGGAGAATTTTTCAACTGAGTAATTCTTTGCTAGAAAATAGCAATTTTGCAAAATCACTATTTTTCACAGAAACTTACCTGTTCTGATTAAAGTTTACACAGAAAGGGGCTCTGAAGCACTAGATGAAATCTGGGGACAGAGGAAGGAAAAGAGCCCTTGCAACATGTTTATATTCAAAGCAACAAGTTAGCAGGAAAAAAATAGTTTCACAGTGTAGAGTAAAAGTTTGAGCGTGAGTTTTACTCTCCATGAATGAGTCCAGTGACAATTATGAGATCCAGGAGAGCTCTTTTTCTGTGCTCTTCCCAAGAAAATCAACAATCTATCTTGAGTATGTGCCAAACTGGAACTTCTTTTAAATTTCAGAGCTTCGTGGGATAAGATCATTTCCCTGCAAAGATATCCAGTCTCTGGAAGTTTTCTTTCCATGCTGCAGTGTCTCTTCGACTGGGCACCCAAAAGCCACAAACAGACCATTCCCATGAGAGAGCATGCTAGCTGGGGGGCACACAGACCCCCCTGAGGTGGGTGCCCCCAGGTCCCCACTACTCTCCAGATGCACATAGTAGCAGTAATTTTCTGACAGCTCTGCTTGGGCATTTTGAATGGCTGCAGGTCACAAGGGGCAAAGGAGGAAGAATTTTAAGCTGTAGGCTGCATCTCAGCAGAGGGGATAGGGGAGCTGCTTGTACTAACCCTGAGACAATGTAAAATTGCTCTAACTTTCCCAAACTTAAGAAGAAAATTTGGAGGGGCGGTTTCTTGGTTCTACAAATTACCTGCATCTTGAATTGCCCAGCTCTTTTGGTGGGCATCATGAACTACACTCAGACACAGATGAGGTGAGCAGAAATGAGTCATAGGCATGTGGTATGCCTCTCTTCTCCTGCTGAACCTCTGCTCCAGTGGGAAGCACCAGGAAGGAACAGAGAGGCAGGAGCAAAGGCCATACCCTCCAATGTACAGCTCATGGGAAATTCAGCAACAATTTAGGAGCAAAGCCTGAACCTTGACTTCTTCAACAGCACAAGCTGTGAACAATCACACATGGACAGCAGCTCATCCTCCTGTGTCTGTGTGCCTATTAATATTTCATTTACCTAATGAGTTTTAAGCAGGCCCATGGCCAGACCATGATATTCTTCGGTTGATTAACAGAAAAGATAGAGATCCACAAAACAAATTTGGAACATTGAGAACCAACTGGTCTGAAATTTTTCACTTGCTCCCCATCCAGACATTTTGTTCTTCATCATGGTTATTGTCTCAGTCATACCAGAGATCATGGACAACCCAAGCACGTCCTTCTATGACCTTTGTTACCCTTGCTCAGGACTTTGCTTCTTCTGCCTCACACCCTGACTCCCCCAACTGACTTGCAAATACCCCAGTCTCTGTCATTCTTTTCAAACTCCACTTCCCAGCAGAAAGGCCTACCACAGCCACTGAATGCCATTGCTTTTCTTCTAGAAAAACAACCTCCTCTGCAAGTTCTTCCTGTCTGAAGTTTCTTCTCCACTGCTGCTTCCACACCTAAATTTTTTGCCTGTTTTGCCTCTACCTGTGCTAAATTATACACCCTGCTGAGAACAAGACCTCATTTTATTTGCTTTATAAAGCATCCACATACATGGATGGAGCTGTATAAATAATTAATACATACCTTAATTTAAAGATTAAGAAGAAGAAGGTGGTGATTGCTGCAGAAAGATTAATGTGAAAAAAATAACCAGACTATAATTTGCTCTGGCGACATATGAAAGAATTAACCCAAAGGAGGCCCCCTTAAGTACTTTTGCAGATAGTTCGATGAATTCCAGGTATGGCTTAGCTTTGCATTCTTCATTCCTCTTTCTTCCAAGATACATCTGCCTATCTTACATGCAAGTATACATATTTCCTTGCCTGTTCCTCTGTGAATAGTTTCTCCATGCCATTTCATGCTGCAGCTACTGCTAAACAGTGTAATTCTTTTCACAGTGCAGGCAGGGTAGCTAAAGGGCTCTTGCAGAGATCTCAAATGCTACAGTATATAGCTCTTGAGCTGCAAGTTGGGTGCAGAAATGCTTGCTGGCCTTAGGCTTCTTATTTTCTAAATGTATCCTGAAACCTTGAGCTAGCTCCTGCTAGGAGGTAGAACAGGCAGATAAGGACCGGCAAGATCTGTCAGCAAGTGACACAGACCCCTCCAGAATAATTTGGTTGCCCAGAGTTCTGGTCAAGTTAATGAATCTTGGAGAGGGATAGGACTCATTAACAAACAGTAGCCAGCCAAGCTACACTGCTTTCCAGATGCTAAACTCAGTACTTCTGTACCTACCTGTTTTCTTGGGTCCCGCTTGGATCTGCTGGAACCTTATGAGACTTGGGGGAAACTCAAGGGGGTGGGATCGGTGTGGGTATCAGAGAGTGGAGATGATTTACCCTCCAACTAGAAAAACTCCAAGAACTCCTGGTGTGACTGTTCAGTGACCACTGACAGCAACAGAAGACCCTTCCTTTCTTTTTTTTCTTGGGGTCAGCTCAGTGTTTCTTCTGTACAAGAAGCTCCAGGATCAGAGGCTGGATGAGCTGAAGGGACTGTGAAGAAGGGGGGAACAGAGAAAGGAAGCACTGCAGCTGGGGCAGTCAGATCCAGGCAGTCCAACACAGCTGGGAGGTAAAAGGTCTCTGGTCTCCCTTCAGTCTTTCTAGCAATGCCTTACAGGGAAAAAGTAATTTTATAATGGCTGGAGTTTTCCAGTGCCAAAGGAGAATGAAGGAAAATTACTTATAAGCCAAGATCAGGCTTGCACCAGACCTCATGGTAGCAGCAGCTGAGTAGAGGATATATACTTTCCATCCATGGTAAAACCTTCACACTGAGCAGGACATAAAAGGTCTGCACCTTCAGAGCTGGCAAAAGAGCGCATACAAGCCTGAGGTTTTATGCTTCAGATGGTATGTTAGTCCTGGTACTCAGCTGGATTAGGTATCTCAGTGAGAGGCAGTTGCGCCTTGTTTGATGACTGTGATGAAAGTCAGAGGACAGGTGAAGCTGGCACTGAGAAGGGCCACATCTGGAAGGCTTCCAGGTACCCCAGCAAGGCCTTGCACCCATTTTTCTCTGGTTTCCTACATGAGTACATCCTGCTTTCCTTCTGTTAGTGCCAGCTTGTTCCTGGTGGAACAGTAAAACATGAAACTGAATACAATAGGGGAGTACAGGGAATCATGCAAAGCACCGGGGGCTGCTTCCAGCTTCACAAAATTCATTTGTCTGTTTTCTGGGTGAGACCTCCTGCAAACTCTAACAGATGCAGATACATAGCACCAACACAACTTCCTGGACGGAACAGAGGAGCAGATCTTGCTCTAGGGAGCAGGGATGGGTGGTACCTGCCCACCTCCTTGAGACAACGTCACCACAAATCTGCCTGTTTCCAGCCTTTTTTGAGGATGGAAGGAGGCCCAGCACCTCACAGAGGGGCTCCTGTGAGCCCTTATTTAACCAGGTGCTTGGTAACTCACCCTCTCCCTCCTAGCCCCTTTGAGTCTCATTATTCCAATGTCACAGCTGGCTTTTTTTCTTACACAGGATTTTGATCTTCCTTCCAGATTTTTCTAGACCTTACCTCAAATGTCACAAAATAACCTTCAGTATTTTGAATACAATAAATCATCTAGGACTGCTGACTCCACTTCTTGCAGAAGACATTCAACTTCTTTTTGTTTCAGTGGGAGCTGAGGATATTCAGTGCTTTGCAAAATCAAACCTTAAAAGCAGGCTTAATGGTAGTGCCTGAAGCTCAGCTTTCTCCTTTGGTTTACATCAAGTGATAATTACCATTTGTTCTTTTTTCTATAAATTTGCAAATCTTCAGCAAGGATACTGGTTTCCTTGCTGGTGTAATCTACCCCATTCAATTTATCAACCTATTAAGAAAAGATGGGTACAGTAATTTCTTATGTGGATTAGGTGTTTCAGAAAACTCCCAGATACTGCTTTTCTATTTTGCTGATTTCTGTGCTCACCTGCAAGCTTTCCTTGACCCTTTTCTCTGCTTGGCTCCTGTACATAAAAAGGGAGACTCAATTGCCCAAACACACATTCCTCAGTAACAGTTTACATTAACGTCTCTCTGCTTATCCTGTAATTGCAGTGTATGTACTCTGGCCTTTTGCATTCATGTTTGGGGAAGTAGATGTATCTCGTGTGTACCTGCTTTATCTATCATAACACCACGAAAACAGAGACACTTTGAAGTACATATTTGGAAAGGGTATAACCAAACTGTTCATAAATATAATGGTTAATCACTTCATCCATGGGTGAAGAACACTGCCTTGAGAAATGTTTGGTGAACAGGGCATTCAGTGTTACTACTTTTCAAGATCCAGAAGACAGATTAAGCTGTGAAGATTGTTCTTATGTATAATTTTTGGCCTTTTGGTTTACAATCAATGCCAGTGTTTGGGATACAAAAGAGTCACCAGCAGTAAGTAACGGTTTCTGATCACACAATTAAGTTCTCATGACTACACAATAACTGAACCGTGTTGCAGTTTCAATTAACATGATGGTCTCTGTCTCCAGTCCAAATATGTTGTCTAAATCATGGTGCATTAAGTTAACTAAATTGAATAAATAGATAATGGCATTAAATAACTGCTAGGGTGAACAAAATGCCTTATAAATTAAATGAGAGGACCAATGCTCCCTATGTTCTTGGTATACTGTGCATTATAGCATGCCTATAGAACTGTTTAGTATAGAAAGGGTCAGCTCTGCAATGTGCTATGAGTTTTGGATGCTCTCCAGACAAACCCTAAGCTCAGTCTTGATTTCAACTAAATTAATAGGCCCCCCAAAAATACAGGTATGTGTGCACTCTTCAGGATGAAAACCACGGTTCCCATAACATTGAAGGATCCAGACCTTGACAAGGAAAATTTCAATATTGCAGCAGTAAGCACCGCAAACTAACATCACCTGGAGCCAGAGAGCAGGAGTGAATGAGGAAGGGACCTGCTCCAAAGAACAGTCAGTGCACAGGCTTCTGTAGAAGTCAGAGATTTGGGATCAGATCAAAAGGGATTTAAGCTGTAGCTGAAAAACAGATGGGGAGTTGGTGAGGTGGGAGGAGAGAGAGTGCAACTAATCCAGACAGATGGCATGGCAGAGAGGTGGGCCTGACCACCAGGAGTAGAAGGGAGAGAGGAGAGAGCCAAGGGGTGGCTACACAGGGGGTGCTGGTGGGCTCACATGAGTGTGCAAGGCATGGGCACAAGAGGCTCCAAAGCATAATTCTTAGGGTAGAAAATGAAATTGCTAAAGCTCATACTAATTCTGAAGACCTTATCATGCTGGAGATGGGAACCTCAGAACTCAGTGATCCTGTAAAGTAACACGGGGACCCCTGCTTGTGCACATGGCAAGGGACCCAGCAGCATCCGCAGCAGCCTGGCATTTGTGGGGCTCTGGAAAAGTGCCCAGGAAGGAGCAAGAGTTAGGAAACCATGAAGTGTTCAGCATTCAAACAAGTGATCATCAGAGCATATGTTAAAGCTAGAGAGCTGGATCTGCAGAAAGGCAGCTTGCCTAGTACAAACAAGATGTCAGTTAAAGAATCCTCCTGTGACCTGGATGCAGTGTCTTGCACAAGAGCCAACGATGCTGCAGCAGGGACATAGAAGCAGAATATATCTTAAGCCCATGCTGGCATGGGGATACAAAACACTGTGAGAAAAATCATACGCAAGAACTTCTCTGCCCACAGGGAGCTGCCTGGTGTGCCAGGAAGCTCCTGACACAAAGAGTAGATCTTACACAGCAGTCTTTCAGCCATCACTTTCATAAAGCAGCCTGGGCCCCTGTTGATTACAGAGAAAAGCTAGAATATTCTAAATCAAAACCTTCAGAATCCCAGCCAAAAAAATGACAATATTTACTTGTATTTGATGATGCTTATGGGTCTTGTGAGGGCTTGGGAGTGCTGGGGACAGACAATGCAGCAGCAGCAGACAGGAGGCTGAACCACAACCTCCTACCACAGGCATGTGGGCAGCACGGCAGCACTCAAGAGATGGTGCCTGGTCATCTGTGTGCAACACGAGCCAGCAAAGCAGCTCATGTCTTTGGCTGTCCTGGGCAACAGAGTAAGCTCTGGTTAATCACGCTTTCGTGGGTGGAATGACAGTTTCCACTATTCAGTAAATACTAACTTCAGTCAGCATGGACTTAAAATTTTTTTCCTCCTTTTCCTTTTGATCAGGAATTTACATGCCATACAATTAGTCTGAATTCAGTATCAAAGGCCCTACAAAGTCAAGAAAGCCTTGTGAAGACTTATTAAACCCTTCTGAAGGGGATCCTGTACTGTGGTTGCCTTTGGTAGTGAAGACTGGATTCAGTGACCTTAGAGGTTGTTTGTAGCTCTGTCTATTCCTTTCTCATTCCATACAACTTCATTCTGAGGTATTTCATTTTTAAACACAAATTCTAAATAAGCTTTTGTCCAACAGTTAAAATCTGCTGAAAAATGTATGAAACCATACACAAATTAGATCACGGATTGTGATCTAATTTGTGAACAGGACTTCAAAATATGCACATCTCATCATCTGATCGGCTAGCCAATTCCAGTCCTTCAGCACTAGCAGCAGAGCACTATGACACTGTAAGAACATGAAAAGGTATCTATCTTCTTGCCCAATAAAATAACACGCCAAAGCTATAAGGAATTGAGAGACAACAGTACTGTGAGGAGGCAGTTAAACCTGGCTTCGCCTCTCTAGTATTTATTGCACCATTGATATAACACATGTTAGCTCAAAAACTTCAGCCAGATCAAATCAAACTACCTCTTCAAGCTTCTGGTTTAATACTATTGCTTTTGATGAAATTCTCTAGAATTTCAGGATCCAAACATAGCTAAATCCATTCTAAGTACAGTTTTTGTTAGCTGAAACTCACCATAAAAATTTAAATGTTTGCTAACATGTTATTTTAGCATTCTAGAGTAAAAATTATTTTTTACAAATAAACAAAACAAACCCTATGAGTCTAAATTATTCATGGTTTATGACAGTAAGATTGCTGAAAGTAGTATAATTAATCCAATTTTCACCAGTTGTATGGTGTGAAGTAAAGCATGTATTCTAAGCTGTTAAATCCTTTTTAGTAGTATAAAAATCAAACTTAAGCAAATTTTCTTTAGTGCCACCTTGATGTAGAAATGTTCATTTTAAATTAAAGCAGTTAAACTCAGCACTGAAGGGTTTTTGATAGGTAACTTAACTCCAATAAATTTTAATGGCTGTTACTTTTCATACATAGCATGTGGAACTTGTTAATTAAAAGCTACTTGCTTGTGTTAGGTCTTGATCACGTTCCAGCATCTCATACTTAATGCGCTATTAAAATCACTCTTTGACAGCCCAGACCTGGGAGGTGCTGAATACCATCAACTCCCAGTGAACTTTCTAGGTTGCTTTGCACTTTGGAGGTTTTACATGGTTTAAAAGTCAGGCTGGACTGTTATGATAGTCCTGGCTGGATGAACACCTACTCCCTGCCTCTGCATATCCCTGAAGGGCTCAAGTCCAGGGCTGTTCCCTCACTAAAATTAAATTTTGATTAGTTAGGAGCAGACATAGAGTGCATACGTGTTAGTCACACTTACCTGATGGCTCACCAGTTTCACTCTGGTACTCTCAAAGGAAGAACTGCAAATACTGAAATCAGACCCCAGAACTTCTGAAAATAGAAATATTATTTTATCAGCTATAGGGAAAAATTTGGGGGGAAACAGGATACAGAGAACTGTGGTACTCTTACCTTCCTCCACTGGTAGCTTGATGACATTTATATACTTTGGCTCCTGCAGTGGCTTATTGACATCATCTTAGTACCCTCTGCACACATGTAGGTCCCCAAAGTATACTGCTCTTCTGCAGACACAGGTGCCCACTGGTCAGAATGTCCTGTCCTTGGCATTCAGATTTAGGTCCTGATTGCATAAACCAAGGGAGGAGACTCAGCACAAAGCCTAGCCAAGTTCGCAAGATGCCTCTACCTCCTCGCTGCTTTTCCAGGATTCATTGCAGCTTCTGCTCTTTTTGTACCCTTTCCTTTCATCTAGAAGCAGAGGGGAAGTCAGGTTCAGGTATTAGCTCATGTCAGTGTATGGCATTCCCAGACCATGCCAAAGTAGCCCAGCTCTAGTGCCCTGGACATCTAGCTGGAGTCCCTGCATAAAGCTTAGTGTAGAATTTATCCTGATGGTTCCTCAGTTAAAAGCAATATCTTCCTAAAGAGACTAGAGGTAGTATATTGAGGTTTCTAGGCTTGATTTAAAGCTTTCAAGTGAAGCCTTTCAAATTATTAATTGCCCATTGTCATGCTCATCGCAGAATCATAGGATCATAGAATGGTTTGAGTTGGAAGGGACCTTAAAATCATCTAGTTCCAACACCCCTGCCATGGGCAAGGACACCTTTCACTAAACCGGGTTGCTCAGAAGTATATATTGTTTTAACAGGTTTCTGTAGGGGTGACTGTGAGTGCCTCCCTTAAGGAAAGCAGTTTAGAGTTCTCCTTTAAAGAGAAGAGAGCTACCTGTAGTGTGGGGGGGGTCCTGTGACCAACGAGATGTTCCTATGTATGAGAGGTGAATGGGCTAGCCAACAATGTCACGACATGTTGGATGTGAGGGGATATAAAAGGTGTGGATGTTACTGAGAATAGATCTACTGCTACTATGATCTACTACTTCTACTACTACTAGTAGTACTAACTACTATGGTGTATGAGCTATGAGAAAACTGTCTGTGAAACTATCTTGAATAAATTGTTGTAAGCCTTCTGATGCCTGCTGTGCCTGAGCTCTTCTGACCGTCATTCACGCTGCACCCTTGCTCAGGACAAGGGGAACCCAATAAAGGGTGACCCCAATAAATGGTAGCCCACAATAGGTTTCATCTTTCCATTTCTCAAATATGTAACTTTAATTTTTCTACTGTATTTTTCTACATGGCTTCCTTGCCTTTTGAAAAAGGAAAATCACGTAGTACTTTATCTTGTGGTGCTTTGTGCACTTCTCATTTACCCTTGCGGATTTCATTCTTGATCCTCTCTGTTGATGCTCAGTGATTCCCACTTCACCATCCCAACCAGGTCTCACTGTGAACCTGGTTCTCTGGGCACTCATGCACAGTCCTCCTATCCTCAGGTCCTGTCTTGGACTTAGAGATACCACCAGTGGCACAGTGAGTGTTTCATGTGCAAACATCTGAAATACTACTTTCCAGCCCTGTTTCCTTCAGCCACTGTAAGTTACAAGGTCCAGTTATTCCCTGGGCTGAAGAACAGTGGTTCTGACTCTGCAACTTAGGTTTAGGGCTCTCCAAAGCATTGAAAGCCAGATTCAGTTTCTGCTCCTGCGCTACTTAATATGAAACTGTGGAATAATTAAACAGAAATTCAGGTCTTTATCTCAAATCTTTTCCTGCACAGATAAATAGCTCTGCATGAAATCTCCTTTAATTAACTCAAACTTGAAGGTAACCTCAATTCATACCAAGAACTGAATTAAAGACTCTTTGCCCTTGCAATTTAAGAAGAGGGGTGTTGATCAACATCTGCAGTCTGCCTGTGTCCCTCCTTCCATCATTTCTGCCTTCCCTCGCTTCTGAGCAGTTTGGATTTGCTTAGTGGACACAGTGGTCCTTAGCTCTGCACACAGTGGTCCATCCCCAGGTAGGAGCCCACCAGCCTCTGTGCAGTTCAGCAAGGACTCTGCTGAAATGAACTCCTTTGAGGCAAACCTGCGGGTGAGTGCTAAAGGTCAGGATGCTGGCAGGGAAAACATGTACCAAAGCATAAAGGAGCTTTTCTGCGGAAGTGCTCTTGGACAAATATACTTAGTTCTGAGGAAATGCCAGACTAGGCAGCCAGGGGATTGAAAGCTGTCCCATTAACCAGATTGGGCAACAGCCTTGAGCTGGTAGCACCTGACAGGACCACCTGAGCAGCAGGACATGCAGCTGCATGGCCTCATTGGCCTAAGGATAAAAACTGTTAGGAGAGCTTGAAAGTGCTAGTGGGATCACTGAGAGTGTGCTAAAAAGTGAGCTCCCAGCATTTTCCTACAGCCACTTAGCAAAGCAAGCATCATCAGACAGGAGTATTTGCTTACTGCTGGGCTGCACTGGATTCAAACCCTCTTCCCAGTGACTGGGGGGCCTTCTGACACCCAAAATATTTTATTTAAATGGAAAGTAGTTACCAAAATGTATTACACCTGGCAGGTTAAGATCAATGCTATTGTTTTTACCAAACAAAATGCATTGCAAAAGGTCAGTAAACTGGCAAAGGAGAACATACAGCTAGTCATAAAGAAGCTTTTCTGTGGAGCTGTTCTTGGATAAATAAACATGACTTCTTGCAAACACTGTGTACTCTCCAGATGTAAATATTCAGAAGGTGTGCTGGAAAAGCCTGAGATTATTCCAGCTCAGCATTTTGTTGGTAGGAGATGGTGAATTTTTAGTCAGCTATTAAGTACAATTTATTGTGACAAAGTGTTTTTTGCCTAACCAGATTTACTGCTTACACTAACATGTTGATAAAAGTATTCAGAACAGTAAAAGATACTTTGGATGTTAGAAAACACCTTGTGCAACATAGTGAGATTAGATATAGAGCTGGACACATGTTGGAAGGGAGAACAGTGGGGGAGCCATTTACAGAGTTCAAACTGGGGTAGGATGGGCCCAGTTCTGCAATATTTGCAATATTGGTATCATTAGAAAATTATAGGCTAATTTTGTGGTGTTCCTTTTAAATTTTAGGTTTACTCAAACCTGGGAGTTGTTTGAGACCAGGACTTACACTTGGTGTGTGAAAGAGGGAAAATGTATTCACAGGATAATAACCCTGTTGGGCTGGGAGAGTGAGCTGAGATGTTGTTCCAGTGTTTAGGAGCTCACCTGAGGGGACAGGTTTAAAACCTCTGGGTTGGTCCAAAGGTGTAGAGGAGGCATGAGGCATCATGGGAACACACTGGTCCCTGCCACCAAAGCAGACATCTCTCAAGGGCTGGCACCCTTGCCATGGCCCCATGGGGAGTTTCAGGGCAAGGACATTGTCCCGTGGGCAGCTAGGCAGTCCAAGCTTATTAAACCCAGTGGTTGTTTTCCTATCTTGTCCACAGAGTCTTAATTACTGTTGCTCCAGGCACACCACCACACTCCTTCCATGAAAGCTTGACAGAAAGCACCTGCTGGGGTTAGACAGTTCACCTCCCTCCTGGTTTGCGATTACGCCTACTGTGTGTTTCCTGGCTTTTATTTTCCCCCAGAATAACTTCAAAAACTCTATGCAGTGTATCTTCTGCCCCCTCCTCTGCAAGCCTGGCACTAGGGTCTGGGAGAAGACACAGCTCTTCTCTCCCCATTCAGAAGCTAGAATTGCTCATCCTCTACCCTCTCAGATCAAAAATGGGAGTTTGATTTGCATCTTGATGGAGACTGTGCAAAAATAACTGTATGTGTTCAGACTCCAAACTAGCCTAAGATACATATACAGTGGTCATCTGCAGTCTGGGGCTTAAACACAGGATGAGTGTAAGCAAATCAGAAATGCACTCCACTACCTTGTCCTGCAAATGACACTGACATCCATGTATGGCCCTTCATCAAGTTTCCTTCTCCAGCAGAAGGAATTAGATGTGCATTTCACTGGGCTCACCCTGGGACTGGGAGCCTGCTTTTCCCCTCTGAGCAACATACAGTGTTTCCCAGCAAAGGCACTGCCAAAGGTCTGAGACTCACTGGGGTTGGTGTGTGGGGTGTGAACCACTGCAGAGAGTCCAGCTGTGCATGAAGCTCTTTAAGGAGGCCAGATTAGGTGTCATATAGCCACACACCCCAAGAGAATGGCTGGAATGTCTCTGACCCCTCTGCTCTGGCCCTAATTGTAGCTCTTTTCCAAGCCACTCACAAGTATTCTTCTGACCAGAAATAGAGGTCAGTCATTATTCTGCACTGTAGAAAGCTCTGACAAAAGACTAGCACAGTGTGAAACCTGGTCCCAAGGACAGACCACAGCAAGGCTGTGACAATGAGGCTCCGGAGCTCTCAGTGTGCACTCTTCTGGATCAGCTGCTGCCAGCTCGAGTGGTGCCATTAGTCCTACTCCTTCTGCAGCAGCAGCTTCCAACTTGCTGCTGTGGGCCCCTTGCTCCCATCCATGCCTTCCATCCCAGCACACTCATCCACAGACATGCCAGGACAGAGCTAAACAGCAGCAGTCTCCCTGTAGAGCTCCCCACAGAGCTCTCAGGCACTGGGTGCTGTGCTGCTGGGGGCACTGCACTCGAAAACCATCGGCACAGGATGAGTGCTGCTCCTTCTGCTTGTTGGGGGAGGTATGCGCCATCGCTTCTGTATTTGCAGAAAACTAGGGAGCAAGGAAACTAGCACTGGTTTAGTCTCTGTAAATAGTTTTGCAATGCTGTTTTGGAGCCTAGGAATTTCCCCCAAACACACTCCCACACAGAAGAGTCCAGGAGCAGGTGGGGAAAGTGTCTCTGTGAGACAAGAGGCTGAGTCAGCCGCCTTGCTCAAGCAGCCTGAGATCCCCATCATAGATGCCAGGGAAGACACAAGGACCCACTTCAGGCAGCAAGTGTCTGGTGGGGAGGCCAGGGATCCCTGCACACAGCTCCAAAGTCCTCAGCCAGCAGTACCATTTGGTGCTGTGACAGAGCTCGGTGGATCCAGGATAACTAAAGCTGCTGTAAAGGGCATGATCTTGCTCTGAAAGATCTAAAACCAAGTTCCACTCCTCCGGGGTAGGCCATGTCTTGGAGGGATGGCTGACCTTAGAGGACAGAAGTAGGAGGAAAACTTGATAGACATGAGGGCAGCTTGCTTTTCTTCTTGCCATGTACCAGAGTGACTTTTTATGTTTTTAAATCCGCTTTTATACCAACCATTTCCCTACTGATTCTCTGCTGTAATAAAAAGGCATTTCCTTTTTTTCTTTTAGTCAGAGACCAAAAATACTCACAAAACTGTAAGAAGAAACTCAGTCTACTGTTTGATAGAAACACATTATCTTTACCCTATGAAGGGTTATGCTACCAGGTGTTCCTCTTCAAAGTCAGATGAATGTTTGATACTGTCCTGTTTGTTTCCAAGATGTGAGGACTTCAGCCTAAAGGCAGGCTCAGTATAAGAAACTGCTGAAAAATGGAAATATCTATCTAGATCTGTGGATTTAACGAATTTGCACATCCTCTTTCGCTCACAAACTCACATTTGAATCAAAATTAATTTTTCCTCTCTCTTTTCCAAGATTAAAGCTGAATTTAGGGAAAGCCTAAAGGAAAAGCATAAAATGGAATTAGCAGAAACACAGAAAGCACAGTCCTCACAAAGAAAAGCAAAAGCAAGAGAGTAAAACCGTTCATTTCTGAAATCCAGGTAACCTTCATGCACTGGTGGTACATTCAGTCCATTTTTAGATAAGTGCTTCCATCCAGCTCACAGTTATTCACAACCCACTTGAACATTACTCTCCCCTAAATCTGGGGGGTTCTCCATCTCCTCCTCCCCACCACAGTTATGTGACCTTTCATTGCCAGGACAAGCTGCCTTCTTCCGTCTCAGTGCAGGTGGAAATCACCAGGGACGCCATCCATTAACCCAGACTCTCCTCCACTCTTCCTCCTCAGAAAGCTGGCATAGACTACTATGTCCATCCTTTTCTCCAAAGAAAGGCTGTTCTCCAAAAAATGTCTCCACCTCACTTGAGGCATGCCCTGGAGGTACCTGCCTGAAGCAGGCTGAATTGTATCTCAGTTTGAAGCCTGACATAGCCTGAAGCAGACAACATGAACCACCTCGCTCCTATTTTTTCCCCTTGATCATATACTGGTAAACTACAGACATCCCTTTTTATACTACTTTAAATCATAGCATTCAAGATTTTTTAGTTTATTGACTGGTGCCACAAATTCTTTATATATTGTGACATAAGAGGCAGTTTTTGGCTCATTCCTCACTTCTTTATGTTTAGGGCAGAGAAACAAAGGAAGGGGAGGGTGGAGTAATCTTACACTGTCTATTTAAAGGCAGCGATGGCTGCATGCAAACCAAAGCACACAGCAGTGGGAATCTCAAGGCTGGAGAAAGCAGTTGGATGAGTGTCTTTGGTGATGATTTTTTTCCCTAATGCATAGAGAAGGAAAAGAGGTACAGAATTCACACATCATGCAAACTACAAAAATTGTCAAGAATGTACTAATGAGAATAAAATGCTGGTGGTAGGTGCTCTCAGATGTCATCTGAGAAACCAAAGTGGTGAGTACCAGAAATAGGTTGCCAGCTGTCTCTGGTCATATTCTTCATACAAGAATACTAACAGTTTCCCCCTCCTATACACCCAGGGACAAACTCTGCCATCGTGTAAATTCATGCAAGCCTCAAGCTTCTCCAGGACTGCACAGCTGTAAAAGGAATCTCACAGTTTTATTAAAGGCTGAGAAAAAACATTTGGTAGTGCTGCCTGCTGTCAGCTACCACCTTTCTGGGAAGCTCTAGCAGTCCAGCCTGGCTTGCAGCCTCTCAGCCCCCACAGCAGGCTCAGCACATCCAGCACATCAGGAGGACAGTATTTTAACTCACCACACTGTGGCCAAATTGCCCTGCACTGTGCAAAAATGAGATGGGTGCCAGGCATATTGACTGGAAGTCAGCTAGGTTACTCACAATTGGATTATTCCCTATGTTTGCCTCTCCCTGATGGTGCAGCCTTCTCCATGCTGCACTGCAGCTCTGCTGAGCTTTGTTGCTGCATGAGTGAAACCCACTCTGGTCTGGCAGAATGCAGACCCCAGTGCTGCCTTCTCCACAATGCCTGGCACAGTGGGTGGAGCTGTTTTGAGGTGTGCACCCTCTGGACCTACACCCACACACATTATTTCCAAATATTTCCAAAGTTATTTCCAAAAGCTGCATTGTCCTCGATAATGACAATGCCAGCCAAATTTTCTCTGTTACAGGCCATATATTTAATTTTGGAAGGAATACGCTCTGATTGAAGGCTGGACATCATGTCTTCTTACAAACGTCTCCCAGTAATTGCATCTCTGGTTGGAAAATTGCCTCACTGGAATATCCTCTACCTCTAGCTTGGTCCCAATCCTCCTCTATGTACAATTTTACCCAAGACAATGGTGAACAGTTATTGGAAAAAACCCTTCCTCTCCTGCAGTTTCACCAGTTATTTCTGCTTCACACCCCATTTCTAAATAATTTGCCATCTCTATCCCCTTTCCCTCTACTGTTCCTTAGAAGACAGACTTTTTGCAACTAGAGTAACTACCTGAGTTTCAGTGTCCTACATGTTGTTTCCACTGGGAAGAGAATGACACAAACAATAATTTCTTTTATTTTTTGCTGCAATCCTGTTTATCCAAAGACTGTACATAAAGCCCTTCTGCCCTGAACCCAACAGTACACAAACTTCAGGAGATGATTTCTTTGCTCACTGACCCAGTGATTATTCCATCCCCCAAGGCACCCCAAAATACCTCAAAGGCTTTCCCAGTCACCCACAGACCTTGACGCCCTTCTCCACCAACGCCCCTCCAGTTTCCTTTCCCTGTCCCATACAGGCAGCCACTGTCACATAGGTTTGTCCACACAGGCCTCCTGGGCAGCCCCTTCCCACCAGTTCAACAGGGATCTTAAGCCTCTTTGGTAGCTCCTGTTGTTTTGGCAATCTGTAAAGCAAAAGCCACTTCGCTCTCACTTTAAGCTTGAATTGCACCTTGTTACATCCACCTGGAGCAATTAGGCTTCTCCCAGGTTATCAATTCAAAAAATATTATCTGTATTTCATTGCTCACCTGTCTTTTCCCAATGGCTGTGTTTATTGGAGCTGTAATGAAGTTCTCAATATCTCAGTATTGACTGCAAAGGGGACAGCAGTACCACGGCTGGGTACAGGCCCAACACTCTGGATGCTGTGTCAGCTCATGTGGAGTCAATCTGACATTTTTAAGGCAATAAAGGAAGCCTGTACTCTGCAAACTGTGCACAATGAGCAGGAACCTTTTCTTCAATAAAAACCTCTAATAAATGGGAATTGGGGAAACCATTGCAGAGATGTTCTTTTGATGGTGGAAAATGCTGCCACTTAAAATTAAATCACACAAAGCTGGACAAAGAAAGATAGCAAACCACGTGCCAGACAAACTGCCACTCAGATAATTCATTACTTTCTAAATATAAAAACAACCCACCACTTACACTGACAGTTCAGCACATAAGCAAGAAGGGAATGATGTATAACACTACACTCAGCTGAACCTGCAGAAGCACATACTCATCTTAGTTTCCTTTCTGTAATTATTTCTGAAAGAGTGCTGCAGAGAGGGGAAAACATGTCCAAAGAAGAGTAGCAGCAGCACAGAGGTTGCTCAGCTGAGCCACTTTTATCCACAGGGATTATCCAAACTCACAGCTGATACCAGTGACAGAGGGACTTCTACCCTCTTTCCATCTCAAGACAATTTGTTGCTCTGTTCCTTTATGCAGCTGCTTAGAAACACTTCTATAAAAATGTCTAAAAGCCAATGCAATAGCTTCTGATATACTTGGCCACAAAGATGACCCTAAGGCTCACCTCAAATTTATCCTGAAACCCATTTCTAGAGAGAAGCAGGAAGGAAATGTTTATATTTTCTTACCCTTATCATCCCACTCTGTTCATTCAGTACTGCAGACAACCTTCTTCAGTGTTAACCAATGTTTAGTACAGGACACCCTACAGATGGACAGGTTTCTCATATTATTCCAATTTCCCTAGTCTCATGCAGACAAAGGGTAAGACAGTGAGAAAAAGAAAGGAGCAGATAATTTTCTTACTCCTATTCCTGTAACCTCAAAATTCTCATCTGATCAGCCCCATCAGAACACCATTCCTACACTGGGCTTTCATTTCCTTTTTGAATTATAATAAATCAATTCACTTGTGTATGAAGCTATTTTTAGATCTAGTTTAAAAAAAAATTAAAATCAGAAATTTTATTTAAAAAAAAGTTTTCTGGAAGATCATGACCCAGAATACTGAAGGTCACATAAAAAACACATCTAAAAGCTTATGGAACTACATGCACTTTTGTTTGAAATTTAAAGAAAAAATTTAGATCTTAGGCATCCCTTAAGATCTCTATCAGCTATAAGTATGTTGATGCAAAATTAAATCCTTTTCCTTTAGGGGACAAAATGGTTCACTTTCACCAGCAGTTCATGAACTAGTAGATTTTACCCTCATGCTGCTCCAGCATCATCATTCTTCCTCCTCCTTCAGGTCTCTATACATTTTCAAGGCTGCACTCTGAAATTCTGAGAAATAAAAGCCTTGTGGTCAGTCATCTGCTGTGACAGCTAAAACTGGGTTAAACCAAAAATGGGAGCTGAAGGCTTTAAGCAAGCTGGGAATAGTCCTACTTTAAAGTGACAAAGGAAGGTAATACATTAAAGTGGATTTTACTTTATTTTAAAGTGGTGCTGAATTTCATCATTATGAAAATTGACAGTTCACAAAACTGCAATTACAAACATCCCTATTTGTCCGGTTTTGTGTCCCTATGCCAGCCAAACCCAAAAACACAGGTGACTATGAACCTGAAGGAAGCTGAACATGAAAGCTCTGGACATACCTGCACTTCAGTGACCATTTTCACAGACAGGTTCAGGATCTCAGTGAGGCCACTGGGGTTTGGAGGGAGAAGAAATATGGCAGCTTTCTGAATATCCACCTCTCTACATTTCTGAATATTGTTAATATTTGACAAAATGTAACATGGCAAAAATGTTGGGAAGCTATTTTGATCAATTAGGTACCTCCTGCATTTTGTTGCTCAGCATTTCATGACCTGTCTGGGCTAGAAATATTTTGGTACAGCAGGACAGGTAATTTTCAGGATCAGTTTTATCAGAGCAGAAATGAAAAACCTGCAGCACTGACTTTCTAGAATCTTTTCTAGAGAATAAAAGTGAAAAACAAAACAAAACAAACAAGTTTGTTTTATGGTTCCTTTGAGCAGCTGGATTCCCCACCAGTATGAATTTCAAACGCCTGCATCATGATTCAAACATGTTCCTATGCCAAGTGGTTTCCACTAAGTTAACAAACAGAAGTACTCAGCCCCCATGATGCAAATCTATTCACATTCCAAAGGACTTGAGTAAATGGGCACTGGGTGGTCATTCGCATACTCTGTCTAGCAAAACAATGTTCCCAGCTTACTTACACAGAGCAAAAATGTTCTAGGAATTTGCAAGTGTGGTGTTCTTAGAAACAGTGACCTGCAGCCACTTCTCTTGAAAGCATACCTCTTACTGGTGGTTTGGGGACAGATACTCATGGGCAACATTAGCACTGGAAAGGTCAAACAACTAAGGGATGAATAGATTCAGGAGAGCTATAGTGCTGCCCTTCCCCTGGGGGATATCCCAGTGTTGTCAGCATAGCTCTGGATGCAGAGTCATTGATATTAGGATGTCCATCTTTTGGTCCATTTAGCTAGAGACTGTAGGTGAAAAAGGGTAAAACTTGAAGATCTCATACAGGAAATATCATATCTATACTAACAATAAGGAGAATGGAAAATAAGGTCAAATGGAAAATATGAGAAATCAGACTCAGTATGGAGTAGACAGGAATGAACTACTTGTAGTACTGAGTCCTTTGTGCAACTCAGTCTTCAGACATGCAAGTATCAGCTCCCTGCATTTCCTTTTTTGCAAATGAAATCACATCAAAGTAGGACACATCAGATACATTGCAGCCACATTCACATGGTTTCCACCTTAACGTGACTGTTCAGCCTGTGAGGGGGAAATGCCACCTCCTGTTTCCTTCAGTTTTAAAGTAATGTCACATCAGACAATAACTCACAAATTTGCTCTTTCTGGTCTGCCATAGTAAGACTAACAATACAATTTAACATTTTGCAACTCAGTCCTTTAGACTTCCTTGTGGGTTGCAGGAACTTCCAAAATCCCCCTTTCAGTTTCCTCATATTGTTTTTCCCCTGTGGAAGAAAAAGTTATGGAAAATGAAAGTAGCATGCATGACCTTCCATGAGCTCAGACTCCAGTCTTACTGAGGATGTCTAACCTGAATATTGTCCAAATGTTACATATCCAAAATATATTTTTCAGACAGGACTTAACTCTTGAACTCTCTAGCCGAGCAGAAGTTTTCTCACAAAAGATTTTGATTGTTATTTTTCTTCCACTAATAGCAAGTGAGGACTGCTATGCCTCTGAGAAGTAGTCTTTTCAAATTACAGAGTCTTAAAATGTTAAAAAATCTGATAAAAAAATAATCCTGGTTGCTGAACAAAGTCCTTAGAAAAGAGTTTGGATTTTTTTCACATCCATTGTACGTGTTTTTGGATTCAGTGTGTCAAGTTCAAAGAAAATATGCACTGCTTTGAAATAACAGTGATCATTGTGTATGTTTATAATTAAACTGGTTGGTAGAGCAACCTGTTTACCTCTTTTTAGGTACAAAAAAAGAGAAACTCAGACTTTGCTGAAGCCAACGGCAGAACTCTGGCACAAAACAGCAACAGGTGCTTACCGATAATCTATGTCATAAAACCATAATTGGTCATCTCCATTAGGATTAAAGTAAAAGGAATGTTGTAGGTTAGGATGAAGGTGTATTTGCAGCCTGTATAGTTTCTGTACACATTAATAGTCCTTCATGGGTATTATGTTCACATTTTTCAGAATGTATTTGTGGTATTTTATTTGCTAAAGCCTGGTCGGGTGGTCGCTGCTGTCTGAGACAGACAATTATGACAATCTCTGGCCTAATCAACAAAACTAAACAGAGTCTGAGCTTGCTCAGGTTGCCCAATAAGCTGTACATTGGTTAGGAGCAGCACTGCCCATTGAGTATCTTTCTGTATTTGTCTTAGTTAGAGAGAAGAAAAATCTCTTTGGGAAGCATGAGAAATGCTGAAAGCACACAGTATCTATAGCAGCAGAACTGTACGGTTTCTTTGCCTTTTTTAATACCCCAGCAGGAGAGGAAGCTTAGTTTACAGAATGGCAACTACCTAACCACAGGGAACTTGCTCAGCCAAATCCTAACACTGCTAATCTTTCCTGGGGTCAGGAGCTCCACTTCTCCTTACTCACTGCAGCAGCAAAGAAAACCAAAGCTGGCATATTAGACAAGACCCAGTGTTACGCCTGGCAGCTGTCATGATGTTTGAATTTTGCGACCAAATTGTCAGCCTAGGTAGGTACTTTTTGGTGGCAAAAAGAAAGACAAGCAAAGAGTGCCCTAAGCAGGAGCCGAGCTGAAGGCCATCTCCGAGCCTGCAGGATCCTTCCCTGTATCCCTGAGGTGCCCCATCTGCATTCTCACTGCTGAAGCTACTGGCTCTGCCTCTGTGGTTCTCCAGCACCTCAGATACTGCTGGTTCAGAGGGGCTGGGTGTCAAAGACCACCTTGTGTGCTGGCCTCAAGTCTCAGGATTCCCTGCATAGGGATGAGCCCGTTTCACACAGGCAGGCTCTGAGAGCAGCAGCATTACCCATCTTGTTGGACTGTAGCACTGCCCACCTCGGTGCCACATGTCCAGGCTCACAGCTACTGCCTCCCCACTAACTGCAATGTGGAGCAAGAAAGTTTCTGTAGCACAAAAGCAATAAATGTCACATGAAGGAAAATTACATTTTGACCTATTTCTCTGCACTTTGCTTTTCAGCCACCTCTTCATGCAATTCAGATAGGTCAATCAAAAAACTGGCAGTTCCAAAACTCCAGTAAAGCCAAGGCATGTGAAACAAAATAGGAAAAATTCCCCTAAAATTCCCCTGGTCCAGTTTTCAGGGTGAGTATGGACACTCTTTCAACTGCTTCTACTCAAATATGTGTTGTCAAGAACACAAACTAAAAGCAAGCCTGCTAGCTGCAGAGTAATTAGCATACCAAATTAATGAGTTTTTTTGCTTATGAGAAAGGATTTTGCTACTGAAGGTCACTTTCTTCTGAAGGAGCCAGAAAGAGCACACTCTGCTGCATCATACTCTGCTACATCACACTCTGCAGTGAGTGCAGAGATTTAGTCCTGCCAACCAAGCACTTCTAGCAGATCTCCATCTTTTGATATGCTTAAATAACTAGACGTGAGGCTCTAACCTAATACTTTAAAGCAGGGTCAAGGAAGAGGGTTCAATTACTGCATCTCATGGTATAAAAAGAACTTTGCTCATTGCAGCCTCTTTATTTTTAATAAAAGAGATAGGGCAAGTCTGCAGTGTGCAAAACACAGGAAATGCTGTGCCCAGTTTTGCACCACACGCAGCTCAAGAGGGATAGCAAGAAACAGAGACGGTCTAACCTGAAGAATTACTGATATAGTTACAACAAATGACCTGCAAGGGCAGATGAACATCCTACAGCTACCGGAAGGACAGGGATGATGAGACTTGAATCAAGATAGGAGCAGAAAATAAAACAAGGGGAAGCCAAAGGGTTTCCAAGACACTATAAATAAAATAGCTACTTAGTGAGCTGAAACAGAAGGGTACAACTGGCAGAGCCACTGCCAGTTTTCTGTTTCTGGACACTATTAAGTAGCTATGCATTTTACTGCTTGCTGTTTAAGTCACTTTTCCAATTACTTAAAGGAGCAAGAGATGGATATTTTTGTCCAAAAATTACAACACAAATTGAAGTATTGGTTCATTGACTACTGTTTCAGTTTCCTTGCATTGATATGATTTGTGCAGCTTATTTCCAAAACTGTTGTAGAACTTCTTTGTCACAAAGTGATAATTACTTGTGTGTTTTCACACTTTTTGGAGATGCCTCCATCCTTGTCTTCTCAAAACCAATGACCTTCTCGCGGAGGGATGGAGCAGGCAATTGCATGTGGTTTTTACTAGGAAGGGCAAAATACAAAGAAAAGAGGAAAACCTCATTGATCTGTGGACTTGCCTGATAGATTGAAAAAAAATAACACTGGAACATAAATTTTCCCATTTTTCTTGATCAATCATAGCTCTAGGAGAAAAGCTCATTTTTAAACCAGATGTTAATTTTGAAATTCAGGGAGCTTTTGCTGAGAGAGCTCAGAGATTGATGTCAGCATTGGAATGGCTTTTGTCCTGCTCACCAGTGCCACTGTTTGAGTGCACAGAGGCTGGGAGAGAGGGTCCTTCCTTCTGTACCACAGCCCCTACCTCTAATGTATCAGGACGGATACGTTAAGGCCAGGGGAAGTGCCCCATCAGGCATTGTGCACCCTGCCTGCTGCTGCCCACAAAGACAAGTATCAGGTCCAGTAGTTTTAGGAGAAGCCTGAGGTTACCAAGTTGCTCTACTTTGTGTGTTGGATTCTTGATTTAGGCCAATCTAGAAGCATATATATCTTACTCTCTTGTAAGTGTTACTCTATATGATGCTCATAATGTTGTTTTCATGCTACAGACTTATTTCTGCAGCAGGCTATAGCTCTAATAATAAATCCTAACTGGCTGTTGGAGACAAACCAGTGAATAAGCATGACTCTATCAAGGAATACCTCTACAAAAATCATAGAATCATAGAATCATTGGGTTGGAAAAGACCTCCAAGATCATCAAGTCCAACTCCTGGTCCAACTCCAGTCCCTTTACCAGATCATGGCACTCAGTGCCACGGCCAATCTCAGTTTAAAAACCTCCAGGGAT
>JAWWLZ010000001.1:45577359-45623616 GCA_035041345.1 Poliocrania exsul | reverse complement strand
TATCTTTCCTGAACTGAGGGGCCCAGAACTGAACACAATACTCAAGGTGTGGCCTCACCAACACAGAGTACAGGGGATCATTTCCCTGGTCCTGCTGGCCATGCTATTTTTGATACAGGCCACAATCCCATTGGCCTTCTTGGCCACCTGGGCACACTGTTGGGACTTGTTGATTCATGTCTGTGAGGAGCAGCACACAATGGAAGAGAGGAAAACTTCAAGGCTTCAAGGCTATTCTCCCTCCTGTCACTATTCAGCCTGATTCCTTAGTTCCATCACTTATAGGGATCGTACAGTTTTTAATTTCCTTCAAGCCAGGGCTTAGCTCTAAACTCATTTATGTAAAGAAAAGTTAGGAACTAATTGACTGCACCTTCAGTAGCTCTCTGTGGCTACCTGGGAATTTTAGAAAAAAGAAATGCAGACATCTCCTGGCACTAGGCATGGCCCTTGCTCAGCAGACACCTTTGTTGTCACCACCATAGCACACACCTCAGCAAACCAGGCCCTGCAGTACCCACTTATGTCAACAGCGATGCTGTCACAGACCTCAGAATATGGATGAACAGTCCCCTAACCCCAAACCAAGCCCTCTTCTCTCATCTGAATCTTTAATGCTGCTTGCATTATAGAGCTAACTCCTGAGATGGTTCACTCATTGAAAGTGGGCAAGGCATGACCTTCTAAAGTTGCTAAGCATCAGTCACTTCAACTCTTGATAGCTGGAAAATGAAGAAGAGTGGGTGTACTTGGGGAAGAGGGGCAGTACACAAACAAAGCAGGGAGAAGAAACAGAGGCATTTGTATTTCTGTGATATGAATGTCTCTGTCCCTACTTTCAGACTGTGCTAATTTCCCCCTGGCAAACTCAGAAACTTCCTTGTACCCCTTTCTTAGATGAATCTTGTTTTTTCCACATCTTTCTTTGCTGCCTCTCTCTTCGTCCTGCAGGGACATCATTTCCCATTTCAGAGAGACCTTCTCTGCAGTGCAGTCAAGGGCCTCAGTCTGCCTGAGTGTGAACTTTGGCTCAGTGTAAGTTAACCCTGAAGCCAGGCAACAGCAGCTGAGGGGAAGCTTTAACAGGCATCTGCAGCAGGTGTGTAGTAAAAGCACTGTTACTGTGCATTAGAAGCTTTGCATATCCATGTAACAGCTGAATATGGTCTCCAAAACTACATTTCTGTGAACAAATCACATTTTCCATCAAGAAAGAAACAGGTGTTCAGCTGCACACTACTTCAAGAGCTGTGGAGCATTTACCTGACTATTATCACTACTGAAACTATGACTACAAGTAACATGGCTTTGAATTCAAAGTTTCAACTCAACAGTACCTTGGTTGATTTTTAGTTATTTAAGCACTGAAAGAGAGGAACTGGAAATAAACTGGTTCACATGTAGTGTGAAGCCTGTTGTTCATCTAGTTAGGGGAGTTTTTTAACATGTCACAGCCACCAAATTTATATAGCAAAACGAGTTGTTGACAAATAAGAACATTGCCTGTTTTCTGTGATGCTGCAACAGAAGAGCCAGGATACTCCAGAGAGGAGTGTCCTGCCTTAATCTAACCAAGCCTGCCTGTTTGTCTTACAGAGAAGGAAGGCTACAAGACGCTTCTACCAGTGTACCTGTGTGTATATGTACCAACACAAAGCCCAGGAGGAAAACACCAGTCTGCTCAGAACAGCCTTCAGGCCTACACCAGCACTGCAGTTTTCAGATAGATAACAAGGCCATAAAAATAGAAATATTAATTAAGTGCATCGAATACCAGCTGAGTGGGAATGATAAGAAGTGCAAACTCTACTGAAGCCAAGCATGAACTCCTTCATGTGGTCCTAGAACAAGGTAGTCCCTTCCCAAGGAAACTCCTAGCGCAGTACAACAAACCAAAAGACAGCAGCTTCCTTTCTCTGCCAAGCAGCAGCCTAGCTGCTACAGAGGTTGAAACAAGCAGGAGATGTTCAGCTTGGAAAAAAGCAGGCTGATTTCAAGAAACAGAAAATGCCAGTGGTTATTTCCGTGAGTAACAACGTCCTCTTAGCAGAGTATTTATGGAGTTCGTTGCACCTCAACTTCATAGATATTGCAAAAAGCTTTTGCTAGGATGACAGACAACTGGAAAGTAATGAGACATTCTAGAACCCCAGAAAGACAGTTAAGAGTATGAAAATCTCTTAAGAGGGATCTTAGCATAAGCAAGTTCACATTAGCTGTCCTTCAAACCCATTTGAGATAACGGGTAGCAACATGTACTTTTCCTTCACTGTTTCTTCCAATTTATTTTACTGGATAAAGACCATTTTGATTAGAAATGAGATTACATTGCACTCAGTCACAATTATAAAATACGGTATCTGCCTCAGCACCAAAATGCCACAAAATTATATTAGGAAGATTAAGGTGATAGGAAAAAGCAGTTAAAGAATACTCGTTGGAAGAAAGGGGGTTTTATTAAAAAGAAAAAAGCTAGTACAGGAGAGGAGGTAATATAGCAGCCCATTTGGGAGCAATTTCCATGCACATTGAAGAGGCCAAAAGAAGTGCATTCTTCTGAAGGACAGTGAGGTGGACAGATGCCAGTGAGGAAAATATCCTTACTTGAACTGGGACATGTACATGACTTTCATTCTTCAGAGAACAGTTCAGATCTTACAACTACAGGGACTGACGCCCAAACTGTGCATCTTTTACAGGCATGTCAAACCATTATAATTCAATGAGTTGCCAGCACAAAGTAATACAAAGCGGCTGATCAAGAGATTCCAAGTTAATCAGGTAATGCCTATGATGGAGTTTAGACATAAACAGATCTTAATAGATAATACACAAACACTTGCACAGAATGCTCTGTGAAAGAAGCACTGGCAATGGACATACCTTGTCTGAATAAACTGGCACTATATATTGAACACCCTTCTCATGATTGTATTAGGGACACAGTGAGATAAAGACACAAACCATCCTGAGCAGGAAGATGTAAGCACTGATTTCACCTGGAGTCAAGCCAAACAATATCTTAAAGATGAAAGAGCACAGAGAACTGTTCCCAGCCAGTCTTCTGCTTCCCAGGAATGAATATAAGATGGAAGCAAAGTCTTACTATGCAGGCTCTTTGTGAAGGTTTGTGAAATCAGCTACAGTCTATGAATAAAAAAGATGGATTGTGGCAGGAAGAAAAGGAAAAGCAAGAGTCCTAGCTGAGAAGATATTGCCTTGCCTGCCAAAACATAAGATGACCAGAAAGAGAAAATTTGCTTTACCAAAGAGATATGTAAATTGGCTGCAACTACTTCAGTGTGTAGGCATTCATAACAAGTATAAAGATTTCTAAAAAACTATAGAAATCATACTACATAAGAAATGTAAAAGAAAGAAATATGCATTCAAAAGCACAGCTGTGAGGGAGAATTTCAAGACACTGTTTCAATGTTTACATCTACTTTCTCAACAAGGGTAGAAATAACAATAACAATTCTAACTAAAGCTACTATTTGCAGAGGCAAGGGGGAGGTTGTCAATAAAATGAATGAGTTCCTACATTACAGAAATGCTCTTTTCACCTAGATTTATTGCCTCCAACAGTAAGATATACATAAATCCAAGGCCTCTGGACATGAAAAAAAAAAATCTACAGGGCATATTTTGCATATCACCGTAATTTGACGGTCTGTGATTTCTCAAGAAAGCAGAAATGTGAGAAATATTTTGACAGTTCAGTTTAATTCCAGAATTCTTTTAACTATGCTGTAGTTGGTACTTGTGAGTACTGCACATAGAAATAACTTCCCTCGACCTAAAGAAAAAGGGGTTGGGTTTTGGTTTTTTTATATGAGGTGAAACCCCTCTACATAACTAAGCAAAATGCAGCTAAACTTTAATTTACACACAGCTCTCCATGATAGGATATTTGTGAACAAATGTTCAGGAGACATATGCGGGTTTTAAAAAACTGCCATGAGTTTAGGAACATTTAAAAAGATCTCTCCTATAATAACAGTGACATACAATGTATTAAGGAACAAATAATGTTGTTGTCCTCCATGTGATAGCTACAGACAAGGTTATCCTATGAACTCTAACAGCTACCCTTACCAAAACAGCAGCATCTTTGTAATGCATATGATGCCCTATCCTACCCCAAGATCACATGGTTATTTTTCTGCCCCAGGGTTCAGACCAAAATAACTCTGAAAAATTATACAAAGACAGCTGCACTTCAGAAATCATGAATGAAAAATAAAAGAATCTTTTCCAATGTCATTGAGTAGAAGAAAACACACACGCAAGCTATTAAAGATATGTGACCACTAGGGGAAAAGGCAACAAGACTGGGCTTTATAAATTATTTTGCAGGTGGAACTTGCTTATTATTTTCATTTAACATTTTCTGAATATCAATAAACATTTTCTGCTCTCAAATTTCTTGGAACTGAGCCGGGAAAACACCTTGCAAAATTGCATTTTTTGTTTATAATCACCAATTGTCTTTCTTATCCTTGATGGATAATTGTTTTCAGATCTGAATTTAAGATGCCATGCCCTGCACACTTCACAATACCAAAGAGTTAAGCAATAAACTCTAGGGCAGGCTGTTCCAGCTCCTTGACAAGTGGAGATGAGGTTTTAGTACTGGTAGTTACGTGAGGTCCAGATGGCAAAACCTCCATGTAGTGTTATGGTAAGGCGAAAGATAACACCAAGACAGGATAGAACTGACCTCTGAACAACCCATGAAGAGCTCTAACAGTTTAGAAACAGAGATAAAATTCTGGAAAACAGAAGTCTTCTGGTTTTTACTCTCAGATCAGCAAATGTTTTCCTTGTGGAATCAATGTTGTTGATTACTTCTTTGCCCAGATTCTCTATCTACGAATATGGCTGCCTACACATATACAGCTACATCAGTAGGGGGCTGAGTTTCCAAGATTTCATCAAAATTTCAAAGAATCTGGAAGCTCACAATTTCTGCAGTTGTAAGGAGCCTTGTACATTGCAAGGTTTGCCCCTGTACCTCACAGAGACCTGGTGAGAATTCACTGGATGGGACAGGAGTTCACACAAAAAGGTATTCAGCAGGGTTCCCAGCTCATCTATTTCTATTCCTACAATCTTAAGTAGCAGAGCTGGACCTTATAGTCTGTTCTTTACTTAACACAAGAGGCAGAGCATAAACTAAGATGATGATGCAAGGAACTCAGAAAGACATGGGGCAGAAGCATCTTCTCTTGCCTCCTGCCATATTCTGTCTCCACAGAAACTTAGACACTGCCTCAGAAGCAGTGTCTTCAACTCACTCCTATTTGTACATTTATTAAACATACATTTCTCTTTTTTTTCAGGGGGACAGTAGCAATGCTTGATTTCTTAGACCAGAATCTCATCTCCAGCCTCCACATCTTACACTCAGTCATTTATAAGAGATACCTTTTGGGTTTTTCCATCCAATTAGCAAGCAGTTGAAGTTCAGCACTGACTGGGGACAATTGAAGGCCATTTTCGTAGGATTTTTCTCTTTCCACTCTCTGCACTGCCCAGCTCTACCAGGTTTCATCCACTCCACTTAAGTTTGGGAGCACTGCCTGACGTGTTACCAGGTGTAGCTCAAAAACAGCTCGTAACACAACATTGATCTGGATCTCCATCACTTTTTTGCCCTGCTGCTTACCCATACAGACCTGCTTCAGGTGAAATGCTAATAAAATTTTTGGCAAAAAGAAATCTTACTGCTTTTCTCCAATTTAGCAAAAGACATGGAAAATATTGATGATTTTTGCCTTCCTGGGATATTCTCACATACTTTCTAGGAATAAATAAGGACATCTTTTTGCCATCCCATTATTATACATGTGCATGGTTATAAGAAAACATTCTGAAGGGACATCAAGCAAATAATACCCATTTTCAAAATTCTATAGCAATATATTTATACAAATTACAGAATTCTGTATGTATTTACACACCATTACAAGTAAATAACACCAATTGTTCTTCCTTTTTCCCCTCAGATTTTTTTCAAGTGAATTTTAGTGCTCGAGAAAGGTGCCAGATGGACAACACTGGAAAACGAAGACTTCTGTTTGTCCACAGCACAGGAGGAAAGGCTCTATAAGGCTCCCTGCTTTGTCATGTCAGATCTCTCCAGCTCTGTTTTAGCAAGATCACACAAGGAGCAGGACAGCATCCATATCCCTTCACACCTTGGCAAAGGAGCCAAGCAGCACCCAGGTGACAATGGTCTTGCCCAACCCTCATCAGAAAACAAACAGAAATAACTCATTTTACACCAGTGACTGAACAGAATCTGTTGTTTGCTACCTGAAACAGGCCAAATTTGACCCAGTGAACCTGCAAGGAGTGGCAGACTGCCAGCTCCTGGGCCTTCCAGTCTTACAATAATGCCTAACTTAAATTACATGTTTCTATATTTACATAAAGTCAGTATTTACACACCATTAGGTTATTCGAGTAAATCGGTTACAGTTTATTTATATGGACTGCCATAAACTCATAACATTTTTCTTGAGTTTAATCCTTTCTTTAGAAAAATACAAAAAAAAATAAATTAAATAAAACATGTTAACTAGTAGTAATGATTTGCCTATGACTAAAAATCCAAGTCAATTTAACATTAAGACTCTCACCATGGCCTAGTATTGTGGCCTCAACTCAGAGTATATTTAACCTTTGCAAATAATTTCCTTGAGTATGTCAGATTTACTGAAACAGCAGAGGGTTGCAACCTGCCTTCCTTGTGGTAGGATTGATCCATTTAACTTTGAGCAATGAACCCTAGTCCTCCCCAGAAACTCCCTTTCTTCTCCTACAGTCTTTGCATCTTCAGAATCCAACTGACCTGCAGCAGTCAAACTACCTGCAGGTCTCAGGAGCCCTCAAGGATTAGAGAAAAACAAGAAGGCTGAAGTTGAAGGCCATAAATTCCCAGGTGATAACAGTCCCTAGACCAGTATGTCTATCCTACAAATCAACTAATGTAATTTACGTATCTTTCTCATTTATAAACAATTATAGTAAAATGCCATGTTTTATTTAAGGTTACTGATATCACCGTTTGAGACATGGCCCCTCCTACCTGCTTGAGTACAGAAAGGGCACATTTTTTCAGGACACTGAGCCAGAGGCTATTCCAAAACAGAAACTAAGTTTCAAATAATGTAAATCAGATGAATAAGAGTGCCTTAGAGCAGAAATTGCTTAATTATGAATAGGCTACAAACTTATGTATTGCTCCTCCAAAGCACATTTGCTCTCAGCCCCCGTACCTCTGCAGACAGCCAGGGGGTCAGGACCAGCCCTGCTCCTGACATATCCAATGATAAAGGCTACTCTCAGTGGCACTGGAAACCCTAAGGGACACAGCAGCTATAAAATGGATTTATCATATGGACCTGAACATGATTTTTGTCTCTTTTTCTTTTCTTCAGGGTGCGGGGGCAGGGGGGGGAAGCCTCTTCTTAAGGGTTCATTTTCAAGCAGTAACTGCTAATCAATGTGTTTGTGTGCTTAACATAAAATGCTACATACTCTTAAATATTACATACTGTTAACTCACTTATAGTTCATGAATATTTGAACAAACTTTAGGAAAACAATAAAAATAAGTCTAATACTGTCCCCCTCATTGTCATTATTGATAGAGATTTATTAGTTTCATTTTGCAAGTTTTACTTTAGGAAGGGTGCTAATATCATGTATTATGACAGTTCACACTGAAAGCAATTTTCCATAAAAGATATTACAATGACCCCTATGGAACTTGTATAATTTCATAGTAGATAGTCAAGTGCACAAATAAACATGTTTACAAGAGTGATCCTGTTAACCTGGTTCTTGCCCTCTAAAATCTTTATGTCCTATTTGTGGAATCTTAAAATTAGTACAAATGTTGTTGGTATTATGTTGTTTCTGGCATTCTCTTTAGAAAAAAAAAAAGCATATTTATCATTTAGCTTTGGTATAATCTGCAATAGGGTTTAACAAGTAGAATATATTCCAACCCCTATGTTCTTCACAGCTGTGAAATTTACAATGATGTAAGAAGTCATTTTATCAGAGACGAAACATTACAGAGACTTAAAAAAAACTTGAAGACCCAGTTTTCTCTTTAACCCTCTGGGGTAAGCTATGAAACAAGCAGTCAGAAGAGTGAGGACTCAGTGTCATGAGTGGTGTGCATAATTGTACAATAACATGGGCACAAAAGAGATTGTCGCCTTTAGTACATGAGGGTCACTAGAATTTATTATTGTTATTATTACCTTTTTATTGTTGTTTTTTGTTTTTTTATCCATGCACCTTTATATTTACTTGCATGAATTTACCACAGGTTCATAGTGGCCTTTGCCATTTTAATGCTTACAGAGCCTAAAGCTTCCAAAATGCCTATCTGGCCTGTACATATTTCATTAAAAATAAACTCTATATAATAAATAAATATATAAAATAAATAAAATGTTGCCTTTGGAATTTCTATAAATAAATTTAACTTTTTATTTTTATTTTTTTTTACTAAGAGGTCTTTGCTTTAAACTCAGTGGGGTGAAACCCAGAGAGCAATTAACTGAAAAGTCTCTTGTTTAAGTAAGACTGCACCCTCCATGCCTTTGTAAATGCAGCGTACACTTGAGCAGGCCACCAGCCAAAAATCCTGATGAATCAAAGTATGGCAGCTATGCTGATATATGACGAAGTACAACTGATCAAAAATTTAAAAGCGTGTCTATTCCCCAGCATGCATCAGGCCTTCCTCCTCCTCACCCTCCTCCTCCCTTTGGCTCCTCTCTCTCACGCTCTCACTCCCATTCATCCTCTCCCTTTCTCTCTCTCTCTCTCTCTCTCTCTCTCTCTCTCGCACTCACTCTCTCGTGCTCCCTCTCGTACTAAATCAAGCGAGTGGGCATAGGCTCTCCTCCAGGAGGACAAACCGTTAAGTGCAGAACAAAATCAGCATGTTCCATCCAAGCCTCCATCATACATTATGCATGCGACAAAGTTTGGCAACAGTGGAGCTGATGTGATGACACAGCTAATCAATAAGAACCCACCGCATGAAACCTTTATAGTGGTTACTTTTTAAGGGCTCAAGTGAAGGAATTGTCTTTGTCAACTTTGGCTTAAAATATCCTTATATAGTTCTGGTACTTTCTCAGGGTCCACTGGTCTAGGTAAAAAATGTGTAAATTTTTGATGCCGTTTAGTCCTAGTCCCTTCTCTTGGAGTCCCATCTTTATTTAATGCAACGTAGTATCGTCTTCCAGTGTCCACATGTTTATATAGATTTGATGAATATGTGTTATACCAGTTTTCTTCAAATTGCTCTCTGAATACACACTCCTGGGTTAATTTTTCCTGTGGGGAAAAAAAAAAGAAAGAGCAGTAAGGAGATAGCCCCTAAAACAAGCTACTTGTTGAAGAATTACTATTTTCATGGCTTGAAATCAGTACTTTGCTAAATTGCAAATTAACTATTTCAATACTCATTTTAACTATGTAAAGCTGTATTGCTGAGTATTTCAGTAGGCAGTCACAAGGGCGGATAACACAATGTGAAGCAAAAATTACTCTTCCCAAAACCTCATTCCCCAAATCAACACAGCAACTCCAAAGCTGAAAACAGATATTTTAGCTTTTGATCCTTCCCAAGCAGCTCACAAGACCCTACTGGACTTGTTAATTAATTGCTCTGATCATGAACACAGCCATTCAAACAAAGAGATATAAGTAACGAAAACCAGAACTGGTTTGCAGAGCTCTAAGAAAATTTAGGGTCTTAGAATCTCTGTCCTTTCATTGTATGGAGAACTCCATGTATTTCATTAATTTAAAAAGATAAAAATAATAAATCAAATAAAGTGTAGTAAATTGTATCACAGAGCCATAACCCAACAGAGATTCAAACAGGAATGCAAACCTTGGAGGCTGAGATGAAATTAGGCACAGAAAAGTCCTCCAAGCTTGCCTTACCAGGATTGTCCTCATATCCTGTCCTACTGACAGGATCCACTGAAGACATCAACCATTCATCAGATCCCCCAGGCCACAGAATTCCACTCCTTCCAGTTGACCCAATTATTATGTACCCCTCTACAACCTTTTGCTCTAAATAGATGGGGTTTGCTTAAAATCCAGCGATCTGATAACCAGATTTATTTTAGGAAGGACTCACACAAGT
This sequence comes from Poliocrania exsul, assembly GCA_035041345.1. NCBI lineage: Eukaryota > Metazoa > Chordata > Aves > Passeriformes > Thamnophilidae > Poliocrania > Poliocrania exsul. Next base: position 45,613,421 of record JAWWLZ010000001.1, on the reverse strand, counting down.
GACTAAGTAAGAACACTGGAAAAAAGGTGGTGAACTCTAGCACGGGAGAGCTAGACGAAAGCTGGTAAAAATAAGTCTGAAAATAGCCTTTTCAGATGGCACAAAAATATAATAATGATAATTCAATACATTTTTTTCTTAACAAGATTTCTCAATTCAGTAACACTCAAATTGACCAAACCTACAGTTTCCAGATGAGAATCAATTTCTAATTATTACAAAGCTCCATACAATACATGTGTTTTGCAGACATTAAATCTTTAAAAAGCCCTTTTAGATAGATGTATAGAAAAGGGAAAAAGAGACCAAGAATCAGATGCAGCAAAGCACATATGGCACCTAAGCTGTAAATATGTGCCTGAACACAATTAAGGAGCCACAGCTCAAGCTCCAGTGCCCCCAAGAAGCCACTTTCCACGACTTAATTCAGAAGCTTCCCAAAATCCACCATCACCAAAGCTTGCAGTTTGCCCTGGGGCTGAAGGTGCTTTTGGGGCCACCTCTTCTACTTGAGACTCAGGTCACAACCCTTTCCCAGAACAACATGTTTCAGCCCAGATGTTTCGCTGCTGATTTGCATGGCAACCACTGTGCTCCAAGGCCAGGGCTCTGCAGCTCACCAGGGTTGGGGACTGAAGTCTCAGCCAGGTCCAAGGAGCCCTACAAGCCTTACAAGAGCCACCCAGGAAACATCCCATGTGGGGTCAGCAAACCCCCTGCAAGTGGGGAAAGCAAGCCAGCACCCCTCTGCACATGTACAGACTGGGTACTGAGCTGCAAAGCCAGGGTCCTAAAGTTTGGGATTTGAAGGTTTCTCCTGAATTCAACCTATGGCAACTCCAGTAGGCAAGAAAGGCACCAAGTAAGCAGCTTCTGATTTCCCCTTTGATGGGCACTCGATACCTCTTTACCTGACAAGACCAGGTTTCACATGTTAAACACTTGAGTATTCACTACAGCAGTGATCATACCCCTGAGTGGATACAACTTTTTCAGAGGCATTTTTGACTATAACATTTTTAATGGTCAAAGTAGCTCGAACACAGCAACACTTTATACTGGTTATAGGCAAAAGAAGCACAAATCTGTTCACATTAAACTGCTATCTATGGACCAGACCCTGCAACTCCAACTGATAATTGTTTCTATGTCCTTTTCCAGCTCAAAAATGCAGCTGCAATGAGTATTACCAGACCAGCAGCAGCTTTAAGTTACACACATTGCAGTATCTCCCTTGTGCAGCCTCAAAAGTACAAACTATTATGAAAAATATTCAGTTGCAATAAAGATTATCTGTAAGTATAGGTTTCACTAGTGTTTTATTTTGCAGAAGGTTTAAAATCACTTTTTTTGCTTTAAGGCAGAAGCAAATGCTAAGGAGTATTATATGCTGGGCCTATATATGTCCATGGGGAAAGAGAAACCAATTCAAATTTTTTTCCTGCTCTCAGAAGGCAATAGGATCACATGACAAGCACTGCAGAAGCACTCCCTGCTAAAAATAGCAGCATTTTAGGAAGATATTTCAGTCCTGTCTTGAATTCATTAATTATTCACTTCATCTGCATTTTTTTTAGCATCATCATAAATTTCTATCTTTGCAAGAACAGTACTTCCCCATGCCCTGAAGGAGAAATTTTAAAATAGCCTCCCTTTATCTGGCAGGTTTGATGGATCATGACAGTGCTGTGGTACACGTAACTAGCAGACCTTGAATGAGGGGGGTTGCATTGTACTGCACTCTGGATGAGTTAAATGTATTTCAAGCTTACAGATTCAATCTTTATTTTACAAGCTTATCCTGTTTTTACTTACTATTCACTTACACAGCTAAATCTCTTTTGCCCTTCTCCAAAAATTGCAGAAATTCATGTAGAAACAGTAGGCAAATATTTAATAGTGAACTTCACAGAGCAGTCAGGATGAAGGATCAAATATGTAGGGACACTAACAATCTCCCTTTCAGAGAAGTGAAATAATGTCTTTATAAATTGATCAAACCTTTTCTTTCTAGGACACCTAGAAATTCTGGCTGTAGTCAGAAATCACTGGAGTAAATCAGTGTCAGCAACTTTGGATCAGGTCCTGTAAGTATCATGCGACACTACAATCCCATAATATCCTTCCTCCATGCCCTGAGAGATCCTTACAATAATGGCTCATCTAGTACCAAGAGAGACAGAAAATAACACCCACCAGGACAGTCATCTAGGCAGAATCAGAGAATCATTTAGATTGGAAAAGACCTTTAAGATCATCAAGCCCAACCATGAATCTAACACTGCCGAGTTCACCACTAAGCCATGTACTACCACAAACCTGTGTAACATTATGGGCTTACACTCATGTTTTAAGTATGCATGCCATTATTCAAACCTGAAATGAGCATAACACAGGGGAGAGGCTGGTCCATCCTGCCAACACCACGTTCTTGTCTCACCATCTTAGGATGGGAAAGTCTTACTGAAAGCCAGCTCTGCCAGTACGGAAAGGATATGGTGTCTCCTGATCACAAGGGCTTGCATTTCTGCTTCTGGCTGTGACTTTTAGAAAGTGCCTCTACACACAACTGAAAGTAAGATTTAGCCCTAGAATATAGCAATTTTTGCATACTTTTATTCTAGCAACTGACTTCTCTATCAATTTTCCAGTGCAAATATTTTTTTGCACCATACTTAAAGTTGCTAGACATCTTTGTCGAAAGCTGACACAAATACCAAACATACCCAACTGGAACAGCTATGGAAAGTAACCTGCATTCCTGTGAAAGGGGAGGCTGCTTGCCTTGCTCAAATAATTTAGTTCAGGGCCAAATAAGGAGGTGACCTCAAAATTATATCAATCAGATGTTGCACCACATTCCACATGTTTTCTGTGAGGACCATTCGTAGGGTATTCAACTAAAAAGTTAATTGATTTTCATTTCACTACATTTCCACTCTTCACCTGATCATCTTTTTAACCTGTTATTTAACTCTGAATGTTCAAATAACTGAATTATACAGAGATGCACATATCTCATGGACAAATACCCAAGACAGATTTAATTCAAAAGCCAGCTAATGCCTGGTCAGTATTAGCAAGCCCTTTCCCTTCCTACATTCTCCATCGTCTAACAAGGGAGAAAAATAATTGTTACCCTATTTCCAGGCAGATCAATTAAAAGTGAGATTGTAAATTAATAAAGAATATAGTTACAGCCATCACAATGCAAGTTTTGCTAGATTTTTTTTTTTAAAATAGCACTTCCTGTGAAGCAGTTCATTATAAGTCAGTGGAAACATGCAAAACACATGTACACTGGTTAGAGAATGGTTTCATGACTCTAAAGAACATAAGATATTTGTGCTGTTTAGTAGATGAAAGAACAGTACAAGGTCCTATACAAAACCCTTCAGTATACTTTATTTTAAATAACTCTATGGTGCTAAAACTCCAATTAATTTCGTAATCTTACAAAAAGAAACCTCTTCAGACCTTCATTCCTAAAATTCCAATATCTCTCATACCTAGTAAACTATTCTATTCTATGCCAACTATCATTTTTCCTTTTGCAAGCTGCTACACTGATTAATAAGAGACAAGAAAATACCTAATGCAAAACTCCAAACAACTATTACCAAGAGCTATATCTGACATAGTCAGCACTTTCTATATATCTGCCGCACATTATCACCATGTTAAACCATTCTGTCTTAATAAAATAATGTTTAAATATATAATCTCCTAAATAATTTCATGCAAATCCCTCATTATGGCTACATGGCATTAATAAAAACTGCATATGTATTGAAGAGAAACAACAAAAAACCCCTGTTCTCTTCTGAAGTGGTTTGCTCTGCTGTTCTGCCTACCAACACACACATTTTACATGCCGTTGGCCCTTCCCATGCTGTAATGCAAACAGCCTCGAGAACACACTATGTTCAGCTAATAATTAACACTCATCCAGAGCTGTCATAAATATAGTTCTAGTTTAGCATTTGCTGTGGTATTGTCTGAACTCCCATGCTAAGCCTGTTAGCTTCTGGCTGGGTGAACAAACTCCAGCCACAATGAAAAGCCAAATACCAGTGTCCACGCAGCTCCACTTTCTTTTCCAAATTACCACAATGTGAGGCAAGCCCTGCACACTGAGTGTCTGAGTTTGTGAGTGTTACAGAGCTTTCTTTGATGAGTTTCTCCAAGCAGTGTTTTTTTTAGAGTGCTTTGTTTGAGAATTTGACAGAACATGAAAAAAAAAAAGTAGTCTGTCAAAAGGACTATTTGACTGTGGTTTTTTTGTGTTTATGTCAGTACTTCTTCACAAGCCTTTCAGACATAAACCCTGCAGGGCCAGAGGAGAGACAAAGTGAATAGTCAGGCACCCATGCTGCCACTCACACACATTTCATATTTCACAGCACTTTCAGTAAGATGAGGGAAATCAGGCAAGGTGTCCTGGCAAAACCACAGTTAGGCAATTTTGTTCTCGCTACCTGAGGTCACATTGTACTTTCACAGAGATGGAATACTCATCTTCCTTTCTTCTACTGAGGCACTTAGTTAATTTGTATGAAGGGTTTTTCTATACATAAATCCCCACTTACAAAATAAAGAGTGACTGTTCTGTGCTGCTGCCATGGAGCAGCTATAACAATGCTTAAAGAGCAGTATCTTTCATACAAAAATCCCAGGACCCATCAGAACCTGGTGCCCTTGGGATCATGATTGCCAAAAAACACAATACCTATACAGATACAGACACCTTGGTGCTTCCACATCCCAGTGCAGAAGGCAGAGCTTCCTGAACAGAAAGGCAGAGCTTCCTGAACAAAGCAAGTAGACTCCAGTATCAACAGTAAAATCCTAGGAGACTATCGTGCAGGAGAGATTTTGTTGTTTCACATATTTGCCCTGTTGCCCCTCTTCTCCCACTCTCTTGCTCTCCACATTATCATGGACCTTCTCTGGAGTGACCAGACTGGCATACAGTACTACACACTCCCAGGGCTGTTTATGGAGCAATTCTGACATAAGCTGATGGAGGACAAGATGCCAATAACGTCCCCATTCATTTTTGCCACTGCCAATTCCTCAGCTCTTGATTTTACAGATATCCTTTGAGATTTCAGGTTTGCAGCATCAGTCAAGCTTTAAGCATGCCCTCCTTGGACATGAAATCATTATAGGAGGAACAACCCCACTGTGCCTGACCTTGCAGCTGCCAGCATAGGCTGCCCATCAGCAGCCATGCTCCTGTCCATAAAGGCTTGATTTAGACCTGTCCAGCCAAGTGCATGAGATGAAAACACATTTTCATCTAAACACGTAGATCTGCCTGCTTATGATGCTCTTGGAAGTCATGACAAAACTCCGGGGACATATCTTGGGCCACATAAGCTGTTACAGTGTCATTTCTCTGGAAGCTGATGAGCTTCTTTCTCTGCATTACAACAGAGCAGGACCAAGACAGTCAACTCTCACAAAACAAACAAACAAGCAGGTGTGTTCCCCTCCTTTCCACGCCAGCAAGACTGGGCCCATGCTGTGCCGTTTACTAGTCACACTTCTGACCTCTATTTTATTTTTGGTTCCCCTGGCACAATCAAGAAGTGCAGTCATCAATGTTATCTAAGCATCTAATTCATAACGCTTGGCTGAACCCTTCCAAGAATCAGAAAGCAAGGTGGTATGCAATCTGATATGGGAGCCAGAGCCAATTTTTAAAGAAGATGAGGAAAGAGTTCCCGTCAGCTTAAATGGAACATGGATCAGGCTTGCAATGATAAAAAGGCAACAAATATTTTAAGACACTAAAAGAACCATTTCAGGCATGCTCAGATTTACCAAAAGGTGTAACTTGACCTGCCCCAGCTTCCCACTCCACAAATTCTCTTCTATCAAAAGACAACACGTTTGTCAAACTAGGTCTGCCATCCTACAGCTACACACACACACACTTGAGCCTGAATACTAGTTAAGCTTTTAACTGAATGAAGATCTTTAAATAAAACATGCTTTCCTTAAATCCATCTATGATGGAGCATAGCATGTTTTGTCAGTATTTTTTACTTTGTTTTGTGGTTCTCTAAGCACAGAATACAGGCTTAAAGAAAGACGGTCCTCTTTCAGCAGAAAGTGCTGCATATGGCAGAACAGCAAAACTCAGATGCTGAAAGATATTGCAAAGTGGGGGATAAAAGGTATGTAATCTGCCTAAGTCTCTACATTCAATACCGCCCAAAATGGATTTATCCATGGTTAAAGAAGCCTTTCATCTCTCAACTACAAGGTGTAACCATAAAAACATCAGAATGCTCAGGGCCTCTCATAAAGCACTTTGCCACAGGGACCAAATAACTATTATACACATGTAGTGATATAAATGTACACAATAAAAGTACTTCATCTTTTATTCTTTCAGCAAGATGATTTTCCAAGGACTGATAAACAAAAGCCCGTTTCTGTATTTTGCTATTAATTTCATGCTAGGCACTAGCTCAGAGGACAAGGACATTACTGACCACATTGTCATTCTGGATGGTGGTCAGCAAACAAACACAGCACCACAGGCTATCATATTTTGGAATGATCCAGTTCACCTCAATGAAATGCCACACATACATTGGAGTCTTGGAAACCAACAAACTTGCCAGAGAGATTTGGCAAGTGGGCACAACAGCAAAGGGTTGACACAGAATCTTTACCTGGTGTGACTCATTGCATATTCAGCTTAAACTGTTTAAAAATGACAATTTTTAATTTCCCATCTTTTTCAGACATGAAGACCTGCTGCTGAAGAAAAGATGTCATGTTTCCCCTTTCAGATAGCAGTGCTCCTCTGTTGGCAAACATTTCTCATAAATGATCTCTCCAGAGATGCTTCTTCAGACACTTACCCCATTCCTTTTCCCAGAGGCAATTCCACCATAAAGTCATGGATTCATATATACAATTTTTAGTATTTCACTTTCTGAGTAAAACAAAAAGTATTTCCTTAATATTTCTCAGAAAATCCAAATATCTTTGGTGTTGCTATCCCCTGACTTCGGGAAATGCTGGAGGAAGTCAGGTGGCTCTGCTCCTCCATGAGACCCCTACTCACACACACATCAGTAGGCCTGTCTTTCAGTGGGTCAAACTTCAGTCATGCAGTTAATTTCAGCTTTGATGAAAGAAGTTGTCATTCTGTCCGAAAAAATCCCAAAATATATATATATATATAATCACAACTTGAACAGAACTGGTGGCTGAACTGCTGAAAGACCAGACTGTTGGTCTCTCAGGTACCTGCAAAACATGGACCTTCCAAAGAATTCAGGTTTTTAGAGTATAAAGAAAATAAATAACCACCTTTTTTTCTGTTAAACTTCACAACACTTTTATATTCTATAATAACTCTAAAGATTTTCTTGAAGTCTTCCCAATAAGTTTCTTGTTCTGAGTCTGATTATACACAAGATACTGTCCTTACAAAGGCATCAGCAGGCCAAAATCCCCCTTGCTATGCAAAAGTATACTTGCTAAAAGATTGTCTCTAGATTGCAGACACTTGCAGGCAGGAACCTTGTCTAGATTTAGGTTTTTAAAATTATGAATACAATAGAGTTCTTATCTTGATTGGGATCTGCTGATACAACCATAAAATTAATTGGTGGGTTTACAGAAGCAAATTCAATCCTGATTCCACTGAGGTCAATGGTATTTCAACCATAATAGAATCAAGACAAAATTTCTCCTGAGTCACAGTTGCCTCTATAATTGAGTTAATTTTGAAGAGCCAAATTTACCAGATTAAAGATGCACAGCCTGGGCCAGACCTCAAAAGTACTCAGCATCCACACCTGAAGACAAGTTTTACCTCAGCAGCAGTCTGTGGTACACAAATATAAAATCTTATCTTCAAATCAAAAGTAGCAGCAGAGATCTGCCTTTATAAAAGGAATGAAAAGGAAACAAAAGGGCTTTATAGAAGGGGGAAATATGGATTTACACTGTAACAAGCTTTATTTCTTAAGCTTTTTGAATGCAACACAAATGAATTGCATTACTGCAGATCACCAAATCAGCCTGAGCACATTTAAACCCCAAAGCAAACCTCAACATAGACAAAATCTCTAATGAAGTCCCCACAGGGCAGACTTTGTCTCCTCTGTCTTTGAAAATGATGAATGGCAAAGTGGGAGAGAGTGCCACATTCACATCCCCCGGCTCCTGAATCAGAAAAAGAGCACATCAGATCTTTATCTGATGCAGTGAATAATCCCCAAGCACATCTCAGTGTGTCACTGCTGCTGATGCTCTTTTAGCAGGTCACTTCGACACAGTATTCTCAGATCGGCCAAAGACACTGAACCTTTTCACACATCTGGATAGTTAACAGTGACTGGGAGCTACACACTTGCAAAGAAAAGAATCTGAAAATGTCCTGCTCTTGCTTGCTGGGTAGGATTTGGGCTTGTGATGCAGTTATGCCACTTTAACAACTGCCTGATGCCAAAAGCACAGTGCTCAACCCTTCTCCCATCCCACACTGCACCTGATTCCCCACCGAGTGCTAGTGCTTGCCCAAACAGGCTGCAAGCCAGTTTTGGGAAGCTAAACCAGCAGAGAAGCAACACTTTAAAAAAAAAAAAAAAAGCTTTCTTCTGTAGTTTTAGAACCCTAAACTGACCTCCTGACATGTCTGATGAGTGTCAGTGTTGGAGCAAGGAAGAAAGAAGAAGCATGCAGTAGAAAGCAGGGAACCAGAACCGCCCTTTCTGAAAGGAGGTTTCTGCAAGGTGTTAGGTCACATTGCATGCCTACTCCCATTTTCCTAAGAACACAAAATTCTAGACATCTTTAGCTGGGGGAAAGCAGATCATTAAACTGAGGTTTAAGTAGGATCTTGTTTCACTAAAGCTTAGCTTTATATCTATACACACCCACACACATATACAACACATAATTTATGTAGAAGATACTCTAATACTTTGCTATCCCAGGCATGTAGTAAGAATCCAAGACCAGCAGAGAGTGCAGACCAAGTTAAGGACATCACTGAGGGTTTTCTCTCATATAAAATTATCTTCAGACCAAGGAAGCATCTGAAGTCTTCAGAGGAATATCAAAGAGCTGAGGAAAGGTGTAGTATCCATCTCATAGACACTATTAGCAGGTGTCCATCTTTGGTGAAAGATGCTAAGGTCTGAAATTCTGATTTAAAAAATACTGAAGCTATAGTTTTAAAAGAACCACAATAGTTGCAGTTTCTTACAGAGCTTTCTCCCTGTGTCAAGTATATGAATTAAACTACCAATTCCTTGTACACCAACACCCACATCTCAAAAGGCCTTTCTTTACTACAGTCCTTCATACTTTGCTGAGTGGGCTGCAGTTTCTGCTCTCATGCCCAGTGCTGGTACCTGTGGGGAATACTGTTTAACAGTACTCAGCTTCCAGCAAAGCTGCCCATCCAAATTCCAAGGCTATGTGCAAAGGTGAGGTAGATGAAGTAGCTCAAGTTTCAGGGCTCTTCTTAGATTTATGCCCTCCACAATGGAAATGTCCACAGTCACAAAGCTGTTTCCTACTGTACAGTGCAGAGAAAGCATATATACTTCACCTCCCAACTCCCTGCCAAAATCCCTCTGGCCAGTCTAAAATCTCACTTCCTCACAACCTGAAACTTCACCATTACTCAGCCTAAGCTTTCTTGTGACCCATTCAAACCAATCTATTCCTGTACTCTATTTCAAGGACTGATTTTTTTCCCCCTGGTGTTAAACCTTGATGTATTTACAGAGAGCAGGAGCATATGCTCTCAGTTTTCATTCTGCAGGCTAAGTCAGTCAAAATCCTTCAACTCTATCATTTGATAGCCTTTCCATCTCTCTGATCATCCAAGTGAGCCCTTTCTGCACCTGTTTTGGTTTCAATTTGTCTTCTTTAACACAAGTGACCAGCTGCATTGTGCATTTAGACTGCATTCTCCCAGTGCTGTAGGCAGTGGCACCGACAGAGCTCTCCCTGAGCCTCACAGGTGAACATTTTAGGCACTTTAGGTCATCAAGGCCCTTCTGTGAGGTTGCCTCCTGTGCTGAAAATACTTCCCAGCTTTGCAAAAATTTCAATAACACACCACTACCTTTTTATGACAAGATATTTAATGTCCCTAATAAAAACAGGGAATAAAAGCAGTCCAAGGACCAATCCATAAAAACTCCACTAATGCTTCACTCCAATCTAATACATTTCAGCACTCCTCATTGTTGTCTTCTCTTCAGTGTGTTCACCATCTATCACACAAGTCTTTCTACCACTCATTCTACCCACTGTAACAAATGCACTCTCCTGTGGGTCATACCTAAGAGAGCCCTGCAGATTAGCACAATTTCCCATCTCTAGAAAAAGAAATTCATATGAAAATAAAATACTAGGTTTGACTGAAACTATTTATCCTGCTTCTGTACACTCATACAGTTTTCCAGGTCCTCCTTTAGTCTTTCATTTAAAAGTATATTCCTATGCCCTGACCACAGGCCCTGTCAAACTTACAGCCCTCTAGCCAAACACAAACAATGCAGCCAGAGGTACACACACACTCAAGGATGGAAAACACCTGCACTGCCTTGTAGAGAAGCAAACATTCCCTCGCCTGGGCTCACTCCCACCTTTGTGCTACACCTTCTGGTGATGTGGGAGGGACTCACTGTGATTGAAGCCCTTCTGCTTGGTCAGATTTGTTTTCCAGTTTCCTGCTTCAGTTCCCCAGGTAGCAAAGAAACCCTTGTGCCAGGAACAAGGAGGGGATGGATGGTTGGAGGAAAGTAGCTGCTTCTTTTAGCAGTGGTGTTGACTGCCACTGCTCCCTTTGTTCATCCCATGACAAGGAATTACCGACTCATGTTACCACCCTAAGAAGTGTATCAAAAATAAGGCTAGTCCAGTTAGCATCCACATTCAGACTGTATTCCATTTACATTCCCACCTGAGTACACCATGTTGGCGAAGATCCTTGTTCCCTTTTCATTTCTATGTCTTAAAATGTTTTTACTTTATATTTTAGTATACATTTCAGGGTCTAAATCAGCTTTTCCATTTTATCCCCATGCAATTTCCATTTTATCCCCATGCTTCTACACCTCTAAGACACATGCTTTTCTGCAACCTGCCCTTCTCACATTCCTCACAGACCCTCTGCCAAGTACTCACAGTCTTTTAGTCTCCAAATACTTGGTTTCAGTTTCACCCTTGCTGGGATACCTTTTCCACAGGATTTTTTCATCTCTGACAAAGTTTCAAGTTTCCTTCACATTCAGAGCCATAATCACCTTTTTGAACTGGGCCTCTTCAGATCTCAGAGTTTGCCCATCACATCAGCTACAGGCCTGCTTCTTGCAGTCTCCTGCTTAAGACAGATTTACTCGGCAAGATGCAAGTCGCTGTAATAGCTAAAAGACACCACCAGATTTTTGATCATGAGAGTGCCAGGTTTTCCTAAGGAATGCTACTCATGTGGAAAACCAGCAACTCAGCTGCCATAGGAAATGCCCATTGGAACTGCTCTCTGCCTCTCCACCGTTTATACCATTATCAAAAGGCACTTTATTGTTGTGAATAATAATAGCACAAGCAGAAGGGCATTAAAGCTGGTTCTGCAGCCATTATTCCTCCTAGGATCTGACCACTCTCGGCCTAGAAGTCTGTGCCTTCACTCAAGGAAATTGCATTTAATTCTCCTTCCAAAAATTGCACACTGCAACTGTCCTGTTTCCAGGCTCACCTCAGCCACAGAACCCACATATACATTGAAAAACAGATAATCCAGATTATTATTATAAAAAAAAAAATCTATCTAAAGCATATGGAAAAGCTTTAGATCAGAAGTGTTTAACACTAAAAAGAAAGTGTGACTATACTGCAGGGTAATTTGTTTATTTATTGAATTCTTAGATACCTGTAATGATTATATAGTTGGCCCAAATGCTGTTCCAAACATGCACTTTCAACCTGTTTTTTTTCTTGATGTTGTTTCCGTGCACCTTGACCTACCATTTGAAGGGCTGAACAATTCCCTTTCCTTATTTGCATGGGAACATAAAAGATATTTTTAGAATGCAGCCAAACAAATCCATGCCTACATCAAGCAATTCCCAGTACACTATGACATTTTGTGCCTTTTTTTGTCAAAAAATATTCTGTTCACCCATCTTTGTAGCTGCATAGTCCTTCCAGAACTGTGGGGACCCAAACAAAAGCATAAAACACTGCAGGTGCAGCCCTGCTGGGACAATAAAGAGGCATATCATCACCTCCCTGCACACTTATTGGGAAAACCTGTTTCTTCAAGGACTATTCTCTCTCTATCCTCCTTCACCCTCTCCCTAGTGTTTCAGGAGCAGAAGGCAAGTTTAGTGTCCCAAAACAAGTTTTCAGTTAATTTTCTGAAGGACAGCAATTTATTACCCTGTTAAAACTGTTCTTAAGTATCACCTTGCAGCACACACCCTGTAAGTCTGAAACCAGGAAGTGTGGAGTTCCCTCCCTGGCTCCTGATCTGGGCTCTTCAGCTCTGTCCTGGCTGCTCTGTGGCCACATGAAGCTTCTCTGTTTACTCTCCCACGATGTCTTCTTCCATGCACTCCTAATTCTTTCCCCCTCCACCATTTCCACTCCTGCCTTCCTCCTTCCCCCTGCACAGCTACCCTGGTAGCTGCTCCAGATCTTCCAACTACCAATATTCCTCCTGACCATCCAACCTGAGCTGTCTTTTGCCACCTGCCAAGGACACAAGGAGCAATGGAGGCACCAGCATTTCATAAAATCATAGAATGGTTTGGGTTGAATGGAACCTTTAACCAATTTTAGTCCAATCCTCTTGCAATGAGCAAGGGCATCTTCAGCTACATCAGGTTGCTCAGAGCCCCATGCAACCTGACTTTGAATGTTTCTAGCGATGGGACATCTACAATGTCTCTTGCCAACCTGTTCCAGTGTCTCACCACTCCCATCATAAAAATTTTTTTCCTTTTATCTAGTCTGAGAAAAGGAGTGGGGCAGGTCCATGTCCACAGGAGACCGATGGGGCAGGGATGCCAGCAGTGGGACGTAACACAGCTCTCTACTGCAGAATTGCCCAGGACAGCCAGGGCAGCTGAGGCAAGGGTTGTGCTTGAGGTAGCACAGGACTGCCTCCAAGGACAGCCGGCAGTGGGAACGATGGGCATTCTGTGGTGTGGGTACACACCACTGCCTGCCACATAGGTGCCAACTTTTAATATTCCCAAGGACAGCATGACAATGGGGACAGTCCATAAGAACATGAAGGTCTTGAGACTGATGAGAAAGACCACCCTCACTCCTTAGAATGGCCCTGAGGAGCACAGTGAACACACATTTGCTAACATTTTTGCCAGAGATGTTGGCAAGAGTGTTTGGCACTTGGGAAGGAAAAGGTCTTCACGTCTTCTCTTAACATCCTTTGGGTAGTTTGTATTTTGCCTCTTCTCCAGTGATAAGCACAGTAGCTGTTGTAAAACATGGTGAGTCACAGTTGCAGGTTGCAAAGGAAAGGCAAGGTAAACGGAGAGCAGGGACAGACAAGAAGGAAACCTGCTGCCACTAATCAGCCTCCAAGTCATTGCTAGGTAGCTACCACTGGCTTCTCTGCAGTACTACATACACATATCTTCAGCTTTCCCTGGCTAAGTCCATGGCATGAGGAGGAACTTAAGAATAGTCACACTGTTTCACAGATCTGCCTGAGAGCAGCATTAGAGTCACTTGCTCTTCTGACCGGAAAATGCAGTAGGAACTGCCCACTGTAAGTGTGAAAAGTTTGGAGAAGTTTGTCAGCCAGCTAATCTAGAAGGAAAGCAGCACTTTGAGAAGGCCAAGAGGAATATATCTGGATCAAGATACACAGAAACTGCCTTTACTCTTGTCTTTCATGAAAATTGGCAGTTATCACCCACCCTGGCTGTTCTGCTTCACCATATGTCCCATCTCCAGTGGTATCACAAATATGCTGGGAAAAACCTTCCTGTGACAAATGTTTCAAACATACAACAGTAGAAGTCTTTTAGGTCTCTGATTAGATTTATATCTAATATATTTTTCATGCAGTAATTTCAATATAAATATGATAGTGTCATAGACAAAGGACATCTATTGCAACAGTGTCAAGAACTGAATGCTGCACAAGTTCTGGATCTAAGCACCTACTTAGATCTACAATACTGATGTAGGGCAATAACAAGTATTTCCTAGGCTGCTATTTAGTTTTGTGAGGGAAACAGCTTTCCCACCTTAGGAAACACATTCAGTGTCATAATTGTACCTGCTCCATGACAAAGCTGGTGCTATTCACAGCCCTTAGAAAAGAAACCAAGACAGAGGGATCCAACTCCCAGCACAGCAGCACAAGGACAACTTACTGGTGCTACAGAACAGCTCAACTCAAGTGGCTGCTCTGCTTAATGCGGGTGAAAAACTGTTCTAAGTTTTCACAGTCCATCATGTACCACTCTCAAAACTAATTTTGCTTAAACTAATCTTCTACTTACACCAGAGAGATAATTCTTTACTGGATTGTGCCTGGCCTCTTGTTTAAGCTGCAGCATTTATTTCCTCAGAGAACTTATTTCAAATAACTGAATTTTTTTACCAAAACCAAAAGCAAAACACTGTCACTTAAAAATGTCCAGCCAATTTTACACAAAAATATGCTCTGAGGCTGCTTATCTCAGTGTTTCTAAGAGAGCTGACAGTTGCTGAAATATAGGCACTAGGATTGCTAGTGTTGACAAGGTTTTAAAGCATCATCACACTGAGTAGCCATTAGAGGTTATATTTCATTGGAAGTAATGTAATTCAATTACCATCACTCTTTAGTATGTCCCATCTCTGGAGGCTGACAATAAGCCGTATCATCCATCAGATTTTAACCTGAACTTTGCATTCTAGCCTCACTGATTGCCAGTTCTCCATTATGAACAGCTTCATATTTTTAGTGTCATTTCTTAGGGAAAAGAGGTTATCTAATTATATTGTACATCCATCTGCCTGCCTCTCTCTCCTTCCTTGGCTTTTCAACCAGTTTCAACCAGGAGGCAAAGGTCTTCAAGAAAATTAAGTTCCTATCAGTTTTGCAACTAATCAGAGCCAGGGTAAAGAAGAGAAAACATCTGCACATCCCACTTGGGAGTGGTGAGCTATGTAATCCCTGCAAACTGAAAATCTAGTGAGCATGGACAGCTAATACTGTCTCTTTCTCCATACAAGAAATATAAAAGGCTGAGGAACTGGTGCTATTGCAGGGACAGAAGGTCAGCAAGACCCATGTCTTGTCCTGTGAGACACAAACCCCTAGAAAAGCAGGCTCCTTTAGAACTGCTGTTCATGGAACAACTATTTTATAAATGCAGTGAGCTTAGTGATTTACAAAGAATTTCTTGTGCATATTTTTTCAGCAAAGAATGTTTTGAGTAATTCACTCTGACAGTCAAACACATTGCAAATACAAAATGCAAATTGCACAGAAAAGTAATGCAACTGTTTGTTTTCCCAAGTCTATGTATTTAAGCTCTATCAATAAGCATATTTTCTTTCTCAGAATATCTGAAATGCAGAGTAACTGATTCCCTGTTTATATGTTTAAATGATTACTCTTACTGATGATTATCAACATTGCTGATTCATATTACTGTTGTTCTGCCTTTTTGCTGCCTAACTGAACCATAAAAGTACTCATGATTTTGCTAGTTCCTTATCACATTAATCAGCTGCGAAAGGATTGTGACTTACAACAACTTATTTCTCAAAGACAACTTGTTTACATTGTCATTCCATCCATTCCATTTCTCACTCCCTCTCCATCCTTCCAAACTTTGCCTCTTCCATATTTTCATTTATGTTAAATCCCTTTTCTTTGGCCTTTCCCATTCACTGGCTCTCCCCATCTCTGCATCTCCCCCTGTTTCATGTCCACACAACCGCCATCCCAGTCTTGCCCCTCATTCTACTACCTCTTTTTCTACCTCCCACATACTGTGTCATTATCTGTATTTTCTGGCTTCCTCCTCTAGCCTGCTCTTTGCTCAGAAGATAGTCTTTTTCCTCTCTTCCACACAAAATTTTACTAGAAAGAGATCAGTGAACCTGGATATCCTACTGGACTTTCCTGCTTTCGCTTCTTTGTAGCCCTCCATAGATCACATTTATGGAAGCTGGACTTCGCTCTTACTCCTTCTGTTTCACCTGCCCACTCACTACCAAAATCTCAGGTTTCCTCACACTCTCACTGCAGCCCCCACCTTTTCCCAGTTTGTGCTACCCCACTATGATGTGGGTATCTTCAGCTACACCCAAAACCATTTGCTATCACTTTAACCTCTTTTTGAGTGTTTCTCTGCAACATTTACATTATCAGGAGACCATTGTCACCTTCTCCTCTGCTTCTAAAGCCCCCCTAAGAATGCACAGCTTCACTTTGCTTTAGACATTTGCTTACCCTGCCATACTCTTCCTCAAATATACCAGCTCCTCTAGTCCTTGTAAACTTTGGAGGTTGATATTTCACTGCTAGAGCAGGTTGCTTTCTGCCATTTGGGGAGTTACCTGCTTTATTTCAGATTCCCCCTGCCCACAATCTACTTCAGTGAACATCTGATGTCAGAAGTATTCCCAGGATAAGGGCCATGCCATACAGACACAGTCACACACAGTCACACAATCTCCTTTGCTGGAAGACAGCCCACGTTTCTGAGAACGGTCACCCATCACTTGCAGGTAGGCTGGCAAACTCCTACATCTGAAATATCTGAAATTACTCCCCCTTCATACCACACTCCTGCTGCCATCCCAACAGAACTTCCAGGACAAGACCATCAAGCCTTTTGCTCTCATTCCTGTACTTTTATAACTTTTGTCAGACTTCTCTTTCTCATTTTCTCATCCACATATGCCACCCTTTCCATCACGGACTACCTTATTTTGTCAATTCCTAGAAAGCTCTCTGCCTACGCACAAAAGGAAGCCACTATGTCTTGGTTTAGATCTCTACTGACAGGACACATTCACCAATCTTACAGTACATCCTTTGGTCTTTAATGACCAGCTCTCGTCATCTGTCTCTATTGCTTGTATCCAAATTGTCATTCATCTGCATTATTACTCTTTCCTGATTTTGCCATGCATTCCCTCTGCCGTATTCATTATGGCACCCACAGACTCTTATGTTTAGAGTAGAAAGAACACTCATACAGCAGGTACACCTGGTGCACCAGGAGCTTGTAGAAGTTAGCAAGTGTTTCCCCCATCGAATGTAAGGATGATAATTGCCCAAGGCTAGTGGGAACTTACCGAGCCATACAGTTCCCCTTTCTCATTCATTCCAAGGTAAAGTCCACTGTCGACTCCTCGGATGCTGACCAAGCCCACTGCTATACTGATAAATTCCAGTATACCTATAAAATGAAGGAAAAAACAAATAATGTACAATTGTTTCCATTGAAAAAATATTTTTTTCAACATCCCTGAGTGTCAAGCAGCTATTTTCAAGGCTGTTTTCCCATTTTCTGTGTTGTTTGGAGGAAGATGAGAAACAAATACAATACTTAAAGCCCCCTGAGTGCCTGTTAGAATGATGCATTGCCAAAAGCAGTAGAGTACCAAATGAAAAGATTACTCTCAATCTTTCTCATCATTTTGCAAACACAGATCTTAAGCTCAGTTATACTCTGATTTGTGTAACGGATAATACATTCAGAGAAAAAAAAAAACATTTTAGATTGCCAAAATTAGTTGAAGTGAGGAACCTACGAAATTTGTCTTGCAAAATAAATTTTGAAAAAATACTTCAGGCATCAATGAACCAGGAAACAGGGAAAGATTTACTCACAGTATGATCTTCCAGAGGCTTGAGAATCAAAATCCTTAGTATAGTCCAGTTTCATGCATTTCTGTTTAGACAGTAACCATTCTCTCTGATATGTTATTATTTCTTCATCTCAAATTTAAAAACTAAAACATCCTAAACTTAAGTAATAGTGTATACATAGTTAAGTCTTTCCGTGCACATAACAGCAAGCTGACACTGATATTTGTACACTTAGAAATAATAATTTGTTTTGGCAAAGCTCACAGATTCAGCAAGCGTCTGTATCAAGCACTGGCTCATCTGGATCTGAGGGTCTGGGGATTTTCTAGTAGCCTCCCCTGCAAATTGTTTACCTCTTTAATGAAGATGCTAACAGCCAAACCTTGCATAAACCTAGAAGTCTTGTGTAAAAGTGGTAATTACTTTCTGTTTAGTAGTGCTCACCTAAGACTCACAGGAGTTATCCAGCAACATTCAAAAGCACACTGCTCTGTTACACTACTTTCTGAGTCACAAAATAAAGCATAAAGTAGCATTTTCAATAAATTTTGTGCATTTTCATGCCTAAGCACACCATGTAACTCTTTTTAAAGCTTATTGGAAACTATATGTACATGAAATAATAAAATAACAGTATAGTACGTGTTGAGCCTCACGTGGCCAATAAAAAAGCACTTTCATGGATTTTTTAACAATTAATTTGGCATCTCCCACAAAATAGTTGTGCACTAATCAATAACAGCCATGAATCACATAAATCTAACACAGCACAAGTTGAAGCCAATAGGGAAAATTTACAGCCAAGCTAATGTAAAGATGAAAAGTATTCCCTGTAAGGGACTATTGATCATTACCTTATATATTATTCAGTACTACAAACACCATAGTCTTATTGTTTTGATAATCCTGTCTTAAGGCCTGGGCATCTTAAATTATACTCCACATATGCACAAATAAATACTGGGGATAAATACTTAGTAATTATAAATCCCTTTAAGTAATATAAAGTGGCAGCATGCTGTTTATCTGGTATATGTAGTATCTCAGATACAATCGATCCATTGAAACTATTTAAACATTCCCACTATATCTGGACATGTAATACTTCCAGATTTCTTACTAAGGCTTTTCTGTAAAGCTTTTACCAAAATATCATATTACTTGATACATGTTACCAAGCAATTTTAACTGAGGTTAAATCTTACATTACGTGTATATTATACAATACTATAGCTAAGTTAGTGAGTCTGGCATCTTTCATATCAGTCTAAATGTAGTCTTTAATTGCTGTCCTCATTTCAAGTATGTGGGTGCATGCTGCTTAGTGCATAAAAAGAACAAAAAAGCACTGTTGTGTCCTATTGTAAGTGCAGAAGATGAAGTTAAGGTACTTGGCATAGAGCATCCACATATTTGAGGTCACAATAGAGATTTTTTTAAAATTTGAAATATTCAGAAGCCTGTTCCCATCAAGTTTTATGTGCCATATTAATCCTTCAAGGGATTATCTGGGGCTAAGCATACAGTCTTACAGAAGTCTTGTCAGTTTAAGGATTGTATGATTTGTCCCTACAGTTCTGTGAATATTTTTACTATATAGTTTCTATAACATACAGATAGTACTTAGGACCTGAGCCAGATATTAAAATAGATAATCCTCTTCAAAATGAGGCTGAATCAAATGAAAATCAGGACAACTCCAAACTTCAAAAGCTAGGGCCCTATTTATAGCTAAAAATGGGGAAGGGAAGAGAAGTAGTGAGGAAGTAACTGTCTCAGTACAAGCGGTACTGAATTTTTTCTTACCGGACACTGAGCATTTTCTTTAATGAAGCCACTTCAATGCAAAGACCCATTCTTTCACAAGAAGGTTGGAAAGAAAGTTTTGGGGAAGTTATTATTCCTTACATGCCCCCATCAGCCCTTCATGCACCTTCTTCTACATGATCCAACTTTGACCGTGCCTGACCTGAAGGCTGGTCCTGCTCTCCTGTCAGGCTCACAGGTGAGAGGAGGTGGATCGTTCACAAACGTGAAATTTTAACTTTCATCTACCTTAGCTCTGAAGAACAGGCCTACAGAAGCATTTCCCCTGGCTTTTAAGTAACAAACATCTTTACAACTACACGGGGTTTTTTGATTGCTGCTGTTTTGTCCTTTGCACATTTTTGTCTTTGGCTACACACAGGCTTTTTTTACATCGATGGATTGAAACAGTTTAGCTTCTCACTAGCACTCTGAAGACACCGAAGACGACAATAAAGACGGTAAACAAGTATCTCTGCCAGCCAGTTCTTTCTACGGCTTCCTGGGGAAGCGAAGCGCCGGGGAGCGGTGAGGGACCCGCCGGACCCTGCTCTCCCCGGGCTGCCGCATGTCCGGCCATCGTCCGCTCCGGGAAGAACAGCGGAGCCCTTCCTGGGCGAAGAAGCCGCCGGTAGAACAACCCGGTGACGGGGCGAGGGAAGGGGATTTCTCGGCGCCCCTCTGCCCCCGATGCCTCTCTCCTTTCCTCCCGCTCTCCAGCCGAGCCTGCTGCGCGGAGAGACGCGGGGCTGAGCGCTCCGCCGGGATGCGTCCCGCCTGTCGCAGCTGTCACCGCTCCGCCCACTCCCCCACATGATGCCAATTAAAAGACGGGAGCGCAGACACAGCTCCCCCAGGCAGGAGGGCTCTGCTTCAGTTTCAGGCTCCTACAGCACCCTTGTCCGCCCCTCCTCAATCCCTCCCCTCTCCAACACACAGTAGCGGGGGAAAGTGTCGAGGTTGCTCGGCGCCCTTCCCTCCCCCTAAAAACTGGTCCACGATTCCCAGTCTCGGGGGCGAGAGCCTGCCCAGCACGCATCACCTTCCCCCGGCCCTGGTCTGCTGACTCTCCCCGGAGACAGCACGGGGGGGTGGACAGGCCCGGCCGCCCGCACCCAGCAGCAGAAGGGGCGGGCAGCCACAGGGACCCCCCGGCCGGGGCCGCCCCCTCGCGCTCCCGGCGCTGAACCCGCCCCGCCAGCCCAGCGCCCGAGCAGGCAGGGCGGGCCTCGAAGGCGGGCGGGCGGGCGGCTGCGCGGCTCCCGCAGATGATGAACGCAGCGGTTCCTTGTAGCAGCAGGTCCCGGGGAGCGGAGGTCACCTGCTGACAAGCTTTTTTTTTTTTCCTTTTCCTGCATGCTCCTATTTTTTTAATGCTGTGCATGCAGTACTTGTGCTGACGCACAGAGACACGCCTCTCCGCTGTTAAAGAGTTCCTGAATTTACAATGACTCTACTGTCTAGCCAATGCCCTAGACTAAAGGAGACTGCATCAAAAAAATTTCTTTTGTGACCCAGGAGAGATAAGGCTTTGATCACCTGAGATCACATTACGGGGGGCACCGAGCCGGGCTCTTTTGGGGAGCTTTTCTCTTAGAGATGGACATCTTGCTGCAGGAATTGCGAAATGCCAGGGCTCCCAGAACCGGGCGAGTATAGACACACAATATGGCTCGGTTTACTGTATGCAATAGGCACACATCCAACATAGCATCACAAAAGAATTACTCTTATCTGATGTCTCTCCAGAGGTGTGTGCGTGTGTGTGTGAGGGGAGGGGGATTCCCACAGGGCAGAGCTCAGAGAAGAGTTGACGTGCAGCCCCCGGTGTTTTCTCTTTGTCCTCCTTATTCCTGAAGGAAAACTTCCTTCTGACGCGCACCCCCACATTCACACACACGCGCAGGTTTCCCTCCACGCTCGAAGACCATCTAAAGCCCGCTCTCCGCAGAGCGGCTCCCAGGCTGGGATGCAGACCTTTCCGGGGTCACCAGAAGACTGTACAATCACCAAAACCCAAATAGCATCTGCTATTCGGTGACCCCGCGAACACAACAGCAATGTCACGGCATCAATACAAAAGCACTGAGATCCTTTTCCCTTCCCCCAAAAAGCCGGGAGCCCCAACGCATCCCAGGGGTTTGCCATGTCTGCTCTGTCCGACTCTGGAGCGAGCAGGGGCATCACCGGCGCACTTCATGGGAGAAGAGTTATCACCGGGGCGCGTCCTCGTGGGGGTGAGAGGGACATCAAACCGACAAGGACAAAAAAATCAATCTATTTAAAGCCAAGGCGCTGCAAGGGGTGGAAGAGCTGCCCTTCGGAATTGCCAGTTCCTACAACTGCGGCTGGATAGCCATTTTTAAAAATAGACGCCGCGAATAATGTGGTCACCGCCGCCTCGCGAAGGGAACAGCTGGCGGCCCTCCTCTGGGGGCGGCGGGGCCCCACGGGCCGCCAGTCCCCCGCCGCCCCGGCTGCCGGTGCGCAGCGCCCTACACCTGCTGCGGCCCCGCACCGCGCCTTCCCCGCCGGCTCCGCACAGCGCCGCGCCCGCCGCTCTGTGCCCGCACCGCAGCGGGAAAGGGAAACCTGAGGCGGTAGCTCAGCATTTACGCACGGCGTCTGCCTGTGCCAAGGAAAACGCCTAGCTGTAAAATCCCACCACCCCTTCCCTTTACTGTGCGGCTGCCCGAAACACTTTCCGCACTTTTTCTCGCCAGCAAGCGTGGATGTTGCGCCCCCGGGAGAGACGCGACTCTCCCCTCACCCCGCACCCACCTCCGTGGACCCCGGGCGGGTGGGCGGCAGGCACAGCCTGTAAGCAGCGTGAGAGTGTCAGGGAACAGAGGATGGCGGGGGATGGAGGATGAACCTGCGACCATGCGGGAACCTCAGTCCTCTCCTCCTCCCCCGCCCCCCCTCCCTTCTGAGTCCTTCGGAGATCATCTCCTACAACACCGGCATTATCTAAACAGCTTCACAAAGCAATAAAATACAGCTTAGATACTGTTCAACATCTGGCATTAAAATACAAAGACAGAAATCACCACAGGACTTTGTTTTTACGACCGAATTTAAGTGCTGTCAGGTTAGTTCACTCACAAGTTAACTCCTTCCAACAGCTGAGAGCGTGGCGAGCTAACCTGACGTATTTTCCTCACCCCTTCTTAAGAAAAAACCCAATCAATCAGCTCATCCAAGCTGTTTTAGTTACTTTCATGCATTCAATCTGCCGAGCCTTTAACAGACTCCCCGGCAGCAAAGAAGCTCCAAGCCCACTGGACTCGCGTGTGCGTGTGTGCAGGCACAGGCTCTCCAGAGCGGCCGGGGCCAGCAGCCCTTCAGCCCTCGCTGCTGAGTCACAAATAGCGTCCCTTGGAAAGGAAATACAGGGAATGCTCTTTCAAATTCGCTGCCAGCCTGACACGCCACATAGCCCGGGAAAGGCAGATTTTGGCGCAGGATTCCCGGCGGGTTCCGGACCCCACCTGCGCTCCCTCCTTGCCGGGGCGCCGGCCACCGGCAACGCCGCACAGCTGTGGGTGTGGGTTCGGGCTAGCGGCAAGCACCGCTGCGGGCGCGGCGGGCGCTGCCGGTAAATCCTCGCCGAGCAGCGAACCAGACTGGGTGTGCAGTTCGGGCAGTTACTAGGGCAGGTAATCGGCAGAGAAAACGAAAGAAAAGCCCTCGTCAATTTGCGTATAGGACGAGAGCCACTCCCTCCAGGAAACTCGGTGAATTTTAAATTGTGGTGGTTAATGATTAAAAACCCTTTAAACTCGCGAAATCAAATCATTCAGCAGAAACGTCCCGAGCAAAAATTCCACCATCTCCACCACCACCACCTCCCAGTACGAGTCTGCTCTTAAGCAGAACTTGAGGCTACACAAACATCGCTACTAAACACCCGGCGACTTCGGCGAGGGCTCCTGCTCCGCCGCGGTAGAGCTGCTGGTGTACATCTGCACCCCCGGACACATTCATTTTTCCCCTCGGCAGATCAGCCATCAGCACAAAAGCCCCTTCCCGCCCGCCTCGCCCCCCCACCCCCCACCCCACCCTACCGTCCCCCCTCCCGCAGTTCTGCCCCATTATTTCATCACATGACCACTAAAGGGTTAAGGATAATACCTACCAAATCTGCTGTGGTCTTGCCTGGTTCCCTGGATAGTACCATTGGGGAAGATTTCTAAATGAAATCCAGTCCTGCAGTATAGCTGCCTCCGCCTGAGGATCCCCTTTAAATGGTCCAAGTCCGTGACCGCAGGCCCCCTGGGTAGCCCACCTGCCTCAGACTGACCCAGGTGGTCACTTAACAAAACCGGACTATCCACCGGCAAAACGGGCACATTCCCAAAGGCTACTGCATCCTGCACACCGAAATAGTTCCCAACTTCACCTAAGGGAGCCATCAGAAGATTCTGCTTTTAGAGAATGAGAATAAACAATAATGATGGTGCCAAACCCAGGAGATATAAGATTAAGTATATTCCACTCCTCTCCCCTCCCTAGCGCAGTTACAGAGAAAATGTTCTTTCTTCAATCCATTAAATGCATAAATAAAAGTAATATTCTGTTTTGACTGGTACAGGTTCAAGGTCAAACCAGTTAGTCTAAGAAACCACCACTTTATACTCACACACTGACATATTTATAAACATATAGATGTGTATATCTATATAAATGCATATATCCCCAGCTCTTAGCAAGCAATACGGTCTTCAGCCCATCCAACTGTAATAAAGAAAAAAATCCGTAGTTTCTCCATTTGGTTTAAGATAAGAATGACCATAGCAACTTAAATACCTAGGCGTTACAGGGATTTTTTTTTTAAGATGCACAGGCTACGTCAGGATTTATGGATTCTGATTCCAGAAAGGCATGCGCTGTTTTTACTCTATAACAGACTGCATACATCAGCATGAATCCTGCAAAGGGGGAGGGGGGAAATCTCACGTTGTTGGCTGAGATAAATCCGAAAAAAAAGGAAAAAAGAAAAAGCAAAAAAAACTTTTGACGTCCAAATCTATTATCCAGAATTCTCAGGAGGTTCAGCAGATGTCCACTGGTTTAGGATTATTGACGATCCACAAGCAAAGCAGCAACATACAAGTGCTTGTGTCTTTCTTGGCTGGCTCGAAACAGGTGTTGCTTCTGCAGGGCTCCTTGTGAAATGTTGTACTCCAGCACTGAGCTGCAGCTCTTGACTGTGGATCTCCATCCAGCACGCAGAGTGGCGCAGGAAGAGGCATTGGGCTGGGTTTAAGGTAGTCCTGATTGCTGCTGGAAGGATTCTGCGAGGTCCTAGCGCTCAGCTCTACCTGCTGCAATACCGAGCCGCTTCCAGCGCTCGTCACGGCGCGGAGCGGCTCTTGCCGCTCTGCGGCAGCGCGGCGCTCGCCGGCAAATAAATAAATAAGTGGGCGAAACTTTGGGGGAGGAATAAAGCGACGCGATGCTAAATATACCGCGCCCGCCCGCTGCGGGAAGCGGGCTCCTCGGGAGATGCCCGCATAGCCCGAGTCCCCCGTGACATTGGCGGGGGGAGCGGGGCGGGCAGCGCCCTGCCCGCCCAGCCCAAGACCGGCCCGGGGCCCGGCCCCGCCGCAGGGGAGGCGGAGGCGAGGCCGCCCCGCACCGCAGCGCAGCCCCGGCCCCGGCCCCCTCTGCCGCAGGTAACCGGGCTGCCGCTGTCCCAGGCGGGGTTCAAACTCAGCTCCGGCGGGGCACATGAAGTTCGGGGGCTGGGGCGGGGCTGGGGGGGTCCTTATCGGCCACGCCGCATTTTTTCCCTTCTACTCTCTGGTCCCCCACCCCGGTAGTCCGCAGCACTCCCGCTCTGCCCCCTGAGCTGCCGCGGGGGGCAGCTTCGGGGATGCTGCTGCGGGTAAGAGCCGGAGCCCTGCCACCGCCCGGAACGCTCCGGGGGCGAACCGGGGCTGCCTGCGCCCCGGCTCGGCCCCAGTTTTTAAGAACGCGGTGGAGGGAAGGAAGAAACTGCCAGGAGGCGGCATGGGGAGAGTCAGGGCTGCGATGCGAAGTATGTGTTCTCATTCCCATCTACCCCCCAAAAACGCAAAAAAAAAAAAAAAGAAAAGAAAAAAAGAAAAGGAAAGAAAAAAAAGTTATTTAAAACTGTCTGGAGAGACCCGGCGAGGGAAGGGAGGGTTTCTGTTTCTTCTTATGATGCCGAGGATTGGTGGTGGTGTGATTTTGCCCTTCTAAAACAGCTGTGTTAATCAGCAAAGGGACAGAGGGTCTCCTGCCTTTGCAGAAGAATTCTTGAGCAGAGCTTAGGGACCGGGCACGATGCAGAGCCTTCTACGAGGGGGAGGACGCTCCGGCAGTCCCTTGAATTGAGTGCAAAACCTGAAGACAGGCTCTTCTGGGAGTACTGGGGAGAGAGAGAGATAGGGAGAAAAGGAGAAGAAACATAATATCTTGGGAGCTGAGGGGAGAGATTGCATGGTGTGAATGATGATGTGCCCCGCTAAGGTAGCAGGGTCCAGGAAGGTCATTGGTGGACCCTGGAAACAGAACTCTAGAGAAGGAGAATTTTGCAAGGGGGTTAATTAAAAATAATCGACTCTGTATGTCCTTCTATTCTATGGGCATGCAGTGGAGGGGGTGGCCCTCCTTGCCTTCCCACCAGAAAAGCCAGCAGTCCAGCTCTGACTGGTGCAGCCTTTCTGCATCCCCCCCCCCCCCCCCCCCCCCCCCCCACTTGCCCGTGTGACTAAACACGAGAGGAGGGAGAGAGACTAGTTTCCATGTCTAGCAGGGAAACTGCAGCAGGGACAGGCTGTGTCCTGAATCCCCACGGACCTTTAGGGAACTGACACTCGCCAGTGGCGCATGAGCCACCCCCCTTTTACTTGACTCCATCAGCCTTTATTGCACTTTGAAGGACAGGATGTAGAAGCTTCAGAGCAGGGTCACATCACTCTAGTTCTATACGAACCCACAAAAAGAAACAGTTGCTGTATGTCAGTCCATGTATTTCTATGTGCAAGAGCAGAAACCCGCCTAAGATCAAAGAAGGAAAGTCGTTTGCTCTTTGGCAAATAGTTCCGAAGCATTTACCCTGTATATCAGGTTTAAGGACACTGCTCTCACACACACACTGGTTGTATCAGCGTGAACAACTGCAGAATGACTTGGGAAAAACTGCAGAACTCACCATGTCAAAAATCATTATTCTTTATCAACTGGATCATGGCAGGACCCAGAGGCCCCATTCAGGGCTCACAGTCCCATTGTGTCGGATACTGTAGACACATGTAATAAGAGAGATGGTCTATGCCCAAAGAGCTTATGATCTTAACCCATGATGAAAGACAACAGGTGTATAGTGCAGACCCATGGGGGAAGGATAAGGGAAAAACAGCTTTGAGAATAAAAAGCAACAGGCCTGGCCAGTGACAAGTGTTTGGTGTCAGAAGGAAGTTTTAAGGAGATTTGAAGGAGAACAATAAAGGAGCTTTACGATTATTAATGGGGAGATTTTTCCATGCATAATGGCTAACTTGGAAGAGAACGTTAAATTGCTTGTTAGAAAGTTGGACTGCTGAAAAGTGAAAGTTTGTGCCACTGGCAAAACAGAGGGAATATTGCCGAGTGACTGAATGGCCTGGTATCTGGTGTGCTCTCAGTTTAGAAGCAACAGGGAAAGAGGCTTTCAGCTCCTTTTCAGTGCTTTAAAATTTACATTTCTGGTCCCATTGAAGAGTAATATATGGAATTTAATTTTTTTTTCTCTAGTTAAGGCTTCGTAGTATTTTCTATTTTGTGCTTCACAGCAGCATACCTTATGAAAAATATCTGAAAGTAAAGAAGAAAGTATTGGTATAGTTGCCAGGATTTTTAAAGGGACTTAAATGAAAGCCCACAGGTTATTTGCTATAGGAAGTTTAGTGTTATAAAAGTGTTATCTAAGTTGAGGCTTTGATGTCTGAATTACTCATAAGTATCAAAGCCACACATGAATTATGCAGGACATCCCCAAAATTATACCCATCTGTGAGTAGGTGGTGTTCCAACCCTGCTTCACATAAAATGTATGTGTGATGTGTAATGTCAAACTTACTCCTTACAGAAGTTTGGCATTGCTGATAGCTGGGGCTGCATTAAAAACCTACACTTTTATCCCCGAGCCACTGAGGCAGGAACATCCCTAGCTTCCCTCTACTCGAGATTCACACCCACTTCCCTTATACCCTCCTGGAATTAAAGACTGCATCTGCCACAGTGAGTCATCAAGAGCTTACTCATCAGCTTTATGCAGGATTTTAACTCCTGAGAGCAGAGCTGGTCAGAAAGATCCTGCATTTCATGAGGAGTTCCTGGCACACATTGTCCTCACATGTACCACACTAATGTGACTCCTCTGTCAAGTTTTAGATATTATGATTTTTTTTTAAATAAAGCTCTTTCATCTGTACTCTGCCAACCAGTTCAGATTTAAATTATCTTTTCACATATCAATTTCCAAGTGTCATTTAAAAAATAAATCAGCCTGCCATAAAAAAGAGGGGTTTTTTTGGTTTATGGAGGTTTTTTCATTGCCTCAAAATGCATAATTTCACCAAGAGTACAAGATCTTATTCTGGACCTTCAATGTATCTAACTAATTTATTTCCCATCCTTGCAGACAGAGAACTGAAAGACTTACATTATTAAAAAGAGTGGTGTGATGACTTTCCTGTGAAACACATGTCGTTTGCCCTTTTTACTAAAATATCTTGAGGTAGAAAACTTTTTAAAGCTGCTTTTTTATAAATGCAGAATAATATAAAAAGTAATGGCATTTTCAGCTTTCTTGACAAATAAGGACTTTCAGGCTATTTTGAGGAATGATACAAAGCTGGATAAAGATTATTAATTAATCTCATCTCACTTGAGGCCGCTAGAATGGAGACATCAACATATAAACTACTTGTTCTTTAACATAGATAAATAGGAGCAATTTTAGGGTACAAATCATCTGACCTATTCCAGGCGTCTACTTTAGGATGACATGACTCATGCTCTAAAGATGCTTAATTCTTCCTCGTGTATGAAGGAGCCTATATTAGATGTAGACTTCTACATGACAGAGGTCTAGATAGGACTGGATGGATCCCACCTGTTGCATTATACATGTGATTAAGAATTTCCCCAGAATGGGTGGTGAGGGCACCAAACTATTAATATAGCTGGACATATTCACACTCCAAAGAAAACTCAAGCCACCTCAGCAAAGAAAAATTACTGAAAGTCATCATTATGAGACATTAAGTTGCCTGGAAATAGATACAGTATTTGTGAAAACAAAACAAAAAACAAACAAAAAACAAACGAACAAAAGCTGTGTGAGTCAGGTTAACTAGATTAACATAAGAAATGCCTACAAGTTTAGAAAACTTGAGCTAGAGAAATGTATTTGCTTTCTTACTTCAGAGACTGTAGAAAAAATAGCAGTATTTATGACCAAAAAGATTCCAATAAGAATTCCGGAAGACAACAGGAAAGGGTGTGTTCCCAGTTTACCAAATTTTCACACTCGAGGAGTGTAAAACATGCAGTTTAGATGGAAAACTCCAAGAAAAGGTCTGTGTCACCATGCAATACACAGCAACAGTAGGATATTTAACATAGACTTTTCATGCTGTTACGGTATTTTGCTATGTACAGGAATTAGTGAATTCACATAAATAAGCATTGGCAGAATATGATCTTTGTAACCATCTTTGGGAGGAAATTACCAGGGTCCATGTTTTAAGATACCTTAATTTAAGCACAAAAGTAATAATAGATACAGTTGAGTGTATCAACACAGGTGTCAACACAGGGTCTTGGAATGTGTCCTTGTTGGTGATTCTTGAAGGGAGACAGGGTGATGTAAGCATCAAAGCTGCCAAATATGTTTGAAATTTCAGTGATGTGTTTATTTGTACATGGCTTGCATCTTCTGGTTTTAGTAATGAATTGATTGTCCACAACGTTACAAGTCCCTCCAGATCAAGAGCCAAAGTACCGCTGAATGGAAGGAGAAAAGGGGAGGAAATCAGAGTTGCCATGTGTGCAGGTGACCGCAGAGGCCTCCACATGGCAATGACTTTGT
Organism: Poliocrania exsul; assembly: GCA_035041345.1. Lineage (NCBI taxonomy): Eukaryota > Metazoa > Chordata > Aves > Passeriformes > Thamnophilidae > Poliocrania > Poliocrania exsul. The sequence continues at coordinate 45,583,665 of JAWWLZ010000001.1, read as the reverse complement.
GCAGCATGGCTCACAGAGCTACTCACTGTGAGAACATATTTGCCACTGCCAGGGCTTTGCCTCGTGCGCTTTCCTGCCCAAGCACACACGGTGCCTAATCAGAAGTCTCTGCCTTCTTCATGCTTCCATGCTGTCAGTGCTTATCTGTGGAAGCAGGCTCGGCAGGGTTTGCCGACAGGCTGCAGGGCATCCCTGAGACTCTTCCTTTGGCTGAACACTTCCTTTGTAGACAGTTCATCAACTGAAGGATGAGGTGGTGTTTATACACCAACCAAGGCTTGACCACAGCTGGATGCTGCTTGCCGGTGCTAGACCGGAGCTGCAGGCAGCAACTGGCTCGTCGTCACCTTTCCGGGACAGGGAGAAGGTGCTTCTCGGCATCTGCCCAGCTCTGCAGGAGGTGCGTGGGTGCCCCCACTTACTGCTCCGTGTGCCCTGCGGCAGGCAGCGCAGCAGCCCAATGGAGAAGGTCCGTGCCAGTTCCATGATGGTTCATGCCCGCTTCCCTGCAATGGCCAAAGGCCTTGATAGCTTTCCACTGAAGTGATTAACTCTCCATCTACGGCATCGTGGCCATCCAGAAGATTTCATCCCGAATCGTCCTGAGCCTGGACCTGCAGGGGACACCCGGGGCTCTCCCCCCAGAAGCGGGGCAGGCGTGGCGGGCCGGGGGCTGCGGGGCAGGGGCAGCCGCCCCGCCGCGTTTGTGCGGGGCTCTCTTGCCCTCTAGCGGGCGAAGCCTGCGGGGCGGCCCCGCCGTGCCCCCGGCCGGAGCTGCCCGTGCCACGCCAGAGCCTTTGGCCTCCCCGGAGCCCCGGCCCCCGCCCCGGGGCAGCGCGGCCACCGCGCTCCGGCAGATGGGCAGTGCCCTGGCTACCGGGCGGGCGTGCTGCGAGCGGCGGGGGCAGCCTGGCTGCGAGGGCTGCAGCAGGAGCGCTCCGTCGAGAGCGCATGGCCAGGATGCTCCCAGCCAGCCGCAGGGAGGGGAATCCAGCGCCACGGTCCCAACCAGCAGCACGAAGAGCTGACGAGCAAGACCATAATGGGGCAGTCAGAGGCACCATTCGTCTTCGCGATCCCCTCAGCTGGTCATGGTGGCTGACCATGTTCCCGTAGCTGGGGACCAGCTGAGCAATGGATGGGGAGCCAAGGAAGAGCACAGGGCTACACATTCCAGTTGCTGGGCAGGCATCCTGTGGCCACTACTGCTGAGGAAGAGAGCAGTCTCTGAGGATAAGGGGGCCCTGGGCATGGCCTTGGCACGCAGAGACCTAGAGGCAGCTCTGCAGTAAGCTCACAACTGAGTGGAGTAGAAGTGATGCTGGAGGCTGTGCTTGGGGAAGGGAGGACATCTGTGCTCATGTGGGATGTTTTGACACACCATAAGATCGGTTCTTTAAGTTGCCTAGCCCGTTGTTCACTAAGAATTCACCTTATCTGCTAATGAATTAGAAAACAATTCAGTATCCCCATCTCCAGTATCTTCTTCCTTTCCAGATCCAAATCAGTAAAAACTTAGTCCTTTCATACATCATTTTAAATGTACTATCTCCATCTAACAAAAAATCTTATGCCATCACTAGAAATTCTTGCTGTACAAATGTTTTAGAGAATTTGTGTTTCTTTTTAAAACTATCACTGATTGACTTTCTTCCTGCAGTCTTCAGCTTGACTTCATCACATTATCACTTTTCCCATTTTGTAAATAAATTTTATACTTCTTCTCCATTCCCATTTTTAACATTTTAACATTAACATTTAACATTTTTAACAGTATTATATATTGCATTTTCACTCTGACTGTTGTTCTAACTACCTAACCACAACATGCTTAAAAGTTATTCTTCTCATGAAATACAGTTTTTAGCCACCTAACAGAATCCAGAATTTGAGCTTTTCTTCCTCTCCAAAGCTTTCCTCCTCTCACTCTCATTTATAATTTCCCATTCTTTGGGAAACACTGATACGTCTTGGGTGACTGTCCCTTCTCATTGTGGTTCGTCGAGGTAGGGTAGTGATGACAAAGTCCTTGCTTGCCAGTAGTGAATATAGTTGAGTCACTTGGAATGTAGTCACTTGGAAACCTCCACTCGCTGCTACAGTTACTATAATCCTTTGCATGCCTGTGTCTGTTTCATTCGCTTAAATGCTATCCAATTACTTTGTTGATAACTAACATATTTTGCGTGGCTTTGCCTGATGATTTTCTTAATCATTCTGTTGCTATTTCACCAATAACTCAACAGTATGTAACTGCACTCTGATTCAGTGATGTGAAGGGATAGAAAATAATACAACCATTTGCTTTAAATAATTACCCTGGGTATGTACTAATGTTTTCCTTTTGGCTGGCCAAGACAAAAGCATCTCCAATTAAAATCTTGCTTGTTTCTTCTGAACTTACTGCTTTTACAGAAAGACTGGAGACCTGTCCCTATTGCACAGGGAGGAAAAGGGCTGCTCTGGAGAAGCCAGTATTTGTGGGGAGTGGAGGGACTGTAAAATTACTAAGCCACTCTCCATAGGGGACTGCCATCTTCTGTTCAATCTATTTCTATTAGCCCAGTTTGAATAAGTTTACAAGAGAACTGGGCAAAAGGTGAAGGGGAAGAGAAGAGACTGCATTGTACAAACTGCCATCAGTGTAATCTTTTCACATGCTGTTGCGAGGCACCAAAAGTATTTTATACATTGTCCCATGTGCTGGTGAAGAATTGCCTGTGATGCAGCAACTACTAAGGTGTTTCAGATAAGGAGTTTTTCTCCAGGTCTTTATCATGAACAGCTGCAGTCCATGTTTGTTGTTATACAGGGAGTTAATAAACAGTAACAGCGGTCTCTTCTAGGTTTAAAGTAAGTGAAAATCAAGCTTTCCAAAAAAGGAAAAAAATTAACAACAGTGGTTCAAGCTACTACATGGCCCTCAGTGTGACTCTCCCTTCCTCTCTCTGGCTCTCAAGGCATTGCTTTTATGAGGGTCACCAACACACATTTCTGACTACCAGGATGTATTTTTATCCCTACCTGGGATATCTCCTCCCTGCAGAGAAGCAGAACAGAAAAGTCTCCATTCCTCTTCTCCCACTCCTTGAAATTCATACTGGGTTTCTGCACCCTACCCTTCATTTCTCAGAAAAATGGGACAAGGAGATGAAAAGCTCTTTACTGACAAGAATTTGCTTCTCTGCCTTCATAGCTGCTCTTGACAAAAAACAGCTTTCCCACCCTGTTGTTTAGATTTCATCAAAGTCTGCAAACCTGAAATCCACCATAGGAATTCCAGTCCCCTCCCAGAAGCTGTTATTCCAAGAGAGCTTAGAAATTCATCAGAGGGTCTGAAAAACACATCAGCCCTGGGAATCCACAACTAGGATTTCACGCCAGAAATAGATGCCATCTGAACTACTTTGCTTTTTCTAGGCATGGCAGTGAAATCACTGACAGGCGGTGGGGAAAGAAACTGCTCAGGAGGTTCCTGTGCTTCCTCCGCTTTAAATATTGCTCTAGGTTTGAGGAGGAGAATTACAATTACTGTCAGGGATTTTCATGGACTAATTTTATAGCAAAACTAAGCACTGAGAACTCACTTCTGCAGATACAGACAAATTGGCTGTGACTATCTTGCCCTTACTGCAGTAGCACTGCAGCCAACAGAAGTATGCATGCAAATGTTGAGACATCAGGCAGACATCTAGTGTTAGGTATCCTGCTTTTTTTAATGGGGGACAGGCATATGAAGAAATACATGGCAAAACTGAAGGAAAATTATCTTGCCAAGCCTTGTGTTATGCTATTTGTATAAATCTTGATATGAACAAGCAGAAGGAATTTGCTTGAACTTTCTGGAATTCATACCTTGTATTCTTTGCAATCATCTGAGCGTTCCAGCTCTGTATCTGGGAAGCTGGTTCAGCTGCTCTGCTGGGAACTGCTAAGGAGAGCTCTGATATACAGAGCTTGCAAGCTTGCTCCCTTCTCTAGAGAGATGCTCTCTGGTTGTATCTGCCGGTGGGGTAATGATGATGACACCGCAAACCCCATTACTCAAAAAAAAAAAAAAAAAGTGGATCAAACTCCCTGCTTAGGTAAGATGTCACAGCACTACTCCATTGCTGGAGCTCTGACAATTTATATGAACACAAGACAAGCACATTTGAATCTATTATTCTCTCAGGTAAAAATTTGTCTTATAGTTCAGTTCATCATTGCAAACACTTGGCCATTCTTGGTCACAGCTTACATAATTAGAAAACTGTGGAAGGCACCATACAAGGACAGATGAAAGCAAAACTCAGATACACCAAGCACAGGGAGATGAGTAAAAGATCTAAGAATTGCTTAAACATTTACACAGTCACACAGTGAATTTCTGGAAAGACTGTTTGCAGTCCACTGCTCAAAATACTCCACTCTCAACTGTAAAAGTGTGAGGACAGAGGGCTTAGTAAATGTTCTTGAATAGTCCTCTCTGTAGATTTGACTGTCACTAAATATTTTCTGCATGCAGATTTTCGTCCAGTACTTGCCATATTTTATTTATAATTTAAGTCATATGCTGCTTTCATAATTTTTTGTCTAGTCATTTTAAACACCTTTGTACAGTATTCAGACAACACAAGCAAATCTTGCAATTTTCCTTGGGTTTAAGAAAAGTCTCTACAATGCAAAGTCTATGAAACACTTCAAATTCACTTTGAAATTTTATTTCAAAGCTACTAAAAAGTTAAAGCACTAGCATTGTTTATTAACAGTGAGAATGAAGCTTATTTCTTAGTATTTATGAAAGGTAAAAATAAATCTGTAAGACACACAAATGCCACACTTGAAAAATAACCATAGTGGTAGTATGTTTCAAAAAGAGTCAGTCATTTATAAGGATGTTTTACAAGTGGAGTCTCTCTCCCAGAACAGTGAATCAAATAACTTCTATTACTGAAATAATTTTAAATTACACATTCTGTAAGGGCAAATATTCAACAAATAGTGCCTAAATTAAGACTGAAAGGCTAAGATTCTCAGATAGGTCCTTGGTATCTCTTCGGTGCAACTATATTCAAAACCTCTGAAAATGTCTCACATAAGTGCTCAGTAAGTGACTGCAGAAAGTACATGGAGAAAATTAGGTCCATGAAGATCTATTCATAGAATCCTAGAATTGCTTAGGTTGGAAAAGACTCCTAAGATCATTGAGTTGAACCACTAACCCAGTATACTGCCATGTCCACCACCACTAAATCATGTCCCTAAGTGCCACACCTATACAATTTTTAAATACCTTCAGGGATGGTGACTCCACCATTTCCCTGGACAGCCTGTTCCAATGCCTGACAAACCTTGAAGAATTTTTTCCTACTATCCAGTCTAAACCTCCCCTGGTTCAGCTTAAGGCCATTTATAGTCTCATCCTGTCACTTGTTACCTGAGACAAGAGACCAACACTCACCTGGCTTCAACCTCCTTTCAGGTAGTTGCAGAAAGTGATAAGGTGCCCCCTGGGCCTTCTGTTCTCAAGGATAAACACCTGCAGCTCCCTCAGCTGCTCTTCACCAGACTTGTGCTCCAGACCCTTCAACAGCTCCATTGCCCTTCTCTGGACATGCTCCAGAACCTCAATATCTTTCTAGTAGTGAGAGTCCCAAAACTGAACACAGGATTCGAGGTGCAGCCTCCCCAGTGCTGAGTACAGGGGGATGGTCACTGCCCTGGTCCTGCTGCCACACTATTGCTGGTACCAGCCAGGATGGCATTCTTGGCCACCTGGGCTCACTGCTGGCTCATGTTCAGCTGCTGTCAGCCAGCACCCCCAGGTCCTTTTCCACCAGGTAGCTTCCCAGCTACACTTCTCCAAATCTATACTGTTGTGTGGGGTTGATGTGACTCTTCAATGTCTTTAACTATTTATTTACTTATGACCTAAGTAAGGATAAGGATTTCAGTGCCTGATTTTAAGCTCCTGGCTGTTTTAAATTCATGGCTTCATCTTTTTGTAGTAAGATTAAACTTCCATTATTCTGTGGTATTTTTTTCACATGAAAATTTAAAATAATCACTTTACATCATTTCATACCTCCTTAGCCCTTCTGAAAATTATGTCAACCCAGTCTAAATCACTACAGGTTTCCTATTTCATAGGATATACAGCTATCATCTTTGCTTTAGACATGGGTAATCCCACCAGGTTATGGAGAACAGATATGAGCTGCCAAGAACGCTAATAAGCATGGCACTTTTTTATTCATAGTACATTTTTATTCACATGATTCTAAAACAATCTGAGAAGAAAAGCTGGTGCAGGCAACAAGACAG
>JAWWLZ010000001.1:45565297-45577259 GCA_035041345.1 Poliocrania exsul | reverse complement strand
GTGTGTTTGGGGACTCAGGGCTGAGTGTGGCTGCTTTGACCCTCAGGACTTCAGCCGCCCTTGTCAGGCTGCAAATGCAAATCCTACTTCTGTCCACCAGCCAAAAATATTAGGCAGCAACCTCAAACCTCCTGAGGCAAGATTCACAGAAGTGGCTCCAGTTGCAACTGCTCCATTGTATGGAACTGCATGAGCTTAACCCATCTTAATCCAACAGGGAATATAAACTACTCAACACAAGGTCAGTTACATCCAGGTAATTACAAAATATTTATTCACACTAAGCTGGAGAGAAACTGACAGTGAGCTCCTTGAAGATACTCACAAATACAGGCACTCCTGCAAGTCCTAATGCTGATATTTAGAATACATGAACTGCTGAAAATTAATATCCATTAGGCTGCATTTACAAAAAAACTGTTCCATCTTCACTGAGAACCAGACTGGGTATCTACTGACAAAGAGTTCCTGTCTCATGAGAGATACTTGTCCCAGTCCACGAAACAAATCACCAGCTTAGACTGACAGGCAAGGATTTCTCTCACATTGCAGGATGCTGTCTCATGCTCTTCGGAGGACATCTGTTCCCAGTCACTACAGCCTAGCTGGTTCCCTTCAGTTCCAGCATTTCAATGGTACTAACTGCTGCCTCATGGCAATTACTGCTGAGTCTGCAGAAATTCATCCAATCTCATTCTGCTGACAACGTAAACTATGAGATTGCAACGTCATGTGAGCTGGTTTTATGTCCTGTCTTCTGGGGTTTATTTTTCTCCCTCTGATTGCTTATAATTATTGAAAGGTTCTGACACTTCTCTGCTTCTTTACTGTTTCAGGAAGGTGCATTCAACTCAATTCAATCATCTTTGATCTTTCCAGTTCTGCTCTCAGTATGGAGCTATCTCATCAGTGCCACATTCCACCACAGCCTTGCCTTTCATCTTAGTCATGCTTTGGTGTGGCTGTTTGATGACTGAAGCAACAAATGCTTACTCATGTATGGAGTCCTCAACCACTGAATCACTGATTATTTAGTGCGGAATTATAGCATTTTGCACTTAATAATAATACACAGTGACCTTGCACTGGGTATTATGACATTTCATCTTGTTCCTACCCTTCTACTAGAAGTCCATTTAGCTCTTCTTGTGTAATCTGATCCTCTTCACATTTTTTATCAAATTTGTCCTCCTCAGACTATGAGATTCCTCAAAGAACTATGTATGTAAAACAAAGACTAATGGCATATGGAATTTTAGAGTGAGACCCTGTATCTTTGTATCAGCTGTGGCCCCTGTGCCACAATCTCTTTGCCAGAACTACCTTCAGCACCAAGGGCCCTGCATTGTAGCACACACATCTTCTGAAATGCGAGGAGTTAATGTATCATTCTCCTCCTCCCCCTCTTGATGTGAACTTTCTCAGCTGTGGAGGGTTAGAGCTACAGCAGAGCCAGATGAACAGTTGACTTACTGTGTCCTTCAATGATGTACCACATCTGTACAGAGACATCCCCGCTGTGAAAAGTTCTTGGTAGAAATGCTTAAACCTCAAGTTCTTCCTTCAATTGAGCTTTTCAATATTAAGCAAAATTTCAGAGATTTTTTTTTAAATTTTCTTTGTTTTTGTGTGGTCATTATTCTCAGTGTTTACTAAATGGCAATGTACCTTCAAGAGAAGAATACTCTCTGATATTTTGATTCTCTGGAATATTTCTTCTTTATTCTTGTTTAAACCCTTTACCAGTTTTAGTACAGCTAACATTCTTTAACAGATGATGAAACAAAGAGAACCACAACTTTGTATTTTAAATATCTGAAAGTCTGCTGATGTCCCTGGGAAAAACAAAAACTGCTTAAGCTTAAATTGTGTACACAAAAGCTGGCAGCACATTTGAGAATTAAAAATCTCCACAGTACACATGAAATAATGTGATCACAGAATAACAGGCTGTTTTAACATGTATCTGTAAATAAAATACAATCTGTGCCACAAACTTAGTTAAAAGGGTTAGGGGACCAAGACTCAGAGAAGAATAACATGAGCACAGGAAAAGGTTTGCTTTTGTTGGGTTTTTGGTTTTGAACGGGTCTTTTATTGAGCTGTTTCTGACATGAAACCTTGGTCCAGAAGCCTTCCAAACACAAACCTCACCTGAAACACAGCAGAAATTTGGTGGATGCAGAACTTACAGGATTGCAAGTGCTCATATATGCACTTAAACAGCAACATCTACTTCTCTAGCAGTGATTCAGAGATTTGTAGGCAGAGTTGCACTGCTATTGTTATACAGGCACACTGTAAGTCACCAAAATATCGAAAAAGAGAACACTCTTTCCCCTGAATTGAAACTTCAAGCTGAGGTTCTAACCTTCATTTCAGTTTGTACAACGTGTAAAAGCTACAGAGAAAGACAAATGAATTCCTCTTCTTCCTTCTCTCATCATCATAACATTCTTGATCACAACATTATTAGATATTTTTCAGGCTGCTAATTCAATGCCCACTGGCAACTCTGCTCTTTCCTCTTCAGGCACATTTTTAATGTTATCCCATCTGAAATTCATGTTGGGTAAATATAATAAATTTGATTATAAAACTTAAATTCCCTAGTTATTAAATTAGCTGCTTTTCAGAAAGCATGCTGAATCTAAAGGAGAAAAAGCAGCAAATTATACCTGACAGCTTTAATGCACTTATAACTATATGAATAAAAGATGCTGTGATTCATCATAGATAATAAGTCTTGCAAAAACTTTGAGTGAGCGGAGAAAATAATGCTAACAGCTTTGCAAAACGACTCATAATTTAAAATAATTTGGGTGGCAGGGAAAATATGCCAGGTTCTGAAGACTACAAAGTGGTCCAAATTACATTAAATTTTCTCTTGCAGAATTTCTCTTTTTGCGTAAAAACACAGCAGTAATTTCTACTTTCATAACTGCCAACGTAGTATCAAGTACAGAGAAACCAGGCAAGATACCTTTTGCTAGTAAACATCTCACCATTCCTCTGATGAAGACCGTGTAAATCCTCACTTTGTATTCATAAGCCTAACAGACAATATTATTAACTTTATGACAATAGGGTTGTGTTTTGTACAGTAACAATATTGTAACTCCAAGATGCACAGGAGAAGGCAGGACAGATGATTTTAATGTCTAAACCCAGTTCTGTAGGACATTCCTTTTTTGTTCAGGCTAAGCTGTTTCTAAGACTAGAAGACGAAGATGATGAACAAGGTGAGTTAAGTTTTAGGCTGTAGTGCAAAAGATGAATTCTGGACTGAAGTCCAGAATAATTTTGCCAGTGATTTCAAGCAGATTAAAATCTTAGAGATGAGATTGTCTCGGAGTCTTAGGGAATATAAGGGACTTTTAACTTGTATCATTATATACAAAGGAATTAGAATGAGGTGCACTAAACAAATCATAAAGTGAACAGCAGCAGTTCCCATCATGCTTAAGCCATTGCTTTCTTACTTCTTGCTATTTGCTTTTATTGAACCTCAGTCTGCCCCATGTCTTCAGAATATAAATTACAACAAATTGAAATCAGTGGAGTTACAGCTAGGAAAATTTAAAAATTACATGTAAGGTGGATTTAAGAAAGTGGATGAGTAGTGGCGTAACACAGACACAGACAACCTTGGATTTTAAATCAAATGTGGAGGCCAAAAGTTCAGTAATGCAGAAATTTTATTTTATTTTTTTAATTTGTAATAATCTAATGGAAATCACCCAAATAAAGCAGTAATTACAGAAAATATGTTACATATAGCATTTGTCTTTGGGGATTAGTTGCAGCTCTGTCACTGCCTTAAGATCTTGGACAAGTCATTTCAGCCTAATGCATTCCATGGTATAAAGCAGAAGGTAATCCACCTCTAGTGACCCTCCAGAGATGCTGTACTACATAGTACTTGATGAGGTACCCTAAACTTTCAGAGTGGCAGTCTCCTGTTGCTCTCTCTGCCAGGATTCTGTTACCTTCCCAACTACCAGTGGCAGTTGAGTTTCTGGTGATCAGCAAGTAAACCTAGTTGCTGATACAGACAGTATTACTTATAATAAAATAGAGAATATATAAAAAGAGATTAAGGAGGAGAGTAGACTAAAAGGAGAAGATGACAACAGGCAGAGATTCCATGGGTGTTAAGTCATTCAGATCCTACTTAATCTGCAACCAAACTGCTACCCTACAATTTATTCAATATAATAATGCAATACTTATTCCTCAGGCTTGCCTTCCATTTCATCCATCCAGGTCTGGTAAGAGCAGTAGGTTGTTTTGGGTGCTGACACGTTATCAGGTGTAACAGCCCACTGTCATGGGTAGATTTTGGGGTAAGATCACACCATGGATAGTCCCTGGATCCCAGCACATTACCTACAGACTCTGCTGGTCCTCAGTCCTTCACTGGTGCCAGCTTCCTGAAGCTTCTCAAGGCTTATGGAGTGGGAGGCTCCTGACTGACCTCAGGTGCTCTGAGTCAAAATGGCTGCTGTGGAAAACAATAAACAGCTTCCTGTCATCAGTCCCCTCGATCCCTTCTCACAGAGCCTCACCCAGGTAAGCTTAGTGGCACCCTAGCATGCTTACTCCTCAGTGCCTGCAAATACCACAAGTAAATAGGCAGGTGTCCTCTGGAACACTACATCATTTACCTTTGTGAGCTCTCTCTGCAGCAGGTGACAGGAGTAATGTCTGAACTGACAGAGGACATAGGTATTTTCATCCAAGTCAAGACACAAAAAAGACATAAATTCCAGTGCTCCTAAATACAGATGTTCATAAGCCTAGTAACAAGTTCATACACAGGAAGGGAGGGAGAATATCACAACTTCTCCCATGCAACAGCAATAAGACATTCTTCCCTCAGCTGCACCTTGAAGTAACACATCCTTGCTTTAATCTGTCATCAGGGTGGCACCCCATAAACAGTGTCTGACTATTTTCTTTGTTGCCAACTCTGACAGCATATGTGCCCAGCAAGTTTGAAATCCAGATCTGCAAGGATTCCTTTTCAAGAATTTCTGCAGTGATCATAAGCAGTAAAGAAAAGTAGTTGATAGTACAGATATTTACAGCTGAACAAAAATTATCTCAGTTCCCCTTTAAGCCAGAAAGACTGATAAGGGTATTTCTTTGGTTGAGATTCAACTGAGCCACTTTAAACACCTATTTCAGACTGAGACAAATCATGACACAGGGATGCACACTTCCCCCCATTAACGAGAGCATGAGGTGATACATTCAGATGCAGACACTTACATATACACATTTATTTTTAGTGGGATGAATCTTAGCCATGTCTTGCATACCCTTGCCATTCAGCACAAACCTCCGTCACATGTGGTTTAGTTGCACCAGCCTCCTCTCCTCAGAAATTATGTTACAGCTGATTTCCTGTGGATCCTGATCAATACTGTAGCATCCTCTGCGCTACATAAAAGAGCTCAGGCAGGGACCAGAATCAGCATCATACAGGTGTTCTAGCTGTGCTCTGAGCTGCTCTAACTAAATCTCTCCATTACAGATCAGATACAGAGAGTCTACACCTAAGCTGCAGGAACATGTGACCCATAAACACTGTAAATGCCATGTGAACAGGAGACTCCATAAGCCTTGGGAGGATGAAACAGTTTGTGTGTCTCAACTTTTTGCTCTGCAGAGCACCATCTCCCTTAAGATCCTTCAAGCCCCTTCCCTTCTCTAGAAAAGGGTTCTGTAATGGACAGGAAATCCTCTCTGGGTGTACTCAGCCAACAGCTCCTGCCTGAATGGTGCCAAGTGGGGACCATTCCCCAAAGAGCAGCTTTGTCCATAGTTCCCTTGGGAGACTTTTTTAGTGCCACTATTACTATGCCTTTGTGAGTGGATCCAACAGTCTCTTTTGATGTAGCTACAGACTGAGGAATCCCTCACCAGCAAATATACCAGGACTGCCCACAACATTTACACAAATAGTAAAGCTGTTTTTCAGCTCTGCAAGTGCCGAATGGAGACACCTGTGGAAAGAGATTCTGCTGACAACAGTGAACTTTGTACTAGGACTTTCAACCTTTTGATGAAAGGATTGCAGAATCTTTTATAGTGAAGGTATGTGTCTACCACACACTTGTTCCATTAACTTGGATCAGACCCTTTACTAAGTTTAGTCACTAAACAACTAAACATACATATTTGGAAAATAATCATACCTTCCCCTGCTTACACAAAAATAGGTGCAATAAAACCTCATAAATAGTATTCCAAGCAAAAGGAGAAAACACTACTTGAGATAATGGAATACATTACAGAAAACAGTAATTTAGAGTTCTATAATTCCTTTCTTTTTCACAGAAATAATTATATATACTTCACCATCTTCAGCAGTATTAAAGATGTTATAATTAAGGTAACTTGCATTAATAAATCACAGTAGTACTGCAACATGTCATTAATAGTAGCTTTAGACAGAGGTCTGGGAAAAGAAACAAGAAAGAAGGTATACAATAAGTCTTCAACATTTCCAGAAAACATATATTTAAAAAATATTTTACAGGTTAAAATACTGATAATTCTATAATTGTTTCTTTAGTAATACTGTGAAGTAATGTCTTTGCCATCTTTACGGTATTTTCTGAACTTCATAACAATAATTATTTAAAATTATATCAGTCCCAGCCACATTGCATTTAAAAATATAAAGTCAGAGTCCCTAATAAATCCTTCTGGTTTTTCAAGTAACACAGATAAAATTAGCTTTGCTAATCTTGACTTGTTTTATTGTAGCCTTATGTACAATTTCTATCCCTCTCTAAGTACAGAATCTATACAGTGGAAAGTCTTAGGCAACCTTAACTACAGTTGTTGCTGCCAGGTCTTCCTATAAAACTCAGAGTGAAATACTATTATAATTAAAATTGATTGCAATGCCCACACTGATTTCAGATAATGAAAGAAAAGAGAAGAAACGCTCCCTGAAATAAACCAAGGTCCCTGCAATAAAATTTTATATTTACATGGGAAGCACTAGTAACAAGATTTCAGGGAAACCTACAATTAATACATTATAGGCAAAATATGTATATAAATATGTGCATATAGGTATGTGTATTAAAAAACAGGTAAAAAGTCAAAATGATAGGATTTCACTTAGATATGTGTCTATCTTTTAATCAGTGCTAGCAACACTACAGAAGAATGTTTGGAAGGGAATAAAAATTAAGTACAATATGTTCAGCTGGATACATGAGGAAAATACAACCGCTAAAACACGTAATGTAATTCCATTACTTAAACGGTTTTCAGGGGGCCTATTGTTGCCAAAATGCCATGGGATCTTATCATTAAAAGATAAAACAGCAGTTGAACAACAGTTCTCATAGCAAGAAAGCCTCCAGTCTTCAAGATTTATGTATGCAGCTAATTTTATGCAGTCAAAGTAGTCTTGCTTCAAACCACAGAACTTTTCAAAATGCTTAAAATTAGGCATAATATATGTAACTTGTCACAGAATTGAGACCACAGTCTTACTTGCAAAGCCGTATCAAATATATTTTTCTAATTAAAAAAGCATATTCTTTCACGAGAATATCAGTTTTGACCTGCATTTTTATTCACATAAAAGCAGTGTTTCAACAGTCTGCATAACATTTCTTTTATGAATCAGATATTTATCACAAAAAGGTCACTGGCAACCTAGAAACAGTATTTTAAAATCTTTCCAATTACATTACTGGTTCTTTTCATTCTCAAATTTATTTTTTTATAAGTAAGAATTTTGTTTTCAACCTTTTTTTCCGATTTTTCAACTTGATGTTAAAAAAGTAATTCTGAAGTTTGAGGGAACTTTTCACATATGCCAACAAGGTGTTTTTTCAGCTAACTATACACAGAGTGTGGGAAGACAGTGTTAGAAAGGTCAGTATAAATGAATGCTATGAGAGGTATTTGGGGACACATATTTTAGATAAATTTTAATTCTTTTCCTTTTAAATGGACTCTATCATGATAAGCTTTCAAGTAACTCTAGCAAGTTGAAAATATTTGAAGATAAGCTATATTTATAGTGTACTCCTAAATGCAAAGATTACTCTGAACTCTTATTTACGACTGAACGGTGTTATCTAGCCACAAAATGTTCACATTTATTTTCGGTTTTACTAGTGGATAAATGTTGACTTTGATAATTAGTTCCATTTTCATCAGCTCCAAAGCATACAAAACAACTGGACTTTCTGTAAACTAACAGCACATTGTCTTCTTCAAGCTCCTTCATCAGAGGAAGGCATTTCAGCTTCCTTGAAATTAATCACTTCTCTATTTGTTGTTTGTTTGGGTTTTTTCTTTCTTGTGGAGGAGGGATGGGTAGAAATTACAGAAATACACATCACCACTAAAGGTTCTAACTATTCTATGAATAACAGTCTTTCTAGCATACAAAGCAGCTTTGGAAATCCCTGGTCAACTCCTAGCCTTCATCATGAAGACCTTGGTACAGGACTTTTGAGACTCTAGATAGAGATCAAGGTATCAGCTGGCAAACTTTAACAACTACCCAACCTGTACTTTTCTAAGATTATTTTGTGTTATCATTTTTAGGAAAATTTGTCTTCCTTGTGCTTATATCCTTACCTGCTTCAGAGCGTTTGTCTTGTAATCATAGACAGACAGGTTGCTTTCATGTCTGTAGAAGTGAAATATAAATAACATTCCTAAGAGGACCAATGCAATTTTGAAAGGGCTAAAGAAAGCCTGGCTTTGTGAGACCTTTTGTTTCAGTCTTCTGTCTGACTTTGGGCAAAATATAATCTACAGTCCAGTTCTTGACCTACAAAACCAAGCAGTGGTATTTCCCATCTTTCCATTAGCTTGTCTGTTCAGCTCCTCCAGGAGAGTATCAGAATACTGTTACCACAGTGCCCAGCCCACTAAAATCTTGTATTTGGCTGGAGCTTACTGTCAGCTGTACTTATGGTAAATAAGTCAGGCCATGGCCTCGCTATTTCTCATGAAATGGGGACATGCACACAAAGGATGGCTTGCCAGCCCCTGCCTCAGTTTGCAAATAGCTGATCATCGCTCTCCCCAATCCAGTTTATGCAGCACTTGAAGACCTGAAAGACAGATGAGCAGGATGGGTGGCCCTGAGACCAGGTGACTGATTCCAGCACTCAACTCTTACTAAGAAAGGGTTTAGATAGAATGTAACACAAGTTAATTTAAGCTGTTACAAGAGTAAATGAATGCTGGCACTAAGCCTAATGCTCTTGAGGGGATTGGAGTTCTAGCAGAGAGTGAATCCCTGCTGGAACTTGGCCTAACACTATTAAAAGATACTAAGATGTGGCAGTGGACCTTCAGGTATGTTCACTCAGCATTTTTCATTTTTTGGTTTTGACTTTGCAACAAAACTTAAAAGAAATTAAGTTTCTGCCAAACACGACTTCCTAAGAATCACAGGACTCACAATGGTTTTGTTTCATGGTGGTATGTTTTTGTCTTTTGATGTAACTTGACATTATATTCATTATGTCTAACAAGAAAAGACTGCATTCAAGTATTGTTACATAACTATTCAGTGGAACATGGACTGTTAAGGAATAAATACATTTTAAACATTTCAGAACATATTTTATTAGTCTTTTCATTTGCTTTTTCATTTTTTCATCAATGCAAACACCACTAGTACAAAGTCTTAAGTAACATATAGAAAGCACTTTTTTAAAAAACAGATATGTTAGCTAGCTAAATGTAATGATTTCTGCTTACCAGAGCCCAGGAATAGCAAACTGAGCAGGATGGGAAAGGGAGCTGACATTTTAGTGCTGCAGGGCATGGTAGCTGATGACATTTGTCATCACTTAGTTCAATTTGTCTGATGAAACTCATATTTACCAGACTGTCAGTGTCATTTCTATAGACCACAGCGAGTTTTGCTTTCTGTCATAAACTACCCTGCAGTGATATGGCATGGGGTGAAACAGGATTTTGTCTTCCTAGCTAAGAGTTTTCCAGCTATTTAGGTGAATGTTCTATCACTCACAACTGTACCAGCCTAGTTACAGCAACACAACTGTGAGCAAAATTAGTGTAGCGATAGCTTTGTACTCCTGGACACTGCACCCACAGGGTGAACTCACTGCAGGGAGAGAGGGGCTGGCTAAGGACACTTAACTTCCTCATCAGCATTGCGTGCTTGTAGCCATATGAGGATAACTCTGCAGTTCTATCTGTTCCAATCAGGGATGTCATCTGAGGAAAGACAAATGACCTACTTTTTTGTTCTTACTTTAAAAAAAACTGAAAATGCCTGGCAGAGTAATGAACTAAACCTGCTTACCTGTGTTGTGGTTCTGTGCTCAACATCAAGGGATCAGGCATTTGGAAATCAAATCACTACCAACCTTTACAACGTTTCTAAGATGTTACCAGCACTCATGAAGTGTTTGTTATCAGTTGACACAGAAAGTGAAGTACTTTTAGTATTTTTGTACAAATATTCTATGTCAAAGTGTAAGACTGGCATGGAAAATATTTTGTCTGTCTAGACAGAATTAGAAATAGAGGATAGGAATTCGCTGTTAAGTTTTACACCTCTGCAGTAGAAGTGGGATTTTGCAGTGTGTAAATATAACGATAGACGGATTCTGCTCCTGTTTTGCAGTATCTGGGGATTAAAAAGGCTTTTCCCATATGAGTTAGTTTCTAGGTCTCTGGAAACAGGACAGGGATTTTGCAATGTACATTAGTATATGGAGATGAAAACCATTTGCCCTGCATTTTGCACTCCTGGGTGCTTTTGCAATGAGAAGTCATTTGTGTTTCCCAAAGAAGGTGTTTTTGAAGGGTTTGTATCCTGCTAAGGACTCAGGTCCTGTGATGTCTCAAACACTTCACAGAATGACACTCGGGGAACAACACATGCTAATGGAAGACTGGATAAATTCTGAGATGCCATTAGTTAAATGACTGGAGTTACCACCTATGAAACTGAATTCATGGCTCAAAAATCAGTGCCACTAAAGTAATGTTAGTGAATTATCACCTTTTGTCAGTGGATAGAGGGCAAAAAAGTATTTCCATGTTTCAGAGCCTGCACCACAGCATTTGTAATGGTGACAACACAGTAGTGGCTGTCATATCAGAGAGGTGAAAGACACAGTTTGCTAAAGCAGATTGAGTACATTCTGAAGGCCTTCAACCAAAGACTGAAGTAATAGGAAATTGCATGCAGCCACTCTCACCAGTCTTATCCCACATTCACATGGAGTCAATAGGTGAACTACTCTGAAAACAAGGATACCTGTACTGGCAACATACAAATTATGTTTACATTCCTCTCTGCTCTATTTCATATGACCATATCATTAATTTCAGAATGGCCCCATTTCTGAATGAGATCAATTAACTAATATTTGAGTGTGACCAATCAACTCAATCTAATCAAGACTGAGAGAGCTTTGTTAAAACTATGGCAGAGGGGGGAAGAGAGCACTCTGTAGCATGCACAGTGAACAGTTGTCTTTTGACACAAGTGATTACTGACAATCAAATAGTTCTGTAACATTTTTCAGTGAACACCTCTGACACGACAGTTTGTGTAAACAGTAGCTTCTATCACCCCTATCTCATGAGAAACTCTACTCTGCCCTTGAAAAGGATGTTCTAAACTTGTTCACTTTTGTTTTTTCTCATCTGGATCATACACAAAGCAACATACCAACACGTGACATCTCCAACACCTAGAAAACCCAAAATGCAGAGCACACAGCATCAGGTCAGCCTTGCTTATGGAAGCTCCCCTAACCCATCTCTCTCTGTGCACCGGCCTTCCCGCAGGGTTTAAACCACGTTCTTCACGGATGCTCAGCAGGGTCAGCCCCAGTCAGTACCGAGTGCTGTGACAGTCCCGAGGACTTCACTGTCACTGTCCAAGCTCACTCGGCCGTGGCAGATGGACCTCAGGACTTAA
>JAWWLZ010000001.1:45542205-45560946 GCA_035041345.1 Poliocrania exsul | reverse complement strand
TGTACAACTAGTATATATTGGAGTGAGTCCATAGTGCTGATTGTAAAACTCTACAAAGTGAACATAATTGTTTAATTATTTTTATAGCTACCAGGTTTTAGTTCTGTCTACACTTGTTATTTACCAGTGAAACTACACTGACAGTATTCTAAACTAGATATAGATTGGCCTGGGAAAAACTAGATCTTTTTTCCTAATGAAATTAGCTGATCAGCTTGTGTCAAGGGGGGAAAAAGAAGGGAAGTTGATAAGAACTGATGGCATATGGTTGTAACCTTGACGAGACTTGCAGTATTGTCTACTTTGTCTTTATTCTCTCAGATCATGAAGTTTGCCATACTAATGTGACCTAAAACTGTTGAAATTCTTTCATTAAAATGTGCTGCTTATCCCAAGTCAGCTTTGCACACAGTTAGGTTACCTTTATCAGGGTCAAGAATCAAGTGTATGATTATCAAGGGGCATGCAAGGGGATTTGGAATGGCACATGCTGGGAGGTTGTAGCATTCTGTGAGAAGCAATGACTCCTGCCTCTCCACTCCGACTACATCCGGAACTTCCCAAAGGACTGTAGGATCCGTTTTGTACGCACACAAACTGCAAATGATAAGAAAGTTCTGAGAAGCAGCAGGCTGCCAGAGGCAGCATATCCTGCCCTTGCTGAGTCTTTTATGGCCATGTTTAGCCACTGGGTTCAGAAAGAAGATTATGATTTGATTTGTCCTTGAAAAGTTGCCATCCCTGCAGTGTGTCACAATTTGTGCTAAGTCTAAGTCGCTGTTTTCCAGATGAGACTGACTGGAGTTTTTAGGAGCACATTTGTGAACTTATATGTGTGCAACGTCCTCTCTGTTTGCCGATAAACTTAATTGTGTTTGAGCATTCTTTTTCTAGGGTTATGGGAGCATTAGTTGGTACTTAAATATTTGATACTGCTTACCTGAGGTAAAGAGGAAAACACAACCTATTAACACCGTTTTGTGGGTGTGTTCTTTTTAATACTTTCTGTTACATGACTGTAGTCTAATTCATTATCATACCTTTTCTACTACTGCTCTGTTGCATCATCAATATTCAATTATTCCAGATAGGGAGAGACTCAGTTTTTGTCCTGGAGGTCTTAAAAACATATTTGTATTTGATCATACTGAAAATACAAAGATAATGCTTATAACAATAGTTAACAAATAATTTGTAATGTTTTTGTATTTTTAAGTGTCTGAAATTCTTGTTCTATTTAGAATGTGTTTATTGAAACAACTCTATTTTGTACTGTGTTCGTTTTTTTATTTCACTGTGTCTTATGTTGAATGTTTCATCATTTTCCAGTGTTAGCAATTCTTAAGAGAAGCAAAGATAGCCACACACAGTAGCGATGGCTGTGTGTTATGATGATAGGAGTACTGTTATTCTGAGCAACTGGGAGAAAAACACTTTAAAGGATTAAAACTAGTAGATTAGTTTTTCGAGACTACAATATACCCAGCACAAAAGTCTATTTTGGACCTATTGCCTTCCCCTGTTAAAGAAACCAGAATACTGTAAAGGATTCTTCAAATAACAGTTTGTTCAGGAAAGACTCCTGTGATTCTGCCACTAAGGAAAGGCAAAATAGCATCCTGGGGGACCTCTAAGCAAATTACAAGGCTATGGTGCCACAGCTCATTGGATAATCTAAGGACAGTGCTTATATTAAGTATAATTTAAGTTTATTAGGGGTTTAGTAAAAGTCTCTGGTCTCCTAGACTTGGAAGCTAAGAATGGTTAGAAAAGTTCTGAAATCCTACCTGTATTTTTGGTGACACTTTGACATATACACTGTGTTTCCAAAGAGATGAGTTTGATGTAGTCAATATTGAGCTGAGATACAGTAATTTTAGATGAATTCCATATTTTGCATGGTTTTCTCTCCGGTAAAGTTTCCAACCCAGATCAATAGATTATTTGCAGAATAGTGTCTACTGTAAGCATATTACCTGTATAGTGTGTATTTACTTGATTTGTCACTTCTGACAGAAATGTGTAAAATGCACATGATTCCCATACATTTTGTTTAAATCCTTTGAAGTAACTTCTACAGAGCAGTGGATGGAAGAAGTGCATAGCTCTGGGATTTTAATGGGCTTTTTGTACATCCTTGGTGTCCAGGACCACTTTGTGACTTAAGTTATACTTGCACTACTTTTAGGTCACTCTTTCTCACTCATTATATTTCTGAATATTTTTTGTAACAGATAATGTTATTTAGGAAGGTAAGCTGTGGATAATAGCTGCATGTGGAAGATTTTTGGTCAGGTAAAAGTATGTATGCAGCATTTGAGTTTGGTCACCAAAGAGAAAAAAGTGTACTTGATATACATTAAACAATGATTCCTGCAAAGTTACGTGTAAATGCTTTAAATTGTGAGACATTGATGAATCTTGTTAGAATGTGAATTTTTGTGGGGGTATCTTTGCAATCTGTTTTAAAAGCCTGGTTCATGCTGAGGGAAGAACATTGCTATTAAGATGAGGTGTCTTGATAAATATAGAACCTGGGATAAAATTGCATAAGGATTTGTAATGATGTATGGAATCGCCTGGAGGGAGGAATGTGGTTCTAAAATAAAACCAGAAAGAATATGTGCAGTCTAATCTGAGAAATACAGGAAGATTCCTGGGCTTACTCTGTCATAAAAAGAAAAGAATTGCCTGCTTTTGGTGGAGCAAAAATCCTAGAATAGGTTTTCTTCTAAGTAATATTTTTTAAGTGTTTATCTCCAAGTATTTGTTCTGTTAGAAACTAATTGAAGATGCAGATGTAGCAGAGCATATAGAAGATTACTAGGATACTCACAAAGTAAAATTAAGCATGTATAAAATACCTCTGCGTCATAATGCTTTAACACACTTTGGAAACTTAAACAAGTGTTTGTAATCCACATCAAATAAGCTGCTCAGTGATGGCTTGCAGGCCTCAGAGAAGCCTCATGTTTGAATTCGGCTGGTTCAAACCTGACCACATAGTTACATTATTAATGCTTAAAATCTATGTGGTAAAACAATGCCATGTAAAAATAATGAAAATTACCATTGCTGTTGTAGGTTGGAGCATCTTTAAGTAAGGATTGGGTTTTGGTTTGTTTGTTTTTTAAATCTTTTTTCTGCTTTACAACTTCCTTAAAGGAAGGGGCTACTTTAACATGTTGTCCTTCTGTCTTTTTGCATCTTACCTTGTTGCTGGTTATTGTTCTCCTTGCTGTTTTATCCTGTTCAGAGTGGAGCAGGACACAGCACACAGAGCCAGGCAGTGGTTCCTTGCGCAGCCCCAGACTTCTACTCTCATTGTACCATGGTTGGAAATATATTAGAGGATTATTACTGCATCTTCAGGTTGGGTCCTTGAATCATCTGCAAGATGGTGCCTTTAAATCTTCTTCCAGTGAAGAATCTGCAAAGCTGACAGCCTTTGGAATGGGGGTGCAGTTGGATTCAAGGTGCTCTGAACCCTTGGTGTTTCTGTACAGCAGTGCCCAGTACTAGAGAAGTTCCTGCAGAGATGTAGTGAGCTGCAAGCAGTGTTCTTGATGGCCCATCCATCTCTCTGCCAGCTTTGTAGTTTACTCCGCCATTGTATCTTTACTTTTATATTTACTATCTCAATAACTATTACCAAAAAAAGTTGTCTTAGATCACAACAAGGCAGTCAACCCAGTAGGTAAATGCATTCAATACTCCCTGTTATTGAACAGGGTCGTTAATTATTTATTAAACAACTGAGATATCTGTAGTCTATGGCTATGAAAGAGGCAGTTTAACGCAATTCATACCTGTGCCTTCTAACTCTGGTATGTCGTGTGAAGATATTCCTACTAAGCTTTTTGTTCATGTTGTATCTAGAACTACACTGAAGTACTACAATGTAATCGCTTTGATTCTGTGTGTTTAAGTGCCTTGGTAACATTGTTGCTTCCCAATTCATCGAGAATGAATGAGTTTGGTTTATAGTCCCAAAATATTCTGAAAATAGTATGTGCTAAAAAATGCATTTTAAAACAACATTCCTCCAGTTTTTAAGCATCAATAAATATGCACCTCCCCTCCAATTAGATTGTTAGCTCAGCTTACTCTAATATTTTTTTCTTTTCCTTAAATATACTTCAGTATTTCTGAAACTCTTCCTCTTGCACAGCCAAAGAGAGTAACCTTAGCTACCTCTTGTTTAATTCTGTATTTCAGTGTTATGGAGATACTGTATGTATCAGGTATCCACCAAGCAGTCTAAATCAATAACTGAGATATTAAATATATCACAAACATCATTCTTAGCATTAGTGACATGCAGGCATTGTCATGTCATGTGCCTAAAACAGAATGTAGTATAGGGAGTATGGAATCTGTAGGACTATGATGCTATAATTAATTATATCCTTAAGTATTATTATGTATGTGCATTTGTTTCGCAACTTTAAATATATGGTATCTTTTTCAACTTTTTAAATGTGAAATATTTCTATCCTGAAGTTTTTTGCTTTGAAAATATTTACGTTTATTCCCTTCTCTGTGTGCTCGGAGATTCTTTGTACAGGTGTCTTCATTGATACTAAAACAACATGATGTCAAATGTAATCTCCGGGGGTCAAGGTTAAAATTTAGCTATCTTTCATCTGATCTGTCACCTTCTACTTGAATTCACTCTTGCTGTATGACTTCAGTGATTAAATAAAATCTAACATTCTTTCTAGGCACTTTGATACATGTGGACAGATGGGGTGAGTTAAGCTGCATGGTTTTGTGTTTTTAGCTAATGCAGTAAATGGCTAGTGTTTGAGAGTCTTTGGCTGTTTATGTTAGTGGGCAAACATAAACAGATAAGAAAGTAGCTTGCCTGAAAACAAAAAATAGATTGATTAGAAAGAGTTGCACAAAATAATATTCTGATTTTTAACAAAGAACCTAGAGAAGAAACTAACATTTATTTACTGGTGATTTAAGACTTTTCCTCCAGTAAATACTGTAGATGGCTTCAAAATAGATGGAAGCTCTGTTTGCATTTTTTTTTCCCCTAAAAATTTCAAACATAGTAATAATTAGCCTTTTTTTTTTTGTAAGAAGTGATCTCTTCTGTGCAAGCAGTAACAACTATTCTCCCATTGCTACTGTTTTGTACTGATTTTCAAACATGCTTGCTGGGTTATTGTCAGAGCTCTGTATTACACTTCCTTGCAGAGCTTTGTGTAAGGTTGTGGCTGACTGAATATGATTATTCCTGTCAAGTGACTCAGCATCTTGGAAACATAATGTAGCCAGAAAAAGAAGAAATAATTCAGAATCTAGTTTAATTTGTGCTGTGGGGAAAATTATGTAGGCTTTACTGGTGATACATGTGACAATAACATTACACCTGTTTTTTGCTTTGGGTGCTTTTAGGTCACTGTATCATGATACATTATAATGTTGTCTAATTTTCTTTTTACTGTGGTTCCTATAATAAGGTTACTTAGTGTAACGAGGCTTAATTTTGTTTGAATAATATTCCAGAAAAACACTAGTTAATCATCCAAAATAAACAACAGATAAAACTATGTGAAATGCTTATTCAGAATACATGTATTAGGCTATAGCTCCCTACTGCTGCTCATGAAGATTTTTATTACACTATAAACTGAAAGACAAGAGGAGGGACTCTTGCCAGCTTTAAACACCAGCCATCATTTAAAGTAGTTCCTCAAGGTTTGTGTCCCTTTCAGGGTAGGAGAAATTTCAAGAATGACTGTCTTGCACTGGTGTAGTCTATAAAAAGCACTTCTAGCAGATGTAACTAACAAATATTATCTTAGCAGTACTGATACCTTCCCTGCTCCTTTGCCAAATCATCAGAGAAACTCCTTTGTCTGCCTCCAAAAACTGCGTGAAGGAAATCAGTGTTTCCAGAACTATTTTTCTTTTTTTTTTTTTTTTTTGGTAGTGTTTTGTATAATTTCTTTGATAATGGCTCTTATGGAAGATACCGCCAGTTAAATTAATAATCTATTAAGAAATTATAGTGTAATATTAAAACAAAACATGCTGAGCTGCATATAAAGCTATGTACATATATGTTCATAATGTAAATTTATACTTTATATATATTTGTAAGGATATGTGTGTATATGTCTAAACTACACTTAAACTACAGACTGTGTGAATGCAGGAATGAAAAATAAATATAAAACTGTGTCAGTAATGAAGTTACGGGATTTATTTTGCAAGTTTTGGACAGATATGCTCAGAATTTAAATGATGAATTCTGCCTGAAGTTCCATCAAAGGATTTTTCTGGGGGCCCTCTAAGAGGCAGAGGGTTGTGCTGCCAGGTCAGGCTGGGCTCAAAACTTGGCTATTCCACATGCTGGTGTGAAATCTTGTCAAGGAGAAGAGCAGAATATTCTGTGATGTTGTATTGCTCTGCATGGTGGAATGGACTTATTGTATTATATTCTCTCAGAAAGTTGCCAAAATGAACTTATTTTTCAGTAGAAAAGTCTTAATGGCAACATATTGACCACGTTATATGATGGTCTGCTTCTCCTTTTATAAAAACTGAAAATTAGAAGATAACAGACCTTAATAGCATAACTGACAGAAGAATTGGGTTTGGGCTGCAATACGGCTTCTGGACCAGTTCTCTCTAAATTTGCTTTTCAAATTTTATTACCAAAATCTAATTATCAAAAAAAGTCGTCTGAGATCACAGCAAGGCATTCAACTCAGTAGGTAAATGCATTCAATACTGCCTTTTATTGAACAGGAAATGGGGAGTCAGTTTTTTATTAAATGACTGAGATATCTATAGTCTATGGCTATGAAAAAGACAGTTTAGCACAATTCATGCATGTGCCTTCGAACTCTGATTATATGTGGTGTGAATATATTCCTTCCAAGTTTTTTGTTTTTCATGCATCTGTGCATGGTAACAACAAACTGGAGACTTGTTTGGTAATTTGGTGAATTTAAAGGAAATGCAAAATCAGAATTATACTTGTCATGGAGACTAAGATAGTGCTCTTTACTTTTACTTTATAACCTTAAATTATTGAAATGTAAAGTAACAATGGTCTCAGTAGACTGTTATTGTCAGAATGAAATATTTTCCCTTATTAACCTAAGGGGAAGGCATAAGAGTGTATGGTTCTTACCTAGAAATGTGGTGAAGCTGATGGATAAAACATCTGGCACCCTTGTGTACTAAAAAATATGCCTGATGGTCTTGGGCATAAGGGAATACACTGCTATATTTGGTATTAAGTAAATAATGATAGGTTTCTGCTGAAGATGTGAAAACAGCAGGACTAAACATTTTAATCTCCTAAAGATGAAAAAAACAATGCACAACATGCACCAATTTAAGACCAGGGTTTCAGATAATTCAGATGCTTTTATCTACTGTGAAGCATTAATATAAAATCTGTACTGTTTACTAAGGAATAAATGAGTATTGATACTTGATTTAGTTGTTCACATGAGGTGAAGTTTTGGTTATTAACTGTTCTTCATGAGATCCACCTCCATGTAAGAGAAGCTTTTCTACCTTTTTTAGTGAGTTATTGTGGATTAACCCCAGTTACCAGCTAAGCACCTCACAGCCCCTCACTCACTCTCCCCTGGCAGGACAGGGGAGAGAGTTAGAAGAGTGAAGTGAGAAAACTCATGGGTTGAGATAAAGGCAGTGGAATAGGTAAAGCAAAGGCTGTGCACACAAGCAAAGCAAAACAGGGAATGGGCCAGGCAGGTGTTCTGCCATCTGCAGGAAAGCAGGGCTCCATCAGGTGTAACAGTGACTTGGGAAGACAAATGCCATCACTCCAAATATCCTCTCCTTCCTCCATCTGCCCCCAGCTTTAGCTTTATATACTGAACATGATGCCACATGGTCTGGGGCATCCCTTTTGGTCAGTTGGAGTCAGCTGTGCCAGCTATGTCCGCTCTCAACTCACAGGTGGAGTGGGGTGAGAGGCCTTAGCTCTGTGTAACCCCTGCTCAGCAGTAACTAAAACATCCCTGGGTTATCAACACTGTTACCAGCACAAATCCAAAATATAGCCCCATACAAGCTACTATGAAAAAAATTAACTCCATAGAACATTCTGGGAAATTGTTTGTTTGTTTGTTTTTGTTTTTTTTTAAAGAGTTTTGGTACTAACATGCATAAATCATAAACCTTTTTTCAGTGCTTCATACAAGTGCTTTTGTCCTCCTGAAAGTTTTGTGTCCCTAATGTAATTTAAGGAAATACTTTTTTTTTCAATGATACAGTTACATCAGCTACTTAGAAAATGTGGATACAGTTTACTAAGTTTGCAATCAGAGAAATGTACTCTGATTCTATATAAATTCTGTGGTTAGGCCAGGGATGTTTGTAAGCCCATGAGAAACAACTGAGTAATGGAAACAGAGATACTAAAACAATATTTGGATTCCATTTGTGTTCAGTTGGGAGAGCTCTGCAATGAGCAGATGCTTTTCCTGTGCTGTGATTTGTTTTATCTGTAATTATTTTCTTCTAGCCCTCCACCAAAATATCTGGCAGTGCATGCTGCTCTTTTTTCTTTATTTAAATGAGAATTTTTTAAGCTCTGTGAACTCTTTTCTTTGAAACTGGATATAGCCAGACCTTTCCATATGGAAAACTCTCAACCAAATCTTAAAATATGTTTGGATTAATTTGTGATAGCAAAACATGCTCTACTTTGTCATGTAGAGTTAAAATGTGTATTGTTATTTGTTATTCAAAGTAAATCAATTTCTGTATTATAACAGATCTGGAGTTGTTTTTATAGCCTGGTTGTTAGTGCATGTGTGTATGTTATTGCTACTGTATTTTTCCCCTCTGGGAAAAAACAATTGTCAATTTTTTGACACAGAGTTGTGGTTAAGCACTACTTTAAAGGAATTTTTGCTTGTCTTTTTGAGCTCTTTCCAGGAAATTTTTTTAACAAGAGTACTAAAGGCCTAAAAAGTCATGGGTAACAGCATTTAGGATGTTACCTCTGAGAAGGACTCAACATGGAAAACAAAAATGGCAAAAACAAAAGCAAATCTTCTGTTTATGGATTTTTTAAAAAATCCATTAAACCCTTAGATTTTAGTTTAGCTGAAGAATCACCATGAATGATAAACAGTGTAAAAGGTATAAAATTACTTTTCCTAGAACCCAGTGTTTTCTCATATTCTGAATATGCCTGTTGTATGTAATGTTCCTACTCAATCTCCCAGAAAAACACTGTAGGAAATTGCTGACATACTTTTTTTCCCAGCTGCTGTTAAATTTGGATAACTGACAATGTCCTATTGCCAAATGGTGTTATTCATTAATTGTAAGATTTATGTTCTTGCTTCTCTTCAGCCTCAAAAATGCAAAAAATAAAGGAAAATCTAAATATTTAGGTGCACCAGAAATGTTGGATATGTTAATTAAGCAGATTTGTAAAGCCATAAATACTGGATTCTTTACGTTAGCACCTTTATGAAAAATAATGGACTTTCACCCTGTTTCACCCTTAACATGCCATCTGTTTACTGAATGTTTACAGTTTGTGATGCGAAGGTCTCCTGGCAGTGCTGCTACTTGAAATCTTGGTCACCAGAGGGTGACCTGTTCCAATATCTCACCATCCTCCCTAATTTCTCCCTAATGTGTAGCCTGAATTTCTTCTCTTTCAGTTTGTGCCCATTACTCCCTGTCCTATCACTACAATTCCTGACAAAGAGTCCCTCTCTGGCTTCTCTGTAGCCCCTCCTCAGATACTGGAAGGCTGCTATGAAGTCTCCATGCAACCTCCTCTTCTCCAGGCTCAACAGCACCAACTTTCTCAGCCTGTCTTTGTAGGGAAGAAGCTCCAGTCCACTTATCAAATTCATGGCCCTCCTCTGGACTTGGCTCCAACAGTTCCACATCCTTTTCAGGTTGGGAACACCAGAACTGTGTGCAGCACTCCAGATGGGGTCTCACAAGAGCAAAGCAGAGGAGGGGAATCACCTCCCTTGACCTGCTGGCCACGCTGGTTTTGGTGCAGCCCATGATTCAATTGGCTTTTTGTACTGACACCTCATGAGGAGTTTTTCACCAACTATTAGCCCCAAATCCTTCTCCTCAGGGCTGCTCTTTAATGCTATTCTTTAATACTTTAATGATATCAAATGCTTAGCTAGTATTCATGGTGAAACCACCTGGAAGGATTGATGTATATAAACACCTTGTGTACACCTGACTAGAGAGTCAAGGGTAGCAAGTCTTGAGTTCTTTGGTGGCTTTTGTTAAATCACAAGGGGAGAAACTTTATTGAAGTTCCAAGGTACACTACTTAGCACAGTGAAAAACAAGTCTGTAATAATAAAAAAGGGCTGTAAACACTGATGGCTGCTTTAATCTTGTGGAATTGCTAGTTGATTATTCATTTCATATCCTGCTCCTTTCCTTACAATACTATGAGTTTGCTCTGTATGAACGAACTTTATTGATTTGTTGAGGGCCAGTGACCTTCAGATGGAAGGGGGAAGAGGATCACTTCCCTTGCAGAAGCAGCTTGAGAAAACAAAGTTTGCAAAAAAAGGGTGAATTTTTGTTACGTGGAAAAAAATTTATCAAGCAAATATAAATTTAGATTATCTTTATGTCAGTTGTTTTTGTAATGTATGTTCAGATCATTGTTAATGACAGGGTTCTCATGCACTGCAGCAAAACGTATTTATGTTACCTGATTGAATTTTTGCTATGGGAGTAAAAGCTCCCCATATTTTTTTTCTTTGGTAGGGGAGGGGTGTAGTGTTGCAATTTAGTTTTTTCTAATTTTCCTCCTTATTAGCATGGGAATGAATAATACCAGTTTTGGTATGGCCTTGTGTTTAAAGCAACAAGGCTGCACTTCAGCATAATGATTACTATGCTACTAAGTCCTGGGCATCTGCATTTGTGGGTAGAAAGCCTCAGACTGTCCTGTGGTAGTAAGTTTGCTGGAGAACTAGCAGAAATTTTTTTCAATTAGTTTTTTTCCCACTGTAAACAAAACAGGTGGTTGTAGTCTACAATGTAGTAATGTGTCTGTTTTTTCCTGTATTACGGAAATTTCTACTGCCTATGACAAGAATAGGAAAAGTAATTTTTCAGAATAAGGAGTCTGAAGGTTGGGATATGAAATATTTAGGCTCAACTCTGTGATCTGGATAAAGCAAAACACAACGTTCAGTCTCTGTCTTTTAGATCACAGGTATGTTCTCAACCAACTTACTGAGTATGACGACTTGAAAAAAAAAAAGCTTTCTGGACAGTTACCTCCCCCCTTCCCCTTCCCCCCCCAGTAAAACTGTTTAGATTCTTATGGTATTGTTAATCTGTGATAAAAATATGATTCTTTGAAGAAGTGACGAAGAAACACAGAATTTTAAAAGTACATTAATTCTCAACCAGATTTGTGTACAAGTGTGTACAGTAGGTAGCCACAATTGAAGAAAAAGCAAATCAATTTTGGAAGAAAACGTATAATTAGCTTTTCTCTAACCTCTGTTTGCTAAGAACTTCCTGATAAAGACTACATTTTTTTCTGAGACAGCTAAAATAATTATTTTTGAGTCAAAATAATGGTTTTTATAGACATTTAAAGGGTTCGTGTGCAGATAACTTGATATTTGAAGAACAGTTGGATCAGTGTAACTCATGTCAGCATCTGTGTGAACTGTATTATTAGTTTGATTTGCCTGTTTTTAAAACAGTCTTAGGCTGGAGTTGGGAAGATAACGCAATAGTTGACCAAGTGGTAAAGTGGGTTTAAAATCCTCCTTAATGGTATAGCCTGAAGTATGCCCTCTCAGTTGTGTTAGAGATACTACAGTTAAAAATAAAGGGGAGGAGGAAAGGCATATCTGTGGTGTCAGCAAGGCATGTGGGAAGCTGATGTATAAAGGGAAGGTAATGGATCTGCCTGGATTCCAGCCAGTGGTGCCGGACATGGGCATTCTGCCGAGCCACATTCCGGGGCATTAAGTGCAATCCCTTCCCTGAGCGTACCGAGCCCTCTGCGTAATTCATCTTCCTTGCGGTCCACTCTGCCAGGGGCCAGGCATACAGCATGGGTAATTTCATTACCAGGGCAGCTTTTTGGGAGTCACTTTTTCAATTCAGGGCAGTGTTTGTCTTCTGAGCGCTTGGACATGGATAGCTCCATTTGAATCTTGTATGCAGGCACTCTCTTTCAACTTGCTTTTACTTTGAAAAGGGTGTTGGATCTTGTCTCTGCTCTAAATTTCTGGTTGTGGGCAAGATGTCTTCATAAGATGGCTTTTTAATGGAGGTTTTTTAATTTGTAAGCACTATCAGTGTTAGTTGCAAAATTAAGTGGAGGTGAGATTGCCTTAGTTACTCTCTCTGTCATGTTAGCAATTTACTCTGATACTACAGCTGTTTGCTACTTGATAGCAACACTGTAGGAAAAAACTGTATGATGCATTTTTATGAACACAAAGAGGAAGAACAGAAGGAAAAAGGAATTCCCCATCAATGGAAGGCACCTGTATATTTTGACATGTAATCAAGCACTGCAGTAAAACTCTGTCCCTAAAGGTTTTCAAGATGGGAGTTTACATCCTCCAGCCTTTCATTTCCATTTTCTCCACCCACATAATTTTCCAACTTTTCCCATTTTCTTGGCTATTTAAAAGCAAAGATGAATTAGCTATAGAATTCTCTGTTACATCTTCCAAATTATAAACTTTAAAGGCACTCAAAAATGTTTGCAGAATTGGCCTTCTCCTCCTTCCTATGCTCAGAGGGATGGATTACCTCAGATCTCCTGATGACAAGCATACACCATTTTGTGAAATTAATTCCTTCAAGATTGTCTTTGACTATCAGGATTATTTGGCCACTTGTTTTCAGGAATTACCAGAGCGAGCCTGAAAGTATAATCTGTACCTTTGTATGTTTGATTGTGTGTAACCCGCTTATAAAAAAGAAATGTTATGAAAGCATTTAACAAAATATAAATGTTTATAATGTTACAGCTTTTAATTTGAACTTTTCATGCTAACAGCTATGATTACTTTTCACTGTTATTGAAAAGCTGTTTTGTAACAACAAGAAGTTTCAAATAAATGTTTAATGTCAAGCTGAGTTGAGATTAATCTAAGGATATTAATATGCCCAAGTAACTGTGACCTGCACTTTGTTGAGGTGCCATGCATTGAAAATATAAAATGCCATGCATTTCTAGCATGAGTATTTATATTCACATTTTGAAAGCTTAGTGACCAAAATCTATTTTTAAAATAGCTTGTTTTTCTGATGTGTTGATAGCAATTAATCCTTATTCTACTATAATAAGATAAGATTATTAAATTAAACTCTTTGGTTTGCCTTTCCCTTCTCCTGCCTTCTTAGATCTTCCTTGTCTGAGTGCTACTTAATATTGTTTATAGTTGTGGATGCAAAGAACTAGAAATAGTGGACCATGGAAAGTATAAAGGATGGGATGGCATTTTCGTTTTTAGCACTGAGAACACAGTGCATTAATGTCTGTCCTCCTCCAGTTCCCACAGCCTTGCTCAAAAAGAAGCCAAGGTCCAAAAAACTTGTGCTTAATTTGATGCTGTCTTTTAACATTCTCCATGGTTCTGGAACAAAGCTATTTACGCATGGGACCTAAATAAGCATTTACAGCTGCTCCCAGCCTGTCCCCTGGTGATGGTTACAGCTCCTCACCCTCACACTGGAGAGGCTTCTAGAGTATTTCACAAACACTGCGTTTCTTGGGTAGAGCCCTTTTCTAACCCTGTTCCACATTTCACACATTTAGGAGAACTGATATTAAGATCATCTCTATTAGGTGTGGGGAACCATAAGCACTTGAGAGGACAAAGGGTCTTTAAGAACAATATCAGCAATAGTAGGGTCAAATGGTATCAAATATGCCTTAGGCTGGTTAGTCTGTTCTGCAGACAGGAGAGTTATGCTTCATTTTGGGCACATTTCTCTGATTCTGATAGGAGGCAAATTTTTTAATTGTGCAAGCTGTGTAACTATCCTTTTTTAGTAACTTTTACTGAGCTTTCCCAAGCCTTTTGTGTGTTACGTGTCTGAAGAGAAATTAATATGAAGCTAAACCAAAGACAGTAGTGTTTACATTAAAAGAAAAAAAAAGTAACACTGAGAAATAGTTCATCATTTCTTTCTCAACCCTATTATCTGTTCATTCCATAATCCTATCAAAATAAAGATAAGAAAATAAATATCCAAATCTTATGTTGGTGCTCTTGTGTAGCGTAGCGTGGGAAAGTGGCCCAGTGGTACCTCTGACCTACTGTTCTCTCTTCCCAGGTAAGAATTTTCTAATTCTTTCTTCTAGTTCACTTTTATGTCATCTTCTTCTTGCTTCTAAAGAGCATTCTCACCCATCTTATTGCTACTCTGAACTTCCAGTCTCTCTTTGTGCATTTTGATTTAAACAAGCATTTATTTGAGGAAGAGTGAAGAGTTGTATCCTATTTCGAAACTAAAAATTAGCTACGAAAAATGAGTTGGAGAAAATTTAATTGTTGCCTTTCTACAAAAGGTAGTTATAGCTTAAAGAGACAAAATATGTGCCTCAGGTTGTCCATGCACATGTAACTAAAATAATTAAATTTTTAAAAATTGTTGCACCTAATTTGTACAGATATGGTGTACCACCAAACCATAGCATTACGTCTTTTATATAATAAAGTATACACAACTCTAATCTGCAAACTTCTCTTATGTTAGAATGAATAATGAGTACATGGGTATAAGTAGATAGGTGCAAAATTTTAAATAAAAGTGATGAAAAAATGCACAAAATATAAATTTAAAAGAAATGTTAGTTCTTAAGTTACTTTGTGTTGATACTGAAAGTGATTACATACATTTTTTTTTAGTTGCTGTCTGTAATTCATTGGTTTTATTGTATTAAAGATAGCTTGGACTTCCCTCAGTAGAAACTTTAATGACTGGCTTGAAACCATTTTCTTTTAAGGAATTATTATTTAGATGTAACTAGCTATGGGGATAATTAACCCATTGAGAATAATTAATGAATAAAATTGCAAGGACTGTAAATTGCATTGCCTAATATCAACTTTTAAAGCTTTTTTAAAAGGTTTTTTCTAATTGAAATGCTAAATTGGTTTTATTTCATGAACATGATACATAAAAATGTTGCTGTAATTTTTTCTTAGGCTCTATTTGACTTGATTCTTTATTGAAATCAATCCTGGATTAATAATTTACTCTTTCCTCTAAGCAGATACGCAAGAGATTAAAAAAACTCATTTGATTTTGCTTATTTTAAAACCTCTGAAATTTTATTTTATTTTCTGACTGGATTTGCTTGGTCTTATAAGAAATAAATACATCCCCTGTGTATTGTATTATATTTAGTGTGTATAGGTGGGGAGAAGGGAAAGGAGAGAGAGGGTTTTTATATGGCCTTACCAGTTCAGTTTTGTGCCAAAACAAGTTCCTCAGGGGTGGAAAAAAGCCCTTGAACTGGGACATAAAATTTCCTATGGTTTCATCATGATTGGCACAGTTCATTGATGTTCAAATTGAACTAATTTGATAACATTTATACCTGAGAAAAACTAAAAGCACAGCACACATTATAAGCATGCACATTGTATGTAACTTTCTGTAGTTTGGTGTTCCTCCAAATTCATAATTGTACTTAGAAAGTTCTTTTCTGGTCTTTGAAATCACTATTAAAAATGGACATTGCTAGCTGATGTGGGAGTGGCATCCCAAAGCTTCTGATCTCTCTGGTGTTTTGAAGTGGAAAAAATAATAGCTTAGAAAAACTTGATTGAAGAATAAGAAAAATAGATTTAATGAGGGGTTGCTTAATTGACTTGTGACCTGTAAGGTTAGAGATGCCAGACTGCAAAACTACAGTGGAAGGACTGGGCTAAACTTTATTTAAATAATGCTTTCAGATGCTATTGTGTATACAGATCGTAATCAAAATTACTATTTTCTCTAAAGCCCAGGTAGAGACCATAGGAATCTACTTTATCAGTAAATTGCTCAGGCTACTCTCAGCCCAGCTAATTGCTTTCCTTTCTATACTTTCTTCTGATTAAAATGGAAACAAACTATGACCCAGGTTAGTGATGACCAGCATTGTGTAGTAGGAGCTGTCACACTCACTGGTGTTTCACCAGTGAAGCAAGTTTTGTGCTACTGTCTGAACGAGGTGCTTTGGTTATAAGGGATACCTCTTTCCCAGCCCTAATCATGGTCTGACCATTTGAAGTTGCTTCATTTTAGGATGCTTTTAATGTCTATATAAAAATGTAGTTAAATACCAGAGAGTTTTTTGAATCTTTTAAGTATTTGTCATGCTTCTGAAAAATGGGTGAGTTTTTTCTATGTCATTCATATTTTTCCATCAGGAATAAACCAAAAGTTCTTGCTTTTCTTGAATTACTCTGTCCATATGTGCCTGTACTTGATGCCTGCATCTTAAAAAGGATAAGGCTTGATGATGACTAACATTTTATTAGCATTGTTGTGTGATGTGATGGCATGTAGCAGTTGTGAGAGAAGATACTGTTCTCTGACACACTAATCCTGTGTTATGCCAGGCCATTCACAGACCATTCGCATTGTCTTCATTGCTTATCATTAATCTTCTCTGTCAAATCTTTTGCCTGTGATCGTTCTTTACTTGAAGTCTGTATTTAAATATACTGAGTGTGGAATTTGTGAGTAATGTGATGCCCAAGGAGGATTAACAGCACTCTTGGTTCCTCTTGATCTGGGTTTTCATCTTAATAATTGATTGGGTTTTTTAGACCAGACTGTCAGGTTCTGGTTTCTAGTTTTTCACATAAATTCATGAATAATTGCAGTTTCCAGATATCACCTATAAAATTAGTATCAAAGTACAGTGATTCTTACCAGGTTTCTGTGTATTTAAAAAAAATACTAAACCTACACTGTTTTTATAATCACTTGTTCTGCTTTATCCTTCTAAGAACAGTGAATGAATGTATTTGGAAACTGTGAAGTACTTTGTAATTTTTCTAAGTCTGTGTTTAATCCATGCAAAACAAGTGTGAGATGGAAAAAAATAAAAAATAATTTGTTATTATGATTAAATATGGGAAAATAATATATAAATATCTGTATTGTATAATTCATAGTGTGAGTCTCTGCTGTTCCTTTATCAAATACCTCTTAGTATGTTAGAAGACCAGAAATTGTTTTCTGTGTAATAATGACTTATGAAAGGATTAGTTTTCATTGTAGCACATGCCTCTTTCAGTGCCTTTCAATAACTGTGGTTTGTTTTCTTAAGCTGTTGGTAGCTTACATAATTTAAATTAAGATGAAGACGTAGGTCGTTTTATTTTAATTATGAGTAAAATTACAGTACTTTAAACTGGTCTGGCAGAAAGCTGTTCAAAATTGGTTACATGTCATTCCAGAGGCAGAAGCATTGATGGTGATGTGTTGTGTGTGCTTGGGAGTCAGCAAGACCTTTCTTATGCAGGGCATAGAATATGAAATAGGGGGTGTACTTCTGTCACGGAATTAGAGGGAAGGATGAGTTATTGTTTCTGTGGTGTGTGAATTGAGTTTGTTTTACTGTGGTTTTCTTTAATGTAAAAGGCTTTTACTTCTAGTTTTTCTCTTAGGAAGCAATTCCAGTCACTTGAATCTTTTCTCATTGACAAATAAGACCTACATTTGATGAATAACTGTAAAAACTAAATGCAGCAATTTCAGAGGACTTAACCAAGTTGCTTGCTACTAAAGGGATGATTAATTTTGCTAGCAACTTTTGTAGGTATTTATAATTTTTGCAGATGTTCTAATATACATAGATAATTTAAAAATAGGAATGTTTCCTGTTATATATATATATAAACTGTTACTGTTAAAGTACCAGGGTTAAGTGCCATTGATTAGTAAGTCTAAACAAAGCTGTAGAGCAGACCAAAAAGTAAATGGTATGGATAATAAAAATAATGGCAGACTTAAGGTCTGTAATTCTTTCATGGATTAGATACATGATATTTTGCTGGCATTAAGTTCAAAAACCTGTTCCTTTACTATTTGTAATTTGACTTCAGTCATGCTTAGACTTGTTGACAGCTATTTACTAGAAGTCTGCCTTTGCAAGAGACTGGTACCTTGCCGTGTGGCAGTAAAGATATCAGCATACCAACTGCAGAAACTGTTTTTCAGATGTATTAATATATAAGCAGTAGAAAACATGAAAGACCTGCATTTCAAGCAGAAGTGTACAAATACTCTTAATTTCTCCTATTAGTTGCTTGGCTGCCTGCTGATGTTGTTTCCATTAGATTTGTGCTTTACTTGTGTGTCTTTATTAAATATCAGTATTCAAATTACTTTTTTCAGGTTATCTGTATTATTAAGTGGTTCTGCCTGAAAATTCCTTGTGTTTAGAGCCTGTCATGTGTCTTGGTTTGAGGGGAAAAACCAATATGTTTCCTCACAAGAGGAGGAGGGGGCTTCCTCCTCAATAATCACGCCACTCTTTATCAAATTTAAGAAAAAGAACTTTAATACAAGAAAGATAACTGTCCTTAACTGCTATATATATATATATATATATATACACGTATATATACAGACCAGAGCAAACCACTTCCCCACCACCACAAGAGGAGAAAGAAAAAAAAACAACAAAAACCCCAAAAACCAACAGGTTTCCTCCTGAAGAAAAGTTATACTTATGGCAGTATCAGT
>JAWWLZ010000001.1:45515399-45534775 GCA_035041345.1 Poliocrania exsul | reverse complement strand
TTTCTTAATGAGGGAGGTAACTTTGTAAATATGCAGCCTGATTCAGTCAGGACAGAGCCAGGTTTTGTGTTTTGTGAATGCTCTGGCATAGGTTAACATCTTTTTTCAGGGAGGATGGGAGAGCAGAATCCATGAAATATTCCAGTTTAAATTCGGTATGGAAAAGGAATCATGTTTGTGTTGCCAGCTAAATGCGTGCTGGAGTTGTACGTGGTCTCTGAAGAAGTCACAAGCATGTTGCTAAAGCTATTTTTGAAAAGAAATGAGGTTTCCAAAATCCTTCAGTTCTGTATTGTAGCTGGCTCCATGTGTGGAAGGTTTAGCAGTTGCTTTTTTTTCTAAAAGGGGTGGTCCCTTGGCGTAAAGGAGAGCACTCTGGACTCCAGATCCCAAGGTCCTGAGTTCAAGTCTCAGTGGAACCGTCCCCTGGCAGTTCAAGCCTCCCTGCCATCCAGTCCCATCACATCTCGGATGCTCAGCAGGGTCAGCCCTGGTCAGTACCGGGTGCTGTGACAGTCCTGAGGACCTCACTGTCACCATCCAAGCTCGCTTGGCTGTGGCAGATGGACCTCAGGACTTAAAGGGTGGGGCCAGTTCTGTGCATGCTGTGCCTCACCTGAAAAATCCACTGTGCAGGCTGGAAGGGCACAGCCACATGGGGAGAGCCCTGCCCAAATCTGCGCTCGCGAAGTCTGGCCATGGTGATCGTGGGAGTGTCTTAGTGTTTGAGCTTTCTCTGTTGGGTATAATGTTCTTATGTAGGTAATGGGTGTCAGTTCTTATGTCAGTAATGGTTTTATCTTGTGGAATAAATGGTTTTTCTGTGTAAATTTCTGTGAGCAATTTTCTCTAAGAAACTAATGTTCTCTAATGTTAAAAGCAATACTCTGTTGCTAGGATTTCCTCTTTTTCCCATTTTGTCACCATCTGTTTTTAAAACCCCAAACTCATAGGGGTTAGTCACCACTATGCTAGGAAACTATCATATTAATGAAAAAACCCCACCCTACCTTTAAACAGTTTTTCTACTAAAAGAACTTAGTTATCATTGTTCATAGACTCATCTATAAACTTAGTTGCCAGTACTTCAATATCCAACATTAATACTTTTGCAGAATGCATTTTTTTTCCTTTTTTTAGCCCATGCATTATTTCTTTTGTTTTGTAAAGCATCTTTTCCATGTTCTGAAGAATGCTTTCTACATTGCTCTTGCTTCCCCTTTCAGTGGCACTCCCTGATCTGACATTTGTTGATTATCAGTCACTTTCCAAAGCATAACTTGTGGAGGAAATACACCCAAACTTACCTTTCTAAGACTGTGCATGATTCTGTCCAATTTCTTCTTCCCTTTAATTTGACTGATTTTTTTTCCTTTCCTTTTGTCAGTGGTATTTAAAGGCAGGCTATTGCTTGCTCCATTTTGCTGAATATTATATAAAAGTTACGTGGCTGCTGCTGCTGCTGCTATGCTACAGTTTGTTGGTGAATAAAACCTGAAGCTCTTCTAAACCAGATATATCTCAGGAAGATTGTTTTGTTGCAACTAGTGGGTCTTTTGGTCAGCTCTTGAGGTCTACATGGCTATGCTGCAGTAGTTTTACTCAGTTGGAGAATTGTGTACCTTTGTGGATCCTAATCAGTTGGTAGCATACAACTTTCATGCATCACTTTTCTATTCTGTTTGAATAGAAGAGTAAACAAGACAATTGCATTTTCTACCTGTATTAAGTTTTTTAGTTAAAATCAGTCCTTGGGTATATTGTTTAGTAGTTTGTATAGTTTGTGACCACTAGTGAACCCTCTCTTTGTTCTTTTCACATCACTTAGAATTTTCTTTGCTACTTATAATTCTATCTGGTTTTACGCATGCTTTCCCTCCATCATCCTTGGTTAATTTATGTTCACCTTATTTACGTTGGATTTCAGCTGTTAGAAACCTTTTTTTTTTGTTGTTATTGTTGTGCAATTAGCCCTACCTTGTAGGGAGCACTAGAAAATTTGTGTCTCAAACTCCCTTGTCCTCACTGCTGTCTAGAGTGGAGCTTCCTTTTTGCCAGAACTATCTTTGAGTTGAGGAACGTGGCTGAACTTACATTGCTGGTGAGTGTTACAGCCTGGGAAATTGCAGACATTTACATCTCTTGCCACATTTTTTAACCATGAATGTCACCAACTACCTATTCTCTTTTTCTAGTATCCCTCTTGTGCTATAAAAGTGGAAGTTTTGCTCCAGTTATGGTTTCTATTTATCTCTTAAAAGTCTGTGCTTAAAATTTTTATGGAAAAATGTGTATCGATCTTCACACATTTCTCTACTAGTTTTTTATCTATATAGAATCTTACTGTTCAATTATTCCTATTACTTGCATTACTTTGGATGTCTAATTAATTTCCCCCTTTTATTTCCTTCGGAAACTGTCTTAATGTTTCTGAAGATCTGTTCTCATATTTTGTCCCTCAATTACTTCTATTTTTTCCACTTGTCTTCTATTTCTAGTATTTTTTTGTCTGATTTACTGCTCTTCTTTATAGCTTTTGGAATTGAAACTGCTGTTGTTAGTTTGTGCTCCAGCAGTTCCCTCTCAGCAATGACAATGGTTTAATCAAATTAGAGGGGATAAGTTTAGTAGGAGGTGCACTTCCATTGTTAGAAATCAAAGAAAGAAAATACAGTTTAGTATCTTCATTTCATATTTTATGATTCTTAACTACATTTAATTTTTCATTGTTACTGTGGTTGTTTCCCAGACCCCTCCCTACCTGTGGTGAACGAATCACTCAATTAAAGTCATGGTTTGATTATATTTTCTTGTACGTTTTCTCTTTTTAGTGTATGTATCTTTGGAAAAAATTATATATACGTTTATTTTGGGATGTGAGGTTATAGCAGTTTCGTAGCAATTAAAATATGTGTTGCCTGGTCCTACAGTGAACTGGAGAAAACAATGCAGATAAATCCTATAGAGAGATCTCCAGGTTAGTGGTTTCTGTGGGACTGTGTGTTTGCTGATACTTGGAATATGTTGCTGTTCTAAGTTTAAAATATTCTGAAACACACATTGTCTGGGAAGAAGACATTTCTGGTTTCCTTAAACAAAAGGATGAAAAAAATTATACAATTTGCTTGTTTACTTGTGCCAAAGCAGTATATATATATATAGAGAGAGAGAGTCCACTTAAAATTCGAGTGATGTTTTTCCAAATGTCAGTTATGAAGAAATAGTATCAATATAACCTCTCTCCTTCTTTACTTTATTCTATAATTTTTATTTCTAATAAAATTTTACTGCTCTCGGTAGTTAGATGGCAGGTAGATATTTTTAAATATCAGGTGTTTTAATTGTTCATCACATGGAGAAAAAAGTAGGCACAAAAAATACTTTGGACTATGTACTTCATAAGCTTCTTGTTTATACCAGTGGGATTATTTTCCGGTTAACAGAATGCTGTGTACAGCTGTTAATACAGAGCTCTTTGTGTAAGCGTGCTTGTGTTTGTGCATGTACACACACAGACACTGAGTATCTGGCTGTATTTAACCCCTCAAAAATAAAATAACCATGATTTTTATCACAAAAAAAATGTGTTCTGCCCTGTATGTGACAGGGAGAGAGTCGTGCGTCCAGGTAAGGCAGTTCCTGGTTTAAGGCAGCTGCCTGGTGTGGTTCCAGCTGTGTGTGAGTGTGTGTGGCAGGGGGCTCATGTGCATGAAATCTGATGTTTCAGACTCCTGGTCCTGGGCACCTAGTGTGCATTAGCCTTCTAGATTTATAGGAATTTTAGCACTTTATCCAGTTCCATTGATGATGTTTTCCAGTGCTACCTGTCCTAAATTACTTTTGCAAGGTGTGATAGCACAGAGCCAGGTATGTATTTCCATCTCAAATACTTTGTTGGTTTCTGCTGACTTGTTTGTAGAGCCTAAGAAAGCAATCTTCATTGCTGTTCTTACAGATACCATCAGTTCACCATTTTGATGTTGTTGTTTATGCTCCCTCCCCAATCTGAAACTTGCATCTTCTTGTTGTTTAGTCTTGTTACGCCTGTAGATTATGCATATCAAAACAAAGAAGCTTTAATTTCTAGGTAAGAACAACACTAAAATAAATTACTCTCGGTTCTTTTTTAGATGGGAGAAATAGATTCGGCTCTAGATGTGTTTTACAAGATTGAATCATTCTTGTAGCCCATCTTTGAACCTTATCTGCTGCCTTATTTTTTTTTCTTAATGAGTTCCAAAATTAAACTTAAGTGTTTGTGGTATCATGAGCTCACATGGAAGGCAACATGATCTCTAAGTTCTGCCAGGGGAAATTTAAGTTGGAAATCAGAAAAAAATTATTTACAGAGAGAGTGGTCAGGCATTGGAATGGCCTGCCCAGAGAGGTGGTGGATTCACCATCCCTGGAGATTTTTAAACTGAGATTGGACGTGGCACTGAGTGCCATGACCTAGCAAAGGGACTTCAGTTGGACTA
Organism: Poliocrania exsul; assembly: GCA_035041345.1. NCBI lineage: Eukaryota > Metazoa > Chordata > Aves > Passeriformes > Thamnophilidae > Poliocrania > Poliocrania exsul. Next base: position 45,530,297 of record JAWWLZ010000001.1, on the reverse strand, counting down.
AGGGTTGGACTTGATGATCTTGGAGGTCTTTTTCAACCCAATTGATTCTATGATTCTGTATTCCTTGTTAGGATTTTTCTTGTTTAATTCCCACTGGCAGGAATCTTAAAATTACAATATCCAACAAAATATCTGTAATACGCTCTGAATCAAAATGTCAGATCCTGGCCAAGGAAGTTTTTCAATGTGTGATATGAAATGAATGAACTTAGAATCAGAAAGGTATAGATTTTGTGCAGAATGAGAATAGTATATGTGGACACAAGCTGGAAAAAAAGCATTGTCCTACATGTGCAGGGTGAAAGTCTCTTGAGTTACCGTTTGTAGTGACAGATGACACTGCCAAATTTCTGCTGAAGTGATGAATCAAGGTAGTGCAAGTTGTGGACGATGGTCAGAAGGTTTGTGTTCTGATTACTTTCTGCCCTCCTTCTACATCTTAGAGAGGGAAAGTAAAGAGACAATCAGAAGGTCATTTGTGGTACTAGTGGAAACTGGGGCTCCTCAGTTACTGGAAAGCATTTGGAAAAAGGTAACTCTTTAGTCAATGCATTCCAACTAAATGCCTGAGTCAAATTGCTTCTGGATTCTGGGACAGAAGGTCCCATATAAACCAAGAACAAGGGAGAAGTTGAATGTTTGAGAGAATGACATAGAAATTTCTTTGCCTGGTATTTGTACCACAGAGGAAGAGGTAAAATGAATGAGAATATAGCTGTGTAAAGGAAGAGATTAAAGTAGGACACAAGCGGCAGAAAGCAATAAGTAGGTAATATTTATTTTATGGGCAGACTTTCTCTTCTGTACTTAGTTTGTTGGAAATGTGACCACCTCTATTAAGTTTTTTGCCATTCAGCAGCTGGTGATTGTTCTCCTGGCAGGCCAGACTGAGTGAGCATTCCCAATTCAGCTTCATGCAAAATTGACTATATTAGTACCTATCACTGATGATGGAATGGTGGAAAAGAAAGAAGGAAAATTGCCTCCTTTAGCTGAAATATCTTCAGTATCTATAGGCCCAAGCACAGAGTCAAGAAAATTCACTAGAACTGCTTAATCAGGTAAAGAGAGATATCCTAATGGCACATGGTGAATTTATCTTTTGTTTATGAGGCACAACTAGGGAGAGGGAAAGAAAAAGGGGCAGAAAAAGTAAAACAATTTGGAAAAATCAGTAGATCTTCAGGAACTTGAAAGCTGGGTAGGGTTCTTTGGGACTTGAAATCTAAAACCCTTTTGTGGCAGGTAAGCATATATTAAAGAATTCAAGTTGCAAATTACTCAGCTTCTATGTTAACTCTTTGTGGCTTGTACCTTTTGTTTTCCTAATCTTTTAATTGGAAAACTATTCAAGAATTTCGTGTTGGTCTGGACCATCTTATGTTTAAGCTACCTTTATTTCTGATCTTTGTTTTGCCCTCACTTGAGCGTTTTGTAAAATTATAGTAGTTTTTTCTCATACTTGATACCTTCCCTCACTACATCATATTTTTATATGGAACAATTTTAACTCTATTAGCTTTCATTTTGCTAGGGCAAGTAAGTCAAACTTCTGTAATATGTTTTTCTCTCAATACGTTCTTTGTTCTGATCATTGTAATGGTTAGCTCATCAGCTATAACGTTACAAAGTGTACTGTAGGTTTTCAGGACTTGATTTGGATTTGAGTGGAAGTATCTCAGCGAAGTTGATGGTAAGAGAAATAATCAGGGAATCATTTTCCCCAGTTTTAAACTGGCAAACGAATGCCAGTAATTATGGTAAGGTCTGTATGTTCCAGCTGCCATGTTGTTTCACAGCGTTGCTGTGTGCCTGCAAAGGAGTATGCTAATTGTAGACTAAATCTTGTTCAGTGAGGACACTGTAGAAGCTTGACTAATGCTGTGTATATATAGCTGAAAATAATTTTCAATGTAAAATATTAATAAAACTAAAAAATGCATAGGGGCTCAGTTACTGTGTAAGCATAGAAAATTGGAGTTTCAACACCAAACTAAAAAGAGAAACTTCCAAAGAAGGATGAGAGAGTTGGGGTTGTTCAGCCTGGAGAAGAGAAGGCTTCAGGGGCAACTTGCAGCATCTTTTCAGTACATGAAGGAGGCTTATAAGAAAAATGGAGACAAACATTTTAGCAGGGCCTGTAATGACAGGACAAGGGATAATGGTTTTAAACTGAAGGAGAGTGGATTTTGATTATATATAAGAAACATTTTACAGTGAGAGTGGTGAAACATGGGAACAGGTTGCCCAGACAGATGTTAAGATGCCCCATCTCTGGAAATGTTCAAGGGTCAGGTTGGGTGGGGCTCTGAGCAACCTGATGTAGTTCAAGATGTCCCTGCTCATTGCAGGAGGGTTGAACTAGGTGACCTTTAAAAGATCCCTTCCAACTCAAACTATTCTATGATTCTATGACTGCAAACATAGCAGAAAAAATGAGCACCCCAAAAAGCAGAAGACTAGAGCACGTGCTTGGCTGCACAGGAGGTCAAAGGGGATAGTGGGACATGTCAGAAGTCAAGCAAATTAAGCTTCATGAAAAGGAATTAAAGACTGTCCTATCTGAAGACAATGAAAAGGATGGTGTTAGATATTTATAATGTCAAAATTAAACACTTGACTAAAGTGAAGGTGAACATTCTTTTCTCAATTTTAGATTAAAAAATAAAATAAGACACAAGAGAAGAGGCAGAAGGTTTCTGTATGTGTTAGCACCTTCCAAGTGGGAGCAAAGTTCAAATCTTGATATGCTCCTACCAGAACTTTCTGTATCCGAATGCCCCTGAGGTCACTGTAGGCTACTAACACTGGAACTGAAGTGAGGAAAGTAGTACAAGTGGTTGTAATTCTGTTGTATTTCCCTCACCAGTTTATAGTTTTCAGAAGATACTAAGTGGAAAAAAATCACTAAGAATATAGGTGCTGGTGGGACACATGACAAAAGACAGGGAGCTTAGTAGGTTTAGGTGACTTCAAATTATTGCAGGATTTTTAAAGTGGTTTTATTGAGGCTATGGAGGCAAATATACTGCTCCTTGGAGAAGTTCTGGCTTCCAAGCTGCCTTTCTTGAGATTTTTTTTTTCCAACTGGTGCCATTGTAGGAAATATGAGAAGGAAGGATAAAACTAGATTTACTTATCTGGGGACAGTGCTGCCAACACTGACTACTTGAGTTAGCAGATCACCTGCTAAGTTGTCTAATAGCAGCTTACCTCTGAGAAATGGTGCAGGGTGGATTAAATACTGGAGGACTGGGAAGGATAAAAGTACCAGTTGTCAAAGCAGGGAGAGGAGTCAAGAAGGAAGGGTTCACTTATCTTAGTACTGGGGTTCAAAAAAAAATTATAAAACTTTTTATTTATGTGCCAGATAATTAAGAGATTAATAATTCCTAGCATGGTCTTGTCAAGAATAAATAATGTCAAACTAGTTTAATTTCTATGATAAAACACTTGAACCCGTCAATAGACACAAAGCAGTAGCTGTCATATATGTTTACTTTATTTGATGCTCTTTGTAAGTGTGTTTTGTAGCATTTTTGTAAGTAATGCAGAGAAATGTTTCTAGGAGGAGTTAGTGTACAGTAAGTGCAAAATTGATTATATTAGTCTTTCTGTTGATTAATTCTCAATTAATTGCTCTCAGAACAAAAAGATGTCTTGAGCAGAGTTTTTCTACAGACCTGCCTGGAGTTTGGTTCCATTTCAGTTTTTTTACCTGGTGAACTTAGTGATAAAATAGTAGCCAGAGTCATTCTGCAAATGACACAAAACTGGGGAAGGACTGTGCTGGAGAACAAGATCACATTTCAGATGATCTTGCAAAACTGGAAAAATAATCTGTAAATGGGTGGGCAAAATTCAGCGAAGATGAGAAGACGTGACACTTATTCATGAATACATCATAGCAGTCCTTCAGAAAAGGATTTGTTAGGGTTTTTCATTTGATAGCAATAAACTGTTTCAAAAGATAGTCCTGTCACTGGGATGTACAGATAGAAGTGTAGCCAGTAAAGTGAGCAAAGTCAAACTTTATTTTTGTTTTAACATCATTGAAGTCTTTGCTGGAATACTGTATTCCACTTGGGGAGACATGTCGGGGAAGACTTGAACCACTTCCAGGCTGAACAGAGGCATCACAGGTGATCAGAAGGCAGGAAAATCCCTTAGAGGGTGCTTCATTTGTTTAGCCTGAGGAAGCGAAGACACGGAAGAGTGTGGCTTTCTAATATGTAAAAGGCTGTTGCACAAGAAATAAAGGAATGATCACTTGTGTTGCTGGTGTCCTTCATACGTAACAACAGTCGCAACTCCACCAAGAAGGACTCAAAGGAGATACTAGAGAAACCTTTCTAAATTGCAATTAATGAAAGAATAAAGTAGATTGCATGAGAAGGCTTTGAATTTTTCTGACTGCTAGGCTTTGAAGAGCTGGTTACAGATATGTAGCTGTAGATTTCCCCACTTTTAAAAGTAAGGTGGAAATGAATTTTTTTCAAAAATTGTTTCTTTAGCCTGTATTTTTCTAAAAGTTTATGTCTGAATGACTGCCTGGAACAGAAGTATTCAAGTTGAGATAACATCAGCAGTTACATTTACATGGCCCCTGCTTGATCCACCTTCTTTCAGAAGGAAAGTAAGAAAACCTTTTCTCATTGTAACAGGGGTAGAGGGTGTAGGAATGAAAACCCAAAACATTAAAAAACTACTCCAGACTGTCTAGATTTCTTTCTTACACGGTAATTCTTATTTGTATTGGCCAAACCGATAAACTCTTCTCCTGATTTAAATGTAATATATTTGATTCAAGAGACATTTGTTTTGAAATATCCTTTTAATGCTCTAGTAGGAATTTGAATTCTAGAAGTCATTATCTTCACATGACTTTTAGGCAATACATTTGTGTTTTTATAATCATAGCTTTCATAGGTAAAAATCTGTCCCTCACCTTTCTCTGATTTGAATTTCAGAGGTATCTCTTCAACGTGGTTGTCCAGATTATTTTAGCCTTGTAAGACTAACTTCACTTGGCCCATTTCTTTAAGCATGGTCATGTATGTAGATTTTTTGCTGCAATCTGTATAGAGTAGAAGACCCACAGAGTTCAATTAAAAATGTATTGACAGTTTTTGCTTGACAAAAAGCTAAACAATGCATTAGAGTGAATTGTCCATTACTTTTTTATGCAAGACAGTGTAATTACATGAAAAAAGCCTTAAGAGTAAGAATGAAATTTATCATAGGATAGGGCTAATGCATTTGTATGCAATGAGAGTAGGTTTAATTATAGTACATTTAAGATTGGGATGCCCAGGGCAATAAACTTTACAACATACAAAAGTATAATAAGCATGAAGCATCATAAGAACAATGTAGACTAAACCTTCCTCGCATCCGAAAAGCTGAAATGCAAAGAAGTTTTTTATTTATTGCCTCAGGTAGAAAGGTCTGTAGAAACAGATAAGTGATGACAAAGCTTTGATGTTAATAAACCCAAATGGAAGTAAAAAATCAAAGTGTGTAAATGGCTAGGTTATAAAAAGAAAGATGACAGAGTTATACCCTGTAATTAGGTGTAATTTGTGCTTTTGGCACAGCTATTTGTCCTGCATGAATGAGAGGTTGTCTTATGTTTCCCTCTATAATAGAATTGCAGTACAGGCACATCCCACTTAAAACCTCCCCAGTATTTTTTTCAATAATACTTGAAAGCAGCATACACACTGATCCTCTTCTGTGAGCAATACAGCAAGTTTGCCTTTCCTAGTACTTGAAAATAATCATAAGTTGAGTGTTTATAAAACACTTACAGCTAGAAACAAAGTAATAATTTTAGAAAAAATGCAACCGAATCACAAAATCATGTCTACCTTGAGTATAAATCACAGACTTGTGTGTCATACAAGTAAATTACATCAAAACTAGAAAATTATTAGTCCAATTAAATTATTTAATGAGTTGTTCTATTTAGCAGCTGCATAATTGGTTGTCTCATCCATATTTTAAACTGTTTCAGAACAAATTGCTATTAATTAAATAATTTAATTTAATTGATTCTTGTCTTTGTTTTATGGTATCTTTGCACTAGACATTAAATTTTCAATGCTGAAACCTCTTTTACAACCATCTCTGCTGCCATGTACTGTGAAAATTTAGAAGAAATCTTTTCTTCTGCTTTCATGTTGCAAAGAAACAGAACAAGTCTATTGATTGAGAGGAAAAAGCTGATTTTACTAAAGGCTATATTTCTGTACCGGTAGCAGTTTTTAAAGTTTTTTCTTTAGAAATTACTGTATTTTTAGACATGCTGCATTCTCTATGTCTTTATGAAATTACTGCTAGGTTTGATACTGATGTGTGGTTTTGATCTCTCTGACATGAAGTTCACAGCTCTCATTTGGTGGCATGTGAAACACCCTTGCAGAGCACCTTTCCTTGAGCTGCCTTGTGTTGTAAATCCGTGAGATGCAATGCAAGAATTGATTGCTCCTGCACTGCAAAGCTGCTTGGTGAAACTTATACTTCTCTTATACATCAAAATGCATGAAACAAAATGAAAAAAATGAATATGATTCATTCCCTATCTTGGCCTAAATATATTTTTTTTTCCATGTCTCCCTTTTTATTTGAAATTTGAGTCTGACATGTTCAGAAGTTCTTGAATGTTTTCTGCAAGTGTTGCAGCATGGTTGCATGGCAGTGTTCACTGCTGGCATGAGGTGCCCTCTGCCTCCTGTGGATATCCTTCTGTCTTCTGGCACATTCCTGAAAGGGTGTTTGCTTGTCCTGCAGTGCAGAAATCCATCCCTTTCTTTCTAACTGCCTTTGCAGTTCATGAAACCTTTTTCAGTAAGTCTAACTTGAAGGACAAACTCCCTGGTGGGGAAAAGGGCTCTCTGATGATTTAGAGGTTTCCTTTCTGTTTGGGCTGGGAGGGGGGCTGCAAATTCCCTTTCTGGGAGTCTGTGCTCATTGAAGGCTGAGGGATTCCTTCCTTCCACCTCAGTCACTCCTGACACTGTTCTATGCCTCTCTTTCTCCTGATGTGTGTTGGGTCTGGCTGAGGTGGAGTTCATTTTCCCATAGCAGCCTCACAGTGCTGTGCTTTGTTAGCTAGAAAGGTGTTGGTAACACACCAGCGTTTTGGCTACTGCTGAGCAGAGCTGGCACAGCACCAGCACTCTTGCTCAACATTCTTCTCCCTGCCATAGAGGGCAAGATCCTGGGAGGGGACACAAGTAGGCCAGCTGACCCAAACTAACCACAGGGATATTCCAAACCATATGACGTCAGGTTAGATATAAAATCTAAGGAAAGGAGGAGGGGGCCGGAGGGGGGCATTTTTATTTACGGTGTTTTCCTGCTGAGAAACCATCACGTGCTGAAGCCCTGCTTCCTAGGAAGTAGCCAGACATGGCTTACTAATGGGAATTAGAGAATAAACCTTGTTATTCTCCTCTTCACTTTCACTTTTGAGTTAGTAAACTGCTTTATCTCAACTTATGAGGAGTTTTCCATCTTACTCTCTCTCCCCTGTCTGTCTGGATAGAGTGGCTTGGTGGGCACCTGGCATCCATCCAAGGGCAACCCACTACATGAAGTCATGCCTTGCTGTGGAACTGCTTTGGCTATACTGGGGAAGAGGATTTGGCAAGTCAGTAGCTTTTCTGCTGTTAAAGGAGCAATCTTATTGTTATAAAACAAGTTATGTAAGCATTTCATTTTAGAGGTCACATTTTGGTAAGCTGAAAAGGTTGGCTAAAATTTCTGAACGCCTACGTGGGATATTATTTAAATAAAATTAAAAAGAAGCAAATCTTCAAACAATATTTCAAGTTCTGCCTATACTGCCAATACTTTAAAATATCTTCAGAAGATTTAAGTGAAAAGTCAAAGTATAGGAATAAGGTGCTACTGAAGTAATTTCTTCTTTTCTGTCAAGAAGTGCAATTCCGTAGAATTTCAACTCCCTGGGGGATGTGATGAGAGCAAAACTTTCAATTGAACTTCTGTAACAGTCCTGTGATTAGTAGTTATAAAAGTAGATGCCTGTAGACAGGTTTTAAACTAGTTTTCCACAGCACCATGGGACTTCTGCAGGCTTGAAACTTTAAGAAAATTAGAAAAGCCTGCATACTGTGTTTGTTCAACAAGTGGCAAAGATCCCCATTTTTCTACCTTACCTGTAAACCCACTCCGTCTGTTAAATGTGTGTTGATCATTATTTGGTGTATCTTTTCTGGCAAATGTGATATTATTGGTGACACATGAATGAATATTTCTTACATAATCTCGTAAGTTAGAATATGCTGGTCTTTTGGAAAGTTCTGTGAGTGTGGTTCATGCTGCTCAGTTACTTTTTCTTTCCCTCTTTTCCTTCCACTGAGATCCACATTTTAATTTATCTGTAGCTTTAAGCTGCATCTTCCAACAGCACTGGAATGACAAGATGTGACCTGTCCTTCTCTCTTAAGTGAAGTAGTAGAGCCATGCTCCAAATGGCTCAGCTCATTGTCTTTTCTCCTGCTGACATTGTGAATTAAGCTTTCCCAGACAGACTTATTTAAATCTGTTTCTTGGGCCCAAGTATCTGCTCAGAATTTTTGCTGTTCTTGAAGTGCTCACACTTGCTGAAAATTATCACAACTTCAGTCCTGCTGATGCTGTTCACTCCTAACCAGATGACAACTCATGCTTAGTCAACAAAATCAATTCTAAGTTTTCTTAAGCCCACAGTCCATAGTCATAAAAGTGTATCCTAGCTTAAGGTGAGTATTTCCCCTCTGTGTTCTAATAATTATTTGCTTTCCCCTTTTGCTTAGCCTTACCCCTCAGTTAGTTATAAACTTCATTTATAACCCTCAACCTTCCCAATCTGTCAAAACAGAGGTTCTTGCTCTCTATGGACTGCACTAAGCCAGGTTCAGTTTTCACCTGAACCATTTCTCACACCACTCAGCAGGGCTGGGAACATGAGGCAGACAATACAAGGGCATCCTCTGAGCCTGAGCAGAGCCTGATCCCTCCGGTTGTGGCAGCTGCCGTGTCGTGTTGAGAAGGTCTGGTTTGCAGGACAGCAGTGCACCTGCCCAGGCACAGTATCTCTGCATTTGTTCAGCTCAGACCCAGCAAGTCTGTATGACTTTGGAGAAATGATTAATAATCCATTTGGGATGAGTAGTCTTGCTGTAGAGAATTTTTTTTGCCTATCAATTGCCTGGAAACATTATGACATGGGGAAAAAATCTGAAAATTCTTTTTTCTGAGTTTTCAGTCTGAGTTGAATGAGTTTGTGGGATTTCTCTTCCACTCCATTATGTTAAACAGAACTTTTTTGCTTGTTTTTTGAGTGGACCCATTTCAACATAAAGCCTAATTAATTTTCAATAAAGAGTTGTTTTCTTTTAACAATGAGGCTGTGGAGTAGGAATTGAGAAGTATATTTCAGTATGATTTCTGGTGTTTGACAGCTGTGACATTTTTGTGTAATTTCTTCCTAAATTGGTTTATACGTAGTACGATAGTAATAAACTCTATTAAAACTGATTCTTTCTGCTGTCCTCTTACTCTGGTGAATTGCTGCTACTTTTTGAGAACTGAGAAGATGCCTTTAGATGAAGAAGGAAGAATTGGACTTCCTGTGTGCAGTATTGTAGCTTTTACATTACTTTTTATTTTTAGTATTTTTAACACTAATCTGGATGTTGCAAAGACTTTTTTTTTTTTGTGATTGGAAGAAGTATATGTAGCCTAAAACTAGAATAGTGTATAAACTATCCTGTTTTAAATATTAACTGCAATTACAGTAGATTTATAGATAGGAGAATTTTCTTTTCCACTTGTTTTCTCTGTGGAGCCTATATCAGTTCTGGACTTCTTTACCTCTTTTTGTTGGTCTGGTTTATTTAGTCATTAATTTGATGGATTTCAAAGCTTTGTGTTTGTTTAACATGTAATGACATCTTAATTTGAGATGGGGATGCTCTCATCTGGAAATTAAAGAAGACAGATTTGTGTTCTTTAAAGCACTTTTGTTCTACCTGTTGCTTTGAGAGTGCACTCAGGCTTCAATTGTCGTGGCAAATCAGTTCCCTCCAAAAGATGATGATTGCTGTAAATTAGACCTGCTTAAAACATCCTATCAGTTAGGTGGAGACTTCAGTCCCTGGACCAGTGGAAAGAATGAAGATATTCTTTGCCAGGGAGGTCTTAATTATTTTAGGCTCAAGAATGGAACGTATGCACGTAGCAAGAGTTGAAAAAAATTGATTGTTTTACTAATTGTGACTCAGTAGTGACTTGTTTTTACCACTTCAGATAGCTGTAGATTTGATGATTAAAATTTAGTGTATACTAATTAAATTTAAATTTTTGTTAGGATAATTTAATGTGTTTTTCTTTTCACTCTATCTTCTTTTCTGTAATTATATGGGTGCATTTCTGTTACAGATGAAGTAGTAGAGAAAGGACAGTAAAAGTGTATTTAACGTAAGGATTCATTTGACACTCTTAAAGCTCTAGGTATGGAGTTTTACAGTTGAGATAGAGTTTGAATTTCCTTAGGTGTACTAATTTCTAAAAGATCAAAATACTTGTTCTGGAGCAGGTAAGCATTCTTGAAACTCTCCAGCAGATACAATGGAGAATTTCAGGTTATGTGAAAGATTCCTCTAAAATGTGTTGCAGTTTGCAATTTTTTAAATAAAATTCAAGCTTTCAAATGTGCAAAACCACGATGTGATTTATTTCAGAACTTTCATATACTAAAGTGTTTGAGAACTATATAGACAATTCAGCAACATCAATAAACTTAAATATATACACATCTATGTGTACATATGTCTATGTGGGTGCTCCCACATTGAAACTGTTGAGAAAAAAAGACAAGAATCTTCCCATTGGCTGTTTTGTCCTAGTAACAGGCATGCCATGGAGGAAGTACCTGACTAATTGTTGATAGGTCAGTGTGGTTGTTTTACCTGCTCCATCTCTGCCTTTCCTGTTGAGATTATTGACAAAAGGGCCATGTTTTCTTTCTTTAAATAAAAATCCTGTCCTGTTTTAGAAATGTAAACTTTTGTATGAAGATTGCACCATGGCTTTCCCGTGCTTTGATGTCAGTGTTTTCTGTTTCCTATGACTGTCACCCTGAATACCGTAAAAATGTACTGATAATAGTCTTTTCATAGAACGTTGTATTTGTTTTGGTTGTGAGAAATTTTTTTCATGGTTTCAGAAAGAAAGCACCTCTGTTCATGTCAGTCATTTCACCTATTCCTGTAGTTCTATTATTTAAATTTTACAGTGTCTTTGGGTAGAATTCTGGTGAGTTCTGATGACATTTTTGCACCTGGGCTTATGATATTTAGGTCTTTTATAATCAGCTTTTCTCAGTTATTTGTATCTGCCAGTTTTAAATGGGCCATACGTATTCTATTTTACTTTTTAAAACAATAACAAGTTTGTCCCTTTAAATGAAATTGAGAACAGCATTATGTAATTGCTGTTGTTTTTAGCTCAAATTTTTGGAGTATACCACAAATAAAATCCTGGCTTTTCTGTGCCTTTTGAAAGAGTCAAGAAAAACATAATGAACTTGATGATTTCTGACAAACAAATGAGGGTTGCTTATGGCAAGCCAGCATTGTTGAATTAGAAACCATATTCCAAGGCTGCTTGTAAGTCTTCACAAATCCTATCACAATGGAAGCCATGGAGTAACAAAAATATTGTGAAACAAATGCCTCCTGGGTGGCTAATTATTGGCATTCTTTCCTTTTTACTCAAAGGGAAGCTCTGGATCTTCCCTGTAAAATGCTGTCTGACTCGACAGCAAGAATGTTTTGGGGTGGGGAGCTGAAATCTCTTCAGTGGTTTATTTGTGAGGGTTGTCTAATTTATGCTTTTATTTTATTTAAAAAAATAGTTCTTGAAAGGAACTGCCTGAAATCCCTACTGCCATAAAAGACTGTTAATACCTTGGCTTTCTCTATTAAAATATCATGTAAACAATTATTGCATTGTTTGTGCCATTTCATGAATGTTGTTCCAGTTTGAAGTAAACGTTGAATTCAGAAGAACAGTTAATACACAATCTTAATTTAACATATTTTGTTTAGATGAACTAATGGAGTGAGAGGGCTTTTCAATTTATTATGCTTTCTTTTTAAGTGAATGCCAAAGCTTTTCTTCTGATTTGAAGCAGAACTTACGATCCTATTACTGTTTCTCATGCACTGCAGAGGTTGCAATTATTTCCTTTCTCTGAGCATTCCTGTATCTGCTTGATTATTAAAAGCTTTAGATGCCATAATGTTAATTAGAAAATGACAATGGTGTAATTGCATTCTCATCACAATGGAAAAGTGGCAGTTCTCAGAGAAGGAAGGAATAAAAGTCCAATATATGCCTTCCTATCTGTGCCTGGAGGTGGTTCGTATTATAGAAGCTTTTCAATGGGCATGAAAAATTACAGCCTTAAAGCTGAGAAAAAATTAGAAACATTATAGAAAATAAACTCCCCCAGGGAGTGTAAATTTGAGGAAAGAAAAATAAGCTTCCCCAAATGATGCTTTTGTATTAGCCATGTGAGTCACTAAACCCTTTCCCACTTATTTTTAATAGGCCATTACATGTGTTCCATTAACTTCAGGTTTTTAAAGAATTAGGGGAAAGATTGCTGTAAATGTGAACAATAACCATCTCTGGTGATACCTTGGTGGCCTGACTTTCTATTTTTGGCTTTCTTCAGTTGTGTTGTGCTTCCTAGGAGATTAGAAATTCATTATTGTGCATCTGTTCTTCCTTCTTTGTGAAAGCTGTCAGTCCAATATTTTGATTAGGGTTATGATTTGGGGGAAGAGAGGGTTTAATGTTAGGGAAAAGGGAATCTGTTCTCTTCTGACCATGCTGTGAACAGGTTTTGTTACAGCATTTTCCTGTCATGATTTTTCAACCCCTTTGGAGAACTAAAACAAAAAAGACAGAGATCCAGCACTTCTGACATTAGAGCCATGAAGTTTGTATGTGTTTCACATGGCTTTGGTGCATATTCTCAGCATTCAGGGAGCTTTTCATTACATTACTTTTCTTAGTCCTAATAGTGAAGGGTAAAAGAATAATTTACTGCATGGTAACAAGTGTTTGTCTTGTTCCATGAATGTGCAATACTTGTCCGAACTCTATTTTAAATAAAAAAAGGAAACCCTCTTGTGCTTTAAAAGAAAAGTGTAGTGACACAAGTGTGATCACATCATTGACTTGTTCAAAACTGCACCCAGGGAAGAGGATTTAGTTGTGACTTCTCAGAGTGAAATAGCTCATCTCATCCACAGAAAGCTGTCATAGAGTGACAAAAACTTATGGAAGGCAGCTATGAAAAACCTTGCAACTTCTTACGTATTTTTGGCATTAATGAAGAGCAGTTTTATAATTTAGAATGGTAATTCATTTGAATATATAACTAAAACTCCCTTCCTTAATTCAAGTAGTGGCTTCCAATATTTATTTAAAAATCCGCATTCCATGTGTTCATTTTTTTAAGACTATTATTTTTTTCCCTTCCCTTAATGGTGTGTACCTATGTATGTGTGTATTAAGATGAAAGCATCACTGCTTGTGCAAGTGAGTATGTTGTTGCTAAGGCTCGTGCTTAGTAGTCTCAGAGCACTACTTCAAAATTAGCCAAGCTTGTAATTTTTTTCATACAATAATAAAAATTAAATTGTTTCTCTGATCTGTAATCAGGATAAATCTACTGACTTAATCTGAGTTTTCTGATTTATACTAAAGAGAAACATTGAACAGAGTAGCTAGCAAAAAATGGGAGAAGGCAGGTGGGACAAAATTTAAATGTCCTACAGTCACTTTGAAGTTCAAATATAAAAAAGCAGAAAGCCAAGTTGGGAAATCATGCTCTCTGACCTAACTTTGGAATGCAGAATATGGGGAAAATGCAAAAATGGCCGAGGAATTTCTCTGGGCTATGTCATTTAGAGGGACCGATCTGTGTGTATACACAGAACATAATTTTTATACTTAATTTTCAAATGTGATACAACAACTCAGCTAAAAAAGCAGGCTAAAGGGCTTTTTTTGAATAAGACATCTTCAAATTATTCTTAATCCTTGTCTGCTTAAATTCTGATTAAACTGACTGAGCATAAATGTGCCTATAAGACTGAGCACAGATTTAAGTGTTTTGTCAAATGGAAAGAAACTTAAACAAGTTCTGTAGGTATTTAATTGTTCTGATCTGCCATGATCTACTGAGCACTCTGACCTGTATTCCTGAGTCTAATAAAAACACAGTTTGTTAGGTTGGAGATGCAGAGTCAGAGGAGTTTGGCTTTAAGGACATACATTCTCTTCACAGTCTGTAGCAACAGGCTGCCTTTGTCATATTAAAAACCAGAAAGGGAAACCTGGCCAAGTGTGTGGTATCCTATAAACTGCTGCCCTCAAGACATCTCAACTGAATTGTCATCATCAAACATCAATATTTACAGAGCTAAGTACAAAATAAGTTACTGAGTGAAAATAGAAGATTTTAATATCCATTTTCAGCATCTTTCACATTTAAATACTTTTCCAAAGGAAAATTTAGGGAGCTGTGGTTGCACACAAGCATTAGAGTAGTTGGTGAAGCTTGATGTGAGCAAACGGTCCAGCTGAATTGCTTGGAAAAATGGGGTGAAGGGTTGGCATGGAGCTGGAGCGCATTCACAAGGAACTTGAAAAGCTATCATTATTTTGAAGTTAAGATGAATCATACTATTCCTTTTATATTAAACTCATAAAATGGTACCCTGTAATGAATGAGCCTGAGATTAGCTCAGTTGGTTAAAACTTGGTTGTAATAATGCCAAGGTCATGGGTTCAATCCCCTATGTGGGCCAT